>CAUDMG010002671.1:1690000-1887500 GCA_958450375.1 Homarus gammarus | reverse complement strand
AAGAGGAATGAAAATACTGTAGTAAGGTATTAATGCTACGGTTTTCTAGAATCTGTTTCATAATCAAGATTTTGTTTTTTTTTCTTCCATAGATAATTTAATGTTGTATATGGAAGCGTCTTGTGTTTGGGTTTCAGTAATAAATAATTTCTTAGTTAATCCCCAAATAACACCATGAAAATAACGGAAATAATTAAAAATACTTTCATAAATTTATAGAATTCGTGAATGTGGAATAATAAATTGTTTCTATTACATTTAAAAGCGGATGGGGTCCAGTTTTGATAATAAATGTTTAATGTACAGTAAGTCGGCAAGTTCCTCAGAAAAAAAATACAATAAGAATATTTAATGGATATAAATAATATCTTCATGAATTACCATATTTTAGAGCATTAAATGTGTAGATTGAAGTTGATAATACACATTATTCATTTATTAAAACAAAGGAAGGAAGAAAAAATTAAGAGGATTGTATAAAGACACCAGTTGGAACCAGAATATTTTTGTTGTTGCCGAAGAACTTGGTTATTTGTTTGTAAATGATTCATGGGACCTTGTACCGTGTGTAGACGCTTATAAAGTTTTGTTTTCGATAACGTTAAAGTACGAATATTTTTCTGTCTAAAATATATTGTAAAAATATATTGTATTGGTCTCTCTCTCTCTCTCTCTCTCTCTCTCTCTCTCTCTCTCTCTCTCTCTCTCTCTCTCTCTCTCTCTCTCTCCTTTACAGATGTTTTTCTCAAGTTTTGTCTCATATTTGAAAGCTTTTTAAAGTTTGTGTTAGCAAGAATAGAAGCGGAATGTGTAAACGACACGCTGAGGGCTCCAGGTGTTGTGGTGCTCGTCCAATAGTGGGGGGGAAGACACAGACACACACACACACGCACACGCACACACACACACGCACACGCACACACACACACACACACACACACACACACACACACACTCGATATTTTTAATCCAGTCCTCCAAATATCAAGATTCACTTTAGTAGTTCAGGACCTCAACGTATAAGAGCTGTTCACTAATACTTATATTTTTAATAACATGAAGTTTGAAGGTTAAGAAGTGTCTTTTTTCTTTGGTCAGATTTCATAAAAAAAAAATATCATATGTCGTCTCCCTCAATATTTACTGTACATACATAAATTGGATTAGTTTCATTATAAAAACTGGCTCTCTCTCTCTCTCTCTCTCTCTCTCTCTCTCTCTCTCTCTCTCTCTCTCTCTCTCTCTCTCTGCGTACCGGAAAACAAACTAATCTTATCACCGTCAATTAAACAGTGAAAATATAAAGAAAAATAGTCCTGAAAAAGAGATACCCTTCCCTCCCTCCTTCCTTCTCTCCCTCCCTCCCTCCTACGTGCACACCCACTGAGAATTAATCACAGGTAGAGGCTAACAAGGTAAAGGATCCAGATGCCACTGAAACGAACGACCTCCCGGGGACGAGAGCCTTGAAGATCCACAACCCACTGAATTTTAAAACGCAGGATTCGCCTGTTGAAATGTAAATTATTTTCTTATCCCCCGACAAATTACTCGATTTTCTCCGCCGTTCCGTCTGTCTCTCTGTCTGTCTGTCTCTCTGTGTTGATATTTTTCTGGCTTTTTATTCGTGTATTTATTATATAGAAGTGTGTGTGTGTGTGTGTGTGTGTGTGTGTGTGTGTCTGTGTGTGTGTGTGTGTGTGTGTGTGTGTGTGTTGGATAATCTACCGCTTAAGCCTTAAAACACAACTGACGTTAGAGTCAAATAGAGATAAGATTTTAATTTAATTATTACACCTTAATAGAAATGAGTTTATATGTATTAAAATTTGCTGTTACCTAATCTAACCTAACCTAACCTAATCTAATCTAATCTAATCTAACCTAACCTAACCTAACCTTAACGTAACTTTAGCTGTATAATATTAGGTAAAGTTAGGTTGAGTTAGTTATATTAGGACAGACAGACAGACACAATTAGAGAGGGCAAAATACCCCTCATCGACTCCTACCTAAAACCCGATTCTATTTTGGTCTCCCTCAGGTAACCTCCCCCCCCCCCTCCCCCCATGAGTCTTTCCTTCTTCGTCGTCTTCTCCATCAAATCGAAAATCACTTCCCCAAGCAGTCTATTAGCCTGTAATTCAGCGAGGCAGCTGTTGGCGGGGGTGAGAGATAGTGTGTGTCTCTGTGGAGATCCTGAGAGACAGAGAGGAAAGCCTGGAAAATCTCATCCGCCTGTCTCCAATACTCAGGCGAGATGCTCTTGCCACCTTTGAATTGGTCCTCCTCCTCCTCCTCCTCCTTTTCTTATTTTCCTTCTCCTCCTCATTTTCCTATTTTCCTTCTCCTCCTCCTCATTTTCCTTCTTTCTCACTCCTCTTTCTTATCCTCTTCCTCCTATTACTCCTCCCTCACCATCTCATACTACTACCTCTTTTTCCTCTTCCTCCTCCTCCTCCTCCTCGTTTTACTCCCTCTCCTCCCCCTCTTCCTCCTTTTAATTTTCCTCCTCCTAAATTGCGTTCTAAATCTCGGAGACTAGTTCGTGTGTGTGTGTGTGCGTGTGTTTGTGTGAGTGCGTGTGTGTGTGTGTGTGTGTCTTTCGTACGATGGGAGACGTTTTACAGCCCTAGTGATGGAGATAGCACATTTCTTGATGGAGATACCCGACTTATTGTTGGAGATACCCGAGGAGATACCCGACTTCTTATTGGAGATACCCGCCTTGTTGGAGATGCCCGACTTCTTGATGGAGATACCCGCCTTCTTGTTGGAGATACCCGACTTCTTGTTGGAGATACCCGCCTTGTTGGAGATACCCGCCTTGTTGGAGATACCCGATTTCGTATTGTTTGCAGGTCGGAGCGGTTTGAGAAATATGTCACAGTGATGATTCTCGTCTATCTCTTCCGTACACAGGATGGGAGACTTATGGTGGAGAAATTTTGAGACTAATCTCCGAGTGGCGAGTCTTCGTATCGTCTCTTATATGCTGGGAGACCTTTTAGTCACAGTGGTGGTGATAGCAGACGTGTTTGGAAATAATGGAGATACAGAAGAGTCGTATTATCTCTCCCCAGAAATATAGATTGTCTGAGCATCTGGTGGTGATGTTAATTATCTCCTGTCTCGTCGTGTCGCGCCTTGGGAGACGTTTGGAGATGTTGTCGTTATGGTGCTGGAGATAGTTTGGTTTATGGAGAGACTGGGAGATATATCTTAGATGCATCGTAGTTTCCTTGTCAGAGACACTTTTAAAGAGACTCAACCTGGATTATCTCGTAACTTTCTTGAGGGCACGACTTAGAGAGAGAGACTCGGTGAGACAACTAACTTTCCTGGTGATGGATTGATTTTCTCTCTCTCTCTCTCTCTCTCTCTCTCTCTCTCTCTCTCTCTCTCTCTCTTTTCAGAATTCCCCCATCCCTTCATCACAATCCCCTCCACCTTCTCCTAACCTGCTAGCCCGCCTCCCCCTTACCAATCCCCCACAATCCGTAGTACTTCACCACAATCCCTCACCTTCCCCACCTCCTTTCATCCCATCACTTCCCCACAATTCCCCAACTTCTCTTCCCCCTTCCACCCCTCCTCCCCCCTCCCTTTCATACCCCACCCATCTCTCATAGTCCTTCACATTCTAACCCCCCCATTCCCTCCTCCCCCATCCTCACCCCCCCTCTACATATCACAATCCCTTCCTTCACCACAATCCCTCACCTTCCCCCTCTTCCCACCGCCTTCTTCTCCACGCATCCCCCACAATCTCCTACAGCTCAACCCTGCAACCTGTCAGAAGGGATTATAGCCTGACACAAACAACCCCGCTTGTGAAAAATGGAGGTCTCTCTCTCTCTCTCTCTCTCTCTCTCTCTCTCTCTCTCTCTCTCTCTCTCTCTCTCTCTCTCTCTCTCTCTCTGGATGCTCCCCGAATTACTGATGAACGGATGTTAGGGCGTTGACAGGTCAAGGTTGTTGCCCCGTTCCTGAGGGATAAAGTATTTTTTTCCGGTACTGGCTGGCTGTCTGTCTGTCTGTCTGTCTGTCTGTCTGTCTGTCTGTCTGTCTACCCCCCAAATAATTCAAGGACGGGTTTGCGGATTTCCATCAAACTTGGTGAGTTTGATCACCAGGTGGCAAGGTCCGCAAATGGTGCAAACTTCGTCAAAAGTGAACAATTGTTGACATGGTAAAACGGTTCCTATAATGATAACTCGATGTTCTTTTTGGGGCGGGGCGGAGTGGGGGGGGCGGGGTAGGGGGAGTTTAAGAAAACGATAACATGAGACAGTCTTTAGTTGTGACGACTGTAATTTACACTAACAGCGTCACTAGTTTGATATTTAACTGTCTTGGTAATAATTCACGTGATGGGTAAGTGTCGGATGATTATTATTGTTATTATCATTATTATTATTATTATTATTATTGGTGTATTAATATTAATATTTAACGTGAGTATTATCATCACCATCATCATTATCAGTATGTCTGGGCCGTCAGTTATCGTGTTCGTGTGTATCATTTAGTTATCTTGTCTCTTCCACCAAGTTATTCTTGCACCTCGACCTGTGCCAGGGAGCACCTCAGTAACACAATGGTTTCTAAGGTTTCCACACCGTGTTAATGAAACCCTTTCCAGTAAGGACCGAAGATAAAACACACCCCATTAGAGCAAAAACCTCCCACAATACTACACCTCACTATGGCCCAAACTCTCACGACATACGTTTAAGACTCCCAACCTTATGAACCAACCGCACTTAGTATTATCTTGACCTGAACTCTTCAATACTCCGATCGTAAAAAAAAAAACCATAAGGATTTGTTTCGCTGTGAAGAGGATCAGGATTTCCCACCTTGGGGATAGGTGGTGGATAGCACTTTCTTGCCTTCCTTGCTCCTCAATATTCCGGAGGCAAGGCAGGGCAGAGCTTGGTAGTAAAAATCTTGGTATTGTGAATTTTATGTTCTGGTGATTTTCTTTTTTTTTGGGGGGGGGGGAGGGCGTTGACTGGGAGTGAGTGTTTGTGTTGATGCACTAGCTGTCGTGTAGCAAACGTGTGGGGAAAAAAAATCTGAGGGGTTGTGTGTTTGTGGGGAGAAAATCTGAGGGGTTGTGTGTTTGTGGGGAAAAAATCTGAGGGGTTGTGTGTTTGTGGGGAAAAAAATCTGAGGGGTTGTGTGTTTGTGGGGAAAAAATCTGAGGGGTTGTGTGTTTGTGGGGAAAAAATCTGAGGGGTTGTGTGTTTGTGGGGAAAAAATCTGAGGGGTTGTGTGTTTGTGGGGAAAAAAATCTGAGGGGTTGTGTGTTTGTGGGGAAAAAAAATCTGAGGGGTTGTGTGTTTGTGGGGAAAAAAATCTGAGGGGTTGTGTGTTTGTGGGGAAAAAATCTGAGGGGTTGTGTGTTTGTGGGGAAAAAAATCTGAGGGGTTGTGTGTTTGTGGGGAAAAAAATCTGAGGGGTTGTGTGTTTGTGGGAGTTTACAAATACATTATGGATTGTTTATTTGTTTACTCCCGTGTGGGTCTTTAAAACATACATGGGGTTTTGTTTGTTTGTTTGTTTGCTGTGTTTTATAAAATATTTGAGGGTTTGTTTGTGAGGTTTTAGGTAAAAATACGTTGTTGTTTTTAGGTTATTGTTGGTTAGGTTAGCTTAGCTTTGCTTTGGTTAGGTTAGGTTAGGTTAGGTTAGGTTAGGTTAGGTTAGGTTAGGTTAGGTTAGGTCATGTTTGGTTACATTAATTTCAGTTAGCATTGGTTAGGTTGGGTTTAGTTAATTTTGGTTAGGTTAGGTTAGGTAAATTTTGGTTAGGTTAATTTCAGTTAGCATTGGTTAGGTTAGGTTTAGTTAATTTTGGCTAGGTGAGGTTAGATTACCTTAGGTTACGTTGGGTTAGCCTAGGATACGATGGGTTTGGTTAGGTCAGATTTAGTTAGGTTAGGTTAGGTTAGGTTAGGTTAGGTTAGGTTTTGTTTTGTTACGTAAGTTTATGTTTTGTGAGGCTGTGAAACAAGGGTTTGGCTGATTCATTTATTAGTGTGTCGTTCTCACACTACTTTAGACTTTATTTCTCATTCGTATACAAAAAGGCTGAGATAATGTCGTTTGAGGAAAGATTCAGTCGTTTTCATATATAAGACGACTAAGTCTATTGATCCTTAGAGAAAGTTTGTCGTTTTTTTCTAATAAATAACCTAAAAAACTACTGACCTTAAGACCAACTTTCTGTAATTTTATGATACAAGCGACTGAGTTATTGTCCTTTAGAGAAAATTATAAGTATTTTTTTTTCCAGATGGGACACAAGTGAACTGTTGCCCTTTAAGAAACTTGATGTTATTTCTCTTACACAAATCCTACTCTTACGATTGACTTTTAAAGATCTTTTTTTATATTCTGAGGTAAACAAACTCAAAATGGCTTCACTAATTGCCTCTTAAGGAAATTGTTTTTCTTCTTTTTCTCATTTTTATCACAAAACAACTGACTTACCATCTCATGAAGACAGCTTGAGTGTGTTTGATGTTCTCTACCACAGCAAGGCGAGAGAGGGAGCGGGAGAAGGAAGGTGAGGGAGGGAGAGGGAGAAGGAAGATGAGGGAGGGAAGGAGGGGGAGAAGGAAGGTGAGGGAGGGAGAGGGAGAAGGAAGGTGAGGGAGGGAGAGGGAGAAGGAAGGTGAGGGAGGGAGAGGGAGAAGGAAGATGAGGGAGGAAGGAGGAGGGGAGAAGGAAGGTGAGGAAGGTAAGACGAGGAGAGAGGTGGAGGGAGGGAAGGTGAGCGAGGGGGGTGGTAGGCAAAGTGAGTGAAGGTGAGAAAGAAGAGAGGTAAGGTGAAGGATGGTGGAGAGGATGGGAAGATGGAAGGAAGGTGAGAGGGGAGAGTAAAGCCGGGAGAGGGATGAAGGAAAGTTGGAGAGTGAGTGAAAGTAGGAAAGTGAGAGAGAAAGTGAGGGAGGGAAGAGAGGGGGGGTGTAAGATTAAAGAGGGGAATAGAAAAGTGAAGAGAAAGGTAGACAGTAAGTGGGAGGTGAAAGTTAGGGAGAGACAGAGAAAGAGAGAGAGTGTTCAGAGGGCGGGGGATAATAAGAGGGGGTGAGAGGCCTTCCCTTCGTCTTGTGCAGGTGAGCGTGTTATTAGTATGCCTGAAGACTATTCTCCCCCAGGTGTGTGTGTGTGTGTGGGAGGGGCATGTGGGAGAGGGAGGTGTGGGAGAGGGAGGTGTGGGAGAGGGAGGTGAGGAGATTGTGGGAAAGAGGCCTGAGTGGGATAGCTCATGAGTAAGTTCCCATCCATTAAATATCTTGAAGAAAATTATCTCTCTCTCACACACACACACATACACACCTGTGGCTTCACTTATCACTGTCTCCCCCCCCCCCCTCCACACACACACACCTGTAGCTTCACTTAACACTGTTTCACACACACACACACACCCCTACACACCTACCTGTAGCTTCACTTATCACTGTCACACACACACACACCTACACACACACACACACACACACACACACCTCTTAGGTCCTCCACCACGCCAACAAGTGTACGTGTCTTGGCTGTATAACATACATAGTAAAGAACATTGTTATTCTGGAAGTTATTCATGGTCCCTTGCCTATGATTACGGTAATGTAAATTATTCATGCCTTTGATGTATAACCCGCACGGCCTCACTCTTACCTTTGATGTGTAGTATAGCCCCCCGCTGTACACAAACAATACACACTACCATTTATACTATAGTTGTGTGCCCTCCACAGTATACATTAACACCCGGTACATGTGTTGTTTCCGTCAACACTCTACCTGCAGCAGAGGAACAACCCCTTTGTTCCCTCCCTCGTTCACCTGTTGGTAAGAAACACCATCTTGTCAGTTCACTATGGTAGAAAACCCTTCATTACATACATACATACACGGGATTGTATATTTTGTAGTTCTCCGTAATTTACATTATTATTATTATTATTATTATTATTATTATTATTATTATTATTAACCCACAAAAGCCGTAAACTCAACTCACGTATTCAGAAACCACATTATTGTAAAACCTACCCCTTCCTCCCCCCTCCCTCGTCACCCCTGCCCCCTCCCCTTACCCCTCCCCTAACTTAACCCGCAGCTCATCTTTATGCACGACATTTGACCTTTGACCCAATCCCCTCCCCCGCCCCCCTACCTCCGGGTCCCATAGCGCCGACATTTGACCTTTGATCTTCGTACACCCGGCAGTGAGGCTCTCTACCTAATGTTAGGCTTAGTGGTGGAGAGTTTGCTGGGGAGGGGGGATAGGGAGGGGAGGGTTCAACTCTTCCCTATTGAGGTGGGGATTGTTGGGGATTTAATTCCTCTGTGTGTGTGTGTGTGTGTGTGTGTGTGTGTGTGTGTGTGTGTGTGTGTTGATGCTTCTATCATGAGGTTAAATATTGAAGAGAAAGAGATAGAGCATGTAAATAGGAAGGGAGGAAGACATAAATGGAAACATGAAGATAAATCCATAGAGAGAGAGAGAGAGAGAGAGAGAGAGAGAGAGAGAGAGAGAGAGAGAGAGCTACCAGGTCTTCGCTCTTGTCATAACCCCTCAACTACCATCACCTCAAAAAAGTGGCCTTGAATACCTTGCAATTTTGATGCATTTTCAGAGTGCCAGAGACTAAGTGGTGAAGCTGGAGAAGAGGTGGGGAGAGGAAGGTGGGGGAGAAGAGGGAGGAAGGTGGGGGAGAAGAGGGAGGGAGGTGGGCATGGCGAACGGGAGAGGTGAGGGAATTTGGTGAGGGCTAGGGAAGTGAATAAGATACAGAGAATGGAAGAAGTGGGATGAAGGAAAAGGGAGATAGAAGAAGGTGAGAGAGTAATTAGAATTGAAAGAAGCGGTGGGAATGTTAAATGATGTAGAGGGAAAGAGAGAGAGAGAGAGAGAGAGAGAGAGAGAGAGAGAGAGAGAGAGAGAGAGAGAGAGTTACGTAATATAATGATAAAAGCATAACTCCCAGATAAATAGATAGACTGATAAAGTTGCACTGAATGATAAACACCGCAGAAATACACGATAAGAAGCAACACAATGGACCATTATTAAGGGCAGTTCTCCCCCCTCTCGTCTAGGACATACTGCAGACCTGGCACTAGGCAACTCTAGGACCGTAAGTTACCGTATATTCAATTATTGTGGCTTTTATGTGCAATGAATTTCGTCGCTGTTGCTCTCAAGACCAGGATCGCCATTCCCTGTTATAGTATATCTTGGGGCAGTTTTCTACCACATGGACGAAAATAGAATGGGCGATATAGACGAAAATAGAATGGACGATATAGACGAAAATAGAATGGGCGATATAGACGAAAATAGAATGGACGATATAGACGAAAATAGAATGGACGATATAGACGAAAATAGAATGGACGATATAGACGAAAATAGAATGGACGATATAGACGAAAATAGAATGGGCGATATAGACGAAAATAGAATGGGCGATATAGACGAAAATAGAATGGGCGATATAGACGAAAATAGAATGGACGATATAGACGAAAATAGAATGTACGGTATAGACGAAAATGGAATGTTGTTGGCTTACAGAGGATAATGATTCTCCAAGGTTTCTTTAGTACATATTTCTTCTTAAGTGTTGATGTGAGAACGGATTTCCCTTCTCTCCCATGAAGTGTTTTGGACGTGAGGGATGAGTGGCTTAAAATGACGTCGGAATAATTCTTAGACTCGATAGAGTGTAGAAAAGAAAAGACAGGATTTTTTTTTTTTTAACTTGTGGCAACGGTACGATTTTTTTTTTTTAGAATATATGGCAATTGGAGGGGAGGAAATTCGGTTTGATATTGGCGTATTTTTGACAGCTGGGCCTAATTCCAGTCTCTTGTGGGGCTTGACATATGGGGGAGGGAGGGAGGGAGGGAGGGGGATGGGAGGGAGAGAGGGGGGTAATGGGAGGCAGACGGGGAGGGGGGGGGGGAGGTGGGGGACTCGACTATATGATAAGTTTATGGATTCGTTCATGGGTCATTCTCTTACTGAATAATGCAAGCGCAGGGACATTCTTATTTTATTAGATTTCGTAAGTGGCTTTTGTATATTGTGGGGGAGCATGGGAGGAGAAGGGAAAGGGTTTAGGGGTGATTATGTTAGAGGATATATGGGAGGGAGACGTGTGTGTGTGTGTGTGTGTGTGTGTGTGTGTGTGTGTGTGTGCGCGCGTGTGTGTGTGTGTGTGTGTGTGCGCGCGTGTGTGTGTGTGTGTGCGCTTGCTTGCTTCATTTTCTATTTTCTATTTTATGACAGCAAATATTGAAGAGAGAGAGAGAGAGAGAGAGAGAGAGAGAGAGAGAGAGAGAGAGAGAGAGAGAGAGCTAGATTAGAAACAACACAATGACCCTTAATACCCAATGTGATTAGTATTAAGCAGCGCTACATTTAACACATCAAACCCAACAAAACTATTTCCTACCATAATAATATACATATAACACCTTTATATTAGTATCTATAGTTATACGCAAACAGTCCACAGGTACAGTCACTCAAAAAACTATCTGTACTCCGGGTGATCGATGAGTCCCAGAATGAACACTGTGACTCCTGTTGTCTCGGTAGGGTTGTCAAAAACGTTCGTCCGTTGTGTCATATTTTCTCAACGCAATTTTGTATAGATAATTTTGTGAGTGGACTGTACGATGGATAAACAGCGACATTTATTGGGTAATGTTTCGATAAATACATCTTGTTATTATTATACCTTAAACGTAGGATGAATTACAAAAGCATAAAAAATACATATGACGAATAGAATAAAATGAATTACATTGCTGAATACATTAACAGATGAGACAACACACCTGAACACAAAACAACTCTGGTGCCATAGTTTCCAGCAGTTAAACTAATCTATTTGTATTAAAACATTGCACTGCCATATTAGGTTATTAACTACCTCTTATATATATTTTACCCTTTGTGACGTCATCATTTCTCTGATTGGCTCATTCTCAACCAATTATGAGACAGCTTTCATACAATAGAAGGCTGTTAACAACTCAGCATTATATTTGTTTTACGGTTTATTGTGACTCCCACATTTTCCCCTGATTGGCTAAAGCTCGACCAATTAAGAGACAGCTTTCATATAATGCGTGTATTATAGATTTAAAATTTTAATCCTGTGTATCATTGGACCAATGTAATGATACTTGGCATCGGGTTCAGCCAATCAAGAGTTCATATTGCATCCACTGTGTACGGAGAGTCATGAATTGCGTTTCCTTCAACCGTTACATCATTCAATCAGCTAATGCCTTTCATTGGACGATATCCTTGACCAATTACATCACGTGTGTCAATAACTTGTACCTACGCCGTTACAGCTTAAACTTATTGCTTTGTATTACATTTGTGAACCGTGTGTTATTGGACATCCTAGACGAGGCAGAAGTTTGATCCGCTTAAAACCGCCATTTAAGCACAACAAACAGAGCCACCAGACAATACACGGAGAAACCTGACCACTGCAGGTTAATTAAAGATCTTAGAGAGCTTCATGTGCGGCAAGCGGATTAATTTTAAGAGAATTTGAGGACCGCAGACAAGGTACTCGTCGTGTAATATTGGAAGGTTATTCATTTGTTTGGGAGTAACGCGGGCGGTCGACTCCTCCGGATTTGACTTCCTTTTATTTTCCATTTTGACGTAACGAGATTCTATTCAGACAGACCAGACTAATTTCCGGATCCGAAACCGTACCCGATTTTTTTTTTATACCGAAATTACGTGATGGTTTCTGTTGAATTATTTTAGGGGTAGGTTAAGATAGCGACGAGTTAGAGTGAGTGAGTTTAGAACGAGTAAGAAGGTTTGGTTAGGTTAGTTTGGCATGCGTTTATGTTAGGTTTTAAGATACGTTAATTAAAGTTTGGTTAGGTAAGACTACTTTAACTTAGGTTTAGGGGTTGGTTTAAGTTATATCAGGGTACATTAACTTAGGTTTAGGGGTTGGTTTAAGTTATATCAGGGTACATTAACTTAGGTTTAGGGGTTGGTTTAAGTTATATCAGGGTACATTAACTTAGGCTTAGGGGTTGGTTTAAGTTATATCAGGGTACATTAACTTAGGTTTAGGGGTTGGTTTAAGTTATATCAGGGTACATTAACTTAGGCTTAGGGTATATAGGGTAGTTAAGTTAGGTAACGACAACACTTACCCATTTATTTAACTCATTTTAGTTTTATACTTGTTAAGAATCTAATTATTTTTACAGAAAGGTCGAGTGTATAAGGATGAGGAGCACCACTGTATGAATACTTCTGAGAGATAGTGAGAAGAAAGAAAGAAAATAGAGATAAAATAGATAAAAAGACGTAAAGATAGATGGATGGATAAATAATATGTTAAGGAAAGAGAAGGTGAATAAACGATTAAAGTAGACTAGTATATATGAGAGGGATAACCGGTGATGAATAGTCGTCAACATACACACACCCTGCACCTCACCTGACACACACAGGTAAAATATCTCCAGCAGGAAGAAGCAAATAAACATCAACCGAGAAGCTAATTTAAGATTTATTTACATGTTGGCATCTCATCCGCCCGTGTGACATTAACCACCTCGACATCACCCGGCTCAACTCACCTCCCATTGGCTGCAGTTTAAGATGCCTCCAGCCAATGAAAATAATCAGGGAAATGATTTAGTTCCCCAGGCGGCCGTTAGAGGTCTCTTTATCACCCATGTTAATGTCGAGTCACAAAGTAGAGAGATTAAGGTTTATATTTATTGTTATACGTCGCTAACTTGATGTGTCGTGTCTATATTTGTTTGTCATTAGAACTGTTTGGTTTTTGTTGTGATGTATCGGTAATTTTGGGGACAGATCCATTTTTCTTTTGTGAGAGTTTGTTTTTGGTAATGTTTGGCAGTAGTTTTATATCACGCGTAATGATGTGTGTGTGTGTGTGTGTGTGCGTGTGTGTGTGTGTGTGTGTGTGTGCGCGTGTGTGTGTGTGTGTGTGTGTGTGTGTGTGTGTGTCATTCCTTGTATTTACTATTGTGTGCATCTATTCTTAGGTCAGCATTACGGCTCTTATGTTACCCCGTTATCTCCATTTATTTCCTTCCCTTGTCACTCAGTCAGATGCGCGAGTCCTATCATAATATTAGTGAGTAATGATAATCCTGTACTGATTCTCTCGTGTTTAACTTCTGTTCTAATTGGCTACTCGTGTACCCTGAATGGTTGTTTATTTTGAAGTCTTGGTGTTGATTAGTTGCTTCTCCCTCACCTGCAGGTTTATTGGATGTTATTATTAAAGCAGGAACGTCGGTGCATTAAGTTGTAACCAGTACACCGATTCATGCTTATACAACGCTGCTTTATTGTTTCTGATCTAATCTAAACGCTGATTGACTTTTCCATAATATACTTTTTAGTCGTTGGTCGACCATAATACCCCATAATCACTCATTGGCTGGCGTTATTACGACCCCGCACGCTCAATGGCTGGCGCTATTACGACCCCGCACGCTCATTGGCTGGCGCTATTACGACCCCCACGTTCATTGGCTGCTTCAAATACTATCACTCTTGTTAGTTTCCTGTAATATCACCTTAACAGTCATTGGCTGCCCACAGTACCGTCTTTTACGGTCATTGGCCCTTCATTATGTTACCTCTACGTTCATTGGCTGTCCGTGCTTATCTCGACACTCATTGGCTGGCTAAATATAACATTTTACCCTAATTGGGTTGCCAAATAACATAATCTCCAACGGGTATTGGTAGCTCGTATTCTAATCTAATCGCTGATTGGCTGCCTGTGCTATAATCTCCTTGCTCATTGGCCGCCTTAGTGAAACGAGGCAGAAAATTCATGTCTTAATCACGTAGGAAATGAGTTGCGAATCCACATTTAATTATATGTTTGCTAATAGTGTGTCGGTGGTGGTGCTTCAGCCGCCTCCTGTCACTCTCTGAGCAAATGGTTTCTCTTACCTGTACAACACCTTCTGCTGTGTGGGGTGAAGGCGGGTATAGAGGAGGGGGGGAAGAGAGGTGGGAGGGGGGGAAGAGAGGTGGGAGGGAGGGAAGAGAGGTGGGAGGGAGGGAAGAGAGGTGGGAGGGGGGGGAAGAGAGGTGGGAGGGGGGGAAGAGAGGTGGAAGGGAGGGAAGAGAGGTGGGAGGGAGGGAAGAGAGGTGGGGGGAGGATTGAAAGATCCCGGGATAGGGAGTTTGAGAGAAAGAGAGAGACGTGTGGTGGGAGAAGGAAAAAGAGAGTGATTCTCCTTCTCGACATATTTACTGAGAAAAACAACACAAACAATCAAAACAACTAAATTCATTTATGCAAATCTGGAGTCTACACTTAAAGTAGTTCTTGGTATTAAAGAGCGTCTTGTAACACATCCCAGCCAATCACGGGACGACCCTTGATATATTTTTACGAGTCAGAGATTTACTTCTTATATATTCTTGCCAGTCGTAGAGTGAGATCTATTTTGGCTAATCAAAGACGGCTTATGGAGCATTGTATCTTGCCATGTGACGAAAAATTATTAGTTTTAGCCAATAGAAGGAAAAGACACATTTTCTTCCAACCAATCAGAGGAGGGCAGGTAAACCACTTCAGCCAATCAGTGAACGACGACACAACAAGAATGTTGAGCAACTTTCAGGTGTTACCATGTGGAGAGCAACAATTTATTGGCAGCTTGTTACAGCCTGTGTGTGTGTGTGTGTGTGTGCGCTATTGCGATGATAAGAATGTTATTACAATAGTATATATATGCTAATATGCAAGTACGTTTATATGCATGTTATTTTAATTGCACGCTTCATTATATGTGAATGGGGTGTTCATGACATCGTGATTGGTTATGTACGGACATGAAAAATAAAAGTGTGTGCACGATTCCAATTTTGTACACGTGTATTTATGACTATACACTTATATACTTATTCATGTATGTATTTCATCAAAAAGTATTTATAGAAGTCAGTAGAGGGAAGGAAGTTAGCGAAACAGGTGAAGGCCCCAGACGCCCTGATTAAATACCGAGATAATTGAACTAGGGTGAAGGTCATTAGCCGAGGTCACAGTTACTTCTCTCTCTCTCTCTCTCTCTCTCTCTCTCTCTCTCTCTCTCTCTCGTTTATTTATGACAACTTTGGCGCTTTCTTCCTCTCCCTCCCCCTCATAAGTTTCCTTCCCTTTCTCCTCATCTCCCCTTTCACTCATTTTCCTTCTCTTTCTCTCCCTCTCCCCTCTCATTCCTCCTTTTATCTTCCACTGGAGGAAAGATGAGAAAGGGGGGAGGGCAAAGGGAAGGACTAAAAGGCAGAGGAGAGATAGAAGAAAGAAAGAAAGAAAGAGTACAACAAGAGGAATATAAGGAGAGAGAGGAAAGAGGAAGAGAGAGGTAAGGCCTTAGAGGTAAGAGGCAACACCCATAAATATATAATTGGTGAGTGACGTTCACACAGTGGAGGTGAGTCACGTCTCCACACTCAAACTTTCTCTCCTCTGAGGAACAAAGTTGACCAGGATACGAGAGAGAGAGAGAGAGAAAGAGAGAGAGAGAGAGAGAGAGAGAGAGAGAGGTAAGATGAGAAATGGGAGAGTGATGAAAGGACTTTAAGGTTTATTGCCGGACTTTTCCAGTAAGCTTTTTTAGTAGGTTGGCTAGATTTTGAGTTTCTTGGCTATTTTTTAGGGATGGCTGGCTATATTTTGAATTTTTGCGGATATTTTTTTTTTTATTATGTGATTTGTTGGCTAGATTTTGAGTTCGCTGTTCTAATGAAGATTTTGAATTTCTGGTAAGTTTCTTATAGTCCGGGTTGGCTAGAGTTTAAACGTGCTGGCTATATATTTTACAGTTGTCTGGATATATTTTTAACATGCTGGTGTTGTAAGGGATGATTTAGAGGTCACACACTCCAGTTTATTTTATCTGGTAATTAAACATACTAACCATACCTTACCCTAACCACCCCAGGTAGTGTTAGGGTGTTTATTCATTAGGTGAAATAAGCTGAGTTGTCTATTCTTCAGGTGATCCAGTGACCACCTATATGTTTGATTTAAGTTGAAATACCAAAATACCCCCAAAATAGCTTGAAAAATAGACTGAGACTTTACCTTAATTAAATAATTTCACTGAGCACCAGGTATAATTAAGGTAGAGAGTCATTGGGATGATTCTCTGTCGTAACTCTGATGCTGAGTGAACCTGTCTTGCTAAGGTTGAGTCCCAGTATAAGTTGACGCTATTTTTGGATGTAGATTTTTGTGTGTGTTAAAGTCTGTCATTTCGTCCCTCTCACATCTTCAGGCAGGAGGAACACTCGCCTGGAGAAGCTGGACTCTGGGTCGGTTTACCTTTTCAATGATTCTCGTTACTTTTCCTTCTAACTGATGGTAGAACTTTTCCACTAACTATTTGAGTCCTGGTCCAATATCGACGCCATTGTGGGTACCAACTTAGTGTCATGGCCTCTGGGAAGTAGGTAAGATTCATACTCTTATCTCTTGTTAGGAAAAAGTTGTCGTAAGAACCTTTGGGAAATTCTTTTTGTCGTAAATTTCGTGAATCACTTAGATGCTTTCTCACCATCTCCACTGAGGGGAAAAATGTAACGTACGAGCCTTTGAGAATCTGAGGAGGCCAGGCTAATGTAATCTGATAACCAGAGCAAATCTCCTGTATGTGTCTCGGGGCACGGACCAGTGTTGTGTCTCAGGGAGTGTTGAGAGAGAGAGAGAGAGAGAGAGAGAGAGAGAGAGAGAGAGAGAGAGAGAGAGACGTTATCTCATTTTAAGAGTTTCTTTGGTAGGCACAAGAATAATCTCAAACGACAGAATTACCACAATGCCTGATATCCCTTAAAGGAATTTAGACGGACATACTATCACAGTCGTTACATAACTCCCTGCCTCCGTCCTCCCTCCATAAAAGAACAAGAAGAGGATTAGAGTTATTTGTGTAGCCCTTATCTCCCGTAAATCCTTGATGCTGCACTACACAAAGATATAATCACATCAAGTGCCCTACTCCTCTACCCTAATCTCACTTGTGAAGTATACACAACTATAGTAAAAGAGAACCCCCTTCTCTCCTCTCCGCCTTTTTTGTCATAAAGGAGAATGGGGCAGGGGTAACTATGCTATTATCTTCCATCCCGCTGGTGAAATAGGAATTGGGATGAATTTACTTACAGTTCCATTTGGTTCAGGTAAACACAGTATAAGGATACTCCGATTGCTCTCTTTTGTGTGTAAGATGTATAAGAAAGGCTCCTAGATCCTTAAAACGAAAAAAACAAAATAACAGCCAAGGAAATTTATCTATTGGAATGGAAACGAAATCTGAATAACTAAACTTTCTTTATTTGTTTTAGGTTGTGTCCGAGACTTGATGCAACTCATTTTAACAGGGCTTACTTTAATTAGACATCGTTCATTGAAGAAGAAAAAAAGTTGTTGAATCATATCTGAACAACGACCATTCCCCAATATGTGCTGTCATCTGTTGGTCTCCTGAATAACTACTGACTGACCGCGTTGATCCTCTTGTCTCATTGTTTTACTAGAGGCCGGAGCTCCACGACAAAGCTTACCACTGTAATGAAAATTGGTTATAATTGCATTAAATTAGGCCATATTTCTAATTGATGGCCGCAGGTTATAAGTCGTAGAAGAACTACATATATTTACCCATGAAAATCAAGAATTGTGCTTCCACTTTTTCGGAGTTTGACTGAAAAGTATAAACTGCCACATAGGGAATTGTCTTGAGTGGCTGATAACGCCAGACAAACCCTGCATAAGTAAGTCATCCGTCCAGGAAAGTAGACATATTGTGAAGGCAAATATATATACTCAATAAAATTACCGCCTCACTCACTAAAAAAAAGAATGAACACTAACAAGGAAATGATTACCACTTGATGACAGTGAGGAAGAAAACGTCACTTATTGAAGAAAATGGAATTCCTTAGAGAAAGAAAATGGGCTAGAGGGATGAGTAAGCTCGCCATCGTATTCTCCCTCCCTTCAATGAGAGAGAGAGAGAGAGAGAGAGAGAGAGATCTATGGCACCCGTCAAACATCTTTTGAGTCCGTGAGCGGCATACAGATGATCCTCTCAACCCTGTCTCATTCTCATCCTCCTTTATTTCCCCCTTCTCTCCCCCCTCCCCCCTTCTCTCCCCCCTCCCCACCCTCTCCCCCCTTCCCTCCACGTGGGCTGGGAATGAGACGTAGTGGGGAGAGAAGTGACGCTCATATGTCTGTATTTACATGACCTACTTCTGTCATTTTTTCTGTCCCTCTGGCGTGAGATTTGTTGCCATCTAAAGTGGTGTTTGTTGTCGTAAGCGGAGACGCATGTGTGGATGTTTTATTTATGTACTGCTTTTTTGTGGCTGAGTTTGTTAAGGGAGGAGGAAGTGCTTTAATGCTCTACATTATGTGTGATATGAGAGTGTTTTTGTCGTTTGCTTTTTGTGTGTGTTTGTGTTTGAGTGTGCTTGTTACTGTATGAGTGTGTGTAGAACTGTGCACTTTAATATGTGTGTGTAGGTTTGTTTGAATGTTTATCTCAGTGTTATTGTGAACATTTCTTGGGAAAAACGTAGTGTGTGTGTGTGCTCGCGCGCGTGCTACATTTGGTTGTTTGTGTGCAGATGTGTATCTGTGTGAACACCTGCGTTGGTGTACCTGAGCGCGTGAAATAATTAGTATGAGGGTGTGATTGGATTTTCCTCTACCGAGGAGAGAGAGAGAGAGAGAGAGAGAGAGAGAGAGAGAGAGAGAGAGAGAGAGAGACTGTGTGTGTGTGTGTGTGTGTGTGTTGGATGGTGTTAAAGTGAAAAACTAACTTTTCCTCCGCGTATAAATTTCCCTCCGGAGTGATATACGCATTTTGTCTCCCAGATTTTGGTTGTTATTTTTACCAGTAATGTCGATGGCAAAATTGGGACACACACACACACACACACACACACACACACACACACACATTAAGAGACACACAGATAAACAGAGAGGTAGCCACTCGCGGACACACAGACAGACAGAGCGAGGCGTTGGGATCGATTCTCGTCTCCCCGGGAGCCCAGGTTAAACTCCTCTTAATTAATTGAATTCCAGTCAGTTCCAGGTAACACCAAGTAGCTGTGACGTTACTTATCTCCTTCTCCATCTATCTATCTATTTATCTATATATCTATCTATCTATCTATCTTCGTATCTCTCTGCCTATCTATATATTTGGTTGTTTACATATCTCGGCTAATTTGTATCTTTCTGTCTGTATCTCTTTCAGTTCTGTCTACTCATCCGTCAATATATCTGTCAATATCATCTTTTTCTCTCTCACTCATAATCATTATCTCTAGGTACAGTAAACATCTTGCCGTTGGCCCACCAGGTGTTGAGCCTTCAGACCTCTCTTCTTCAAACCCCGGGATTCGGCTCCAGCGAAGCGAGTCCACGAATCTCTCTTCCAGCGCTCGCCTGACAGGATATAAGCGGCACCTCTCTCTTGGACCTGACTAACACCCAAACTTGTAAATATATCCTGATATAATTATAACTAACCCAATTACCTCTTTAAAAATGATTTCTACTTTAAACGCATCTCTCTTTAACACATCTCCTCCCAGAATGTTTTTATCGAATGTTTATGTTGTAATTTTAAGGAGTTTTCATCTTAAAGCCTAGACGGTGTTAATAATCGTTTACAATTTACATTTACATCTTGGAATTTTGGCTCATTAGGGAGAAGTTGGTTTATTTGTCTCTTTAGCGAGTTGAGACCAAGTTGGCAATTGGCTTCTGGAAATCCAATTTGTTTAGGT
The DNA here is from genome assembly GCA_958450375.1 of Homarus gammarus. Taxonomy (NCBI): domain Eukaryota; kingdom Metazoa; phylum Arthropoda; class Malacostraca; order Decapoda; family Nephropidae; genus Homarus; species Homarus gammarus. The sequence goes on along the minus strand of CAUDMG010002671.1, from coordinate 1,867,612 downwards.
TAGTTTATTTTGTCCCTCCTGTAATCTGTCTGTCTGTTTCTATGTTTATCTGTCACGGTTTCTGTGTTTGTCTGTCTGTTTCCCCTTTATCTAGCTGTCTGTTCCTGTGTTAATCCGTCTATCTGATCCTAGGTCTGTCTGTCTGTCTGTCTGTCTTTTTTTCTGTGTTTACTTATCTGTTTATATGTTTATCTGTCTGTCTGTTTATATATCTACATTTGTTTACATCTCTCTCTCTCTCTCTCTCTCTCTCTCTCTCTCTCTCTCTCTCTCTCTCTCTCTCTCTCTCTCTCTCTCTCTCTCTCTCTCTCTCTCTCTCTCTCTCTCTCTCCTGTTCATGCCTAACACCGTATTTATATATATTAATAAGTTTTCTCCTCCGCAGGTAAGTGTACACGGCCAAGGCTAGCGGTGGCAACAACAACTGCAGGTACAATAGTAGTAGTAGTAGTCGTAGTAGCAGTAGTAGTAGTAGTCGTAGTCCATTCCTTACGTACACCTCAGGCCGCCAATGGCATTTCCTACAGGACCTGCACTATCTCCCTGACACATGGGCACAATATACCTCGGCGTCCTGTGTGTGTTGGTGATACATGAATATACATGAAGACACTGGGAACGGATCTTCTAGACACGTGACTATAATATTCCTCAGGGTCTTGTGTGTCTTGAAGAAACGGGGATACACAAGGATAGGAGGTGACACATGAAGGCAGTGTACCGATAGTGTTTTGGTGGTAGATTTAAAGAGATACATAGATACAGGGGAGTTCTTAAGCTGCTTGGGGATACAGGAATGTACTTCAGAAGATAAAGGGTAGGTTGTGTGTGTGTGTGTGAGATGAATACTGGATGTTGGCGTTATTCGTGGAGTATATCCTTTAGACTAATTTACTGATGATATCTAGGGTTGTTGAACTCTCTCGTCCACTCAGAGCGATATATTAACACCTTCCCTTGAGGACCCTACCTGGCGATGATCCTTGTTGTTGTTTATCTGCTGATGTTATTATTATTATTATGATGATGATGATGATGATGATGATGATGTTAAGCCTGTATGGTTAAGAAAACGAAGAGTTATAGCCACTTATTCGTAAGATGTGAATGCTAGACACTATTGATTGCCCGTACTGGCGCTGTTTACTACTGTTGGGTTCCTCTTCTCCCTCTTCTCTCCCCTCCTTCCCTCCCTCCTCCCATCTCCCCCATCCTCTTCTCTCCTCCCTCCCTCCCCCCCTCCCCTCATCTCCCCTCCCCGGCCCGTCATGGTTTAGGTATAATCAATTACATATGGGGGAGGGTAGGGGTAGGGGGGGGTGTGTTGTGTAAAGTTCCAATCCTGCAGTTTTATGTGAGTCCTCCTCCTCCTTATCCTCTTTCCTCTCCTACTTCTTCCTTCTCTTCTTGTTCCTCATCCTCCTACCTCTTCCCTCTATCTCCACCAAATTCTTCTACCTCCTTCTCCTCCTCTTCCCCTCCTCTGTCACTTATTCAATATCCTCCTACTTCTCCTCCCTCTCATTTTCTCTCTCCCCTCTCCCACCACCACTGACGTCATTCCCCATGTTGCCCTAGAATAAGCTGCTCTCTCTCTCTCTCTCTCTCTCTCTCTCTCTCTCTCTCTCTCTCTCTCTCTCTCTCTCTCTCTCTCTCTCTCCTATACCCCGCTAATCACATATCTTTTGTCTTCCCTTCACCCTTTCTTGGCTCTATTTATCTTCCTTTCTTCTCCTCCCCAATCATTTGTCTTCTCCCCTGTTTTCACCTACGTTTCTTTTTTTTTTCTTTTTTTTTTGCTTTTCACTTCACTTACCTCTTCTCTCCGTCATCTTTCTATTTTTCATTCTCTTATTATCTCGTGTGTGTGTGTGTGTGTGTGTGTGTGTGTGTGTGTGTGTGTGTGTGTGTGTGTGTGTGTGTGATATTCGTTTTCCTGTTGTGATTATTGTCTGTGTCATTCTGTTATCTCTCTCTCTCTCTCTCTCTCTCTCTCTCTCTCTCTCTCTCTCTCTCTCTCTCTCTCTCTTCCTTATCTTGCCTCTTATCGCTTTTCCTCCCATACGTCTTTCATCACCATTATCTCTTCTTATTCAATTCAATTATCACTTTTTGTCTTAACCCTTATCTCTCTCTCTCTCCTTCATTCCATCATCTCTCTATCTCTCACCTCTATCTCTCCCTCTCTCTCTCTATCTCTCCCTTATCTCTTCCCCGTCCCATAGAGTGATAGAGATTCAGAGCAATTAAATGGACGTAAATATAGAGAGAAAGAAAATAAAGATAGAGAAAGAAGAGGGAGATGAGGTAAAGAGAAAGAGACATAGAGACAAAGAGATAACGGAAGAGAGAGAAAGACACAGATAGCATAAGAAATATAAATAATATAAAATGAAAGACATAAAGAAAGAAATGAGGAAGACAAATTATCCACATCTCTTATCTCTTATCTCTCTCTCTCTCTCTCTCTCTCTCTCTCTCTCTCTCTCTCTCTCTCTCTCTCTCTCTCTCTCTCTCCGTGGGTGTGTGTTATTCCTTCTTACTAGCAAACATTGATTTCTTTCTTTTACTTTCATTTATTTCTTTCACTTCTTTCAATCGCCAGATATCGCTGACTGGAGTCTTCTTCCATCCTGCTCCGACGACACGAATTTCTTTTCATCTCTCGACAGATTGAGATAGATTGATAGAGACGTGGATAAGTAGATTAGAGAGAGAGAGAGAGAGAGAGAGAGAGAGAGAGAGAGAGAGAGAGAGATGAATACGATAGCGAAAGACAAATATAGACAAAAGGAGAAATAGAAAAAGATAGAAAGAAAGAGATATGAATTAAAACTATCAAGAGTTATTGCAAGACACGAGAACAAAAGGGAGAAAAAACAACACTTGGAGGAGGGGGGGGGGGGGTGACACAGGTGAGCCAATATACCTGGTTGTACTATGTGTTATGGTGGACAGGTAAAGACAAAGGTGGGTCAAACGTACAGGTAGAGGTAAAAATGCATTTGTCTTGGTTAATATGATCTGACCAAACAACAATACTGGTCTCTCTCTCTCTCTCTCTCTCTCTCTCTCTCTCTCTCTCTCTCTCTCTCTCTCTCTCTCTCTCTCTCTCTCTGTGTGTGTGTGTCCCCTCTCATACACCCATATATAGAATTTAGCGCGTTTAGGTTATTGATTCTGGCCGTCAATCCCCGATATTCTGCGTTTTTGTATTCAGGGACAAAACAAAAAACAGAAATATTCCCGTAAACGATTTATAGATGTGTCACCTGATCCCCGCGCCTAATTGCATCCGAAATTTTTAACTGTTCCACCGAAGCTTCCGGACAGCTGCATTAAACACGACAAATATGGGGTTAACAGACGTGGATAAAAGCTAGTGTTTCCTGTTTTTATATATATATGGCAGGTTACTAATTGTTGTTTGGGAGGGGACTTTTAACCCATCCACCCTACTCTTGAGTACGATGTTTTAACGCCTTACCTTGCCTTGCCTTGCCTTGCCTTGCCTCGCCTCACCTCTTGATGTGTGCACGAAATTATATGCATCACTTTTCTTAGATGTGATCAAATTAACCTTGTGAGTAGAACCAACTTAGTTTAGGTTAGGTTAGGTTAGGTTAGGTTAGGTTAGGTTGTGTAGGCCAGTCGGTAAATCAGTAACGCACAGGAAAACCCCCAGAAAGACATGTCCATTGTCGGTGTGGGGCGGCTGAGGCGTGTGTTTAGGTCTCTGCTAACAAAACTCAATAAAAAGATTGCACTTGTTGCTTCAGGTGATCTCCGAAGAGGGAACTTGGGAATATACGTGCTGGCTGCCTGTCTGTCTGTGTGGGTCTTGCGTGAGTGAGTTGTGGAGGCGTGTATGATTGCGTGCATGTCTTGTGCGTGTGTGTATCCATAAATAGCATATGTGTGTGTGTGTATATCATTGCGTGCATGTCTTGTGCGTGTGTGTATCCTTGCGTGCATGTCTTGTGCGTGTGTGTATCCTTGGGTGCATGTGTCTTGTGCGTGTGGGCCTGTCGTGTGTGTGTGTGTGTGTGAGGCTCCTCGGCTAGGCCATGTAAACTCGATAACTGGGAGAGATAACAAATGGCCTTTTAACCCAACTTGGTATAAGGAAACATGGCAACTAGACCCGAGAAGAGGAGGTTGAGGGGGAGCATTTTCTGTCGTTATCGTGCAAGAGTTAGGGCCTCTTTGACTTGGTGTGGGGGGGGGGGGGTCAGGACGAGGAGGTGAAGGAAGAAGTCTCTCTCTCTCTCTCTCTCTCTCTCTCTCTCTCTCTCTCTCTCTCTCTCTCTCTCTCCACTTGGTGTTCTCCTTGTACACTCCTTTCTCATGACTACTGAGTTTGGAGTTTGTGTTGCAGTGTATGGGGGGGCGTGTATGTTGCCGTATGTGTGTGTGTATATGGAGTTAAGTGTGTTGTAGTGTGGTGGTGGGGAAGGAGTGTGTTGCCTGGTATGTGAAGGAGGAGGAGTATGTGGTGTGTGGTGGTGTGTTTTGGAGTGTGTTCATGATGCCAGTAGGCGGACTCCCTCCTAAGGTACATGACAGGTGACAGTAGACAGTCTTTTGCTTACACCAGAACCAGTTTCTTTTTCTTGTTTTTTGTTCCCTCTCCGTGTATGTTGTTGACAGTCTTTGATCTGTTGTTTTCTTTGATTTTCTTGGTCTTTATTGAACTCTTAACTCTGTCTTTAAGGAGTCTCTTAGTGGTCCCTTTAACTCTGTCTTCAAGGAGTCACTAACACACACCCGCACCACCACCACTACCACACACCACCACCTCCACCACAACCATAAACAACCACCTCCGTATACCACCACTAACCCCCCCCCCCCACACACACACACACACACACACACATCACTACCACCACCACCACCACACACCACCACCTCCACCACAACCATAAACCACCAACTCCGTATACCACCACTAACCCCCCCCCCCTAACACACACACACACACACACACACATCACTACCACCACCACCACCACACACAAGTCCCCTGGGCCTGGACTGTCTCTCGCGCACCCGCTGACAAAATCAATGTTATTCTTTAGTGTTGCATCTCGTCAAGGGCTATTGATTCAGGGAGCTTTGTCCCCTTCCCCCTTCCCCTCAATCTCTCCCTTTCCCCTTTTACTACCCCTTAACCCCTCTCCCTTCCCCTCAATCTCTCCCTTTCCCGTTTCCCTACTCCTTAACCCCTTCCCCTCAGTCTCTCCTTCTCCCCTTTCCTTACCCCTTAACCCCTCCCCCTTCCCCTCAATCTCTCCCTCTCCCCTTTTCCTAGTCCTTAATCCCTCCCCCTCTCCCTACCCCTTAACCCCTCTCCCTTCCCCTTAACCCCTCTCCCTTCCCCTTAATCTCTCCCTCTTAACTTCCCCTACTTCTCTCTTCTTTCCTACCCTGTTCTTCTCTCTCTCTCTCTCTCTCTCTCTCTCTCTCTCTCTCTCTCTCTCTCTCTCTCTCTCTCTCTCTCTCCCAGGCTGTTGTTCATATTCAGTGTAATGTGTCCATGGTGAGTGTTGTTTTGAGCGTCGGTCACCCGTAACAGGTGTCTGGCCGGGTCTTAATTACAGGTGTGTGTGTGTGTGTGTGCTAGCTGATTTGTTCACTGTTGATGTATTGTCCCGTGTGTTACATAGGCGTCTTTCTTACAGCTGCTGATCTCATGCTGATATTTGGGTCTTGCTTTTGGAGAGAGAGAGAGAGAGAGAGAGAGAGAGAGAGAGAGAGAGAGAGAGAGAGTAACCTTACTTATGTATTCTCCGTTCTTTATGTGTGTAATTAAAAATAATTTCGACCATAACACAAAAAATATTATCACCCTATATTAAAAAAAAACTTACCTGGAAGTAGTTTCGTTAGGCCTTACCAGGTAAATTTATCTTAATTAAAAAGAGTCATTTAAGAGGTTCAAAGGTGGCAACACTCTTAATTTTGGAAGGTGTGTGTGTGTGTGGGGGGGGGGTTGCAATCTGTGTGTGAATAAGTAGAGAACGAACGCACACACACACACACACACACACAGAGAAGTTCTCAATACAGTATCGAGTCACCTGTGATTCCCGTAAGTGACGTTCGCAGGTGAGTCGAGGAGGTGTATGTATGTGTGTCTGTTTCTCTGGGGACTGACAACACCGCTTTATGTGTCCTTGATATATTTTATTCAGATTTTTTTTATAAGTTATTAATTTCCCTTGTTTTTGGTCTGATTTTCGTTGGTATTGTTTTTTCTTTTTCTTTCTTCTTTCTTATTTCTTCTTTCTTCTTTCTTCTTTCTTCTTTCTTATTTCTTTTCTTCTTCTTCTTCATCGGGACAGCAACAGGTATCAAGGGTGACAATAATCCTCTCGTTTTCTTTGATTATTTCTCCCTAAAAGGTCGTAATCTTGTCTCCCTTTATTTTATTTTCTGTAGAAGCTATAGTCCCTCCCTCCCTCCCTCCCTTTCCCCCTTCCTACCTCCCTCCCTCCCTCCTTCCTACCTCCCTCCCCCTTCCTTATTTCCCGAGGCAGCATCCTTCCTTTCGTCCTCCCTCCCTGCCTCCCTATCCTCCATTAGTTGTATGTTATTTCCCTCTTTCTTTCCCTTTCCCTCCATCCTACCCTTTCCTTCCTCCCTCTTTTCCTTTCCCTCCATCCTACCCTTTCCTCCCCCCCTCCCTCCCTCCCTCCCTCCCTCCATTCTACCCTTCCCTCCCCTCCCTCCCTCCATCCTACCTTTCCCTCCCTCAATCCTACCCTTCCCTCCCTTCCTCCCTCAATCCTACCCTTCCCTTCCTCCCTCCCTCTCGCCCCCCCTTCCCATATTTACTTCCTTCCTACCCCACTGCCCCTTTTCTTCACTTTCTCCATTCCCCCACCAACCTTGCTCTTTCCTTCCTTCCTTCCTTTCTCCCTTCCTTATTTCATCCTTCACCTCTCTATCTCCAACCATACCTCACCTCTCTCTTCCTTGTCTCCCTCCTTTCTCTCCTCCCCTCCCCTTACGGCTTCCTTCCTTCCTTCCTTCCTTCCTTCCTTAATCGCGGCGGAGATATAAAGTAAGATTAGCGTCTCAACTTCACCGTAAACCAATAAAGGGAGAATGTTCAAAGTAGTTTTGTTTAGAGTGGACGATTAATCCACGACACGCGTCAGCTTGGGCCCTCCTTCCCTCCTTCTCCCTCTCCCTCCTTCTCCCTCTCCCTCCTTCTCCCTCTCCCTCCTTCCCCCTCTCCCTCCTTCCCTTTCTCTCCATTTCCTCCTTCTCTCTCCTTCTCTCTCGCTCTCTGTCGCTCTTCCTCCCTCTCTCTCCCTTCCTTTCTCCTTATCTTCCTCCCGGCCTCCAACATGACGGGATTAAGGGAGGGTCAGGGGGGGGAAAGGGAGGGGGAGGCGAGGGGAGAAAGGGAGGGTGAAAGGGGGGGAAGGGGAGTAGTCTAGGTAGGGGAGAAATGGTGAGAGGAAGAGAAGAGAGAGAACAGAAGGGAGAGATAAGGATGAGGAGGGGATAAATAAGAAGAGAGAGACGATGGAAGAGAGGAAAAGGGAGTTGAAGAGGAGGGAGGGAAGAGAGAGGAAGTGGGGGAGAGGGGAAGGGGGAGAAGGGTAGGGGAGGCGAGGCGAGGGAGTGGTAAGGGGTGATAGAGGGGAGGTGTGGTCTTAGCGTTGGAGCTAAGAGGAGACAGGGAGAGGAGAAGAGAAGAGAGGGAGAGAGAATAAGAAAGAAGAAGAAGGATTCAGATGATGGAAGAGGGAAGAGGAAAGAAGAAAGAGAAGAAAGGCAAAAAAAAGAGTGGATGAAGGGGAAGGGACAATGAGGAGGAAAGGAATAGGTAGGTGAAGAAGAAGAATGAGGGAGAGGTCTGGGGAGGGGGGAGTGTTGTGTGGTGATGGGTGGTCGTGTTCCGCAGACTTAAACGTGAAATACTCCAAAGTGTAATGTAGTCTCTGAACGACCCCTGAGTTATATAGAGGTCCTCCTGCTGCTGTGAACGAGAGTAGACGGACAGACAGGGTAAGACAAGAAGACAGACAGACACACAGACAGAGAGACAGTGTAAGACAAGAAAACAGACAAAGACAGACACAGATCCAGAATTAAACAAGTATTGACAGACAGGTACGCAGACGTGAACAGGTGTGAGGAAGAATTAATCATGAGTTGTGCATGTTGCTGTGGGCCGAGAGTAAGCGTCAGTCAGTCAGATCAGTCAGTCAGGGAAGGAATGTTATGGCCTCACAAACGCTGCCATATTCCTCACCTACCATGTTAAAGATGCACCAACTTGTCACCACACCTTGACCTGTGCGAGAGAGAGAGAGAGAGAGAGAGAGAGAGAGAGAGAGAGAGAGGTAAGTACACTCAAAACCCCCCAAAAAAATAATCAGCACGCCTCCTCCTCCTCCTCCACGTTATCATGTAACTCGTAGATTGGAAATAATAGACACAAGACTCCTTCATTTGTAAACACGAAGAGGAGGAGTTTTAATCATCTATTGGGGCTAAGATCAGGAAGGGGGTTTGGTGCAGATATCTCGTCTTTGGCGATGACGATCCGTAACTTAATGAGAGGTTTTGACTCATTATAGGATCCGATTGTGAGGCACTGTCATGAAGCAGTTTGGATTCGATTTTGTTATCATATAATCTTACGAGCGTTTGTTTGATCGTCACGTGAAGGTGTGAGGATTGTATTAATGTTTTCCTGCTTATTATCGTTCCACGCGAAACTCAACAATTACTCTGGTGACTAATGGGAGATGGTTAGTTTTATCATCTTTAGGGCTGAGTTAGTTTTTAATCAGAGTTACGGCCGTCTTGATGTCTTAAGCTCATACACTAACATTCAAGACAGAGGGGAGGGTGTTGTCTCTACGTTACTGCCGGTCTTGTCTGAATGGATTTCGATTCATTAAAACGATTCAATTCTATGCCTGTGTTTTGATTCTCCTGCTCATGATAACGAAGATAAGGACTTGACACACACACACACACACACACACACACACACACACACACATATACACACACACACACACACACACACACACACACACTGTATTTTCTCGCCTTACTGTCACGATCATGGAGTGTGGTTTTGGTAACATGGTAGGGAGGGCTCCGGGCGACAGTGTTTTGCGTCATGTAATGGGAGTTTGAGTCATGGGTGTGTGTGTGTGTGTGTGTGTGTGTGTGTGTGTGTGTGTGTGTGTGTGTGTGTGTGAGGAGAGACGGGAGGGGGGGGGGGATGCTTGTATTTTGTCTATTAATGGCGAAGGTTTTATGTGAGGAGTTATTGACTCTCTCTCTCTCATATATTTCCCATGCCCACCCACTCCCTCACCTCCTCTCCACCCACACCCTCACCCCCCCCCCTTTCTCACCCACTCCCTCACCGGAACAAACAAGTAACACATACATACCAACACCAAAACAATTCACAAACTTTCCGGACATTATTAACGATAAGTAAAGTAACAAAAAAAAAAAAAAAAAAAAAAAAAAAAAAAAAAAATAATAATAATAATAATAATAATAAACTGGTAAAAAGAAAGTAAAAATCCATATCCTTTTTATACGTGGTGGTGACTCTTCGCTGTGACCTGGTATAAAGTTCGAAGTGTATTAGTTAGCCAGACGTGTAGATAACTTGTCTTGTATTTTCATTTTCTCGAAGGTTTTAGGGCCGTTTAATCCTGTAGGTAATCGTTGAAAAAAGTCGTTCTCATTGGTTCAATTACCTCCTCCTGGTATTTTTTGATTGGCTCGCGACCGTTGCAGTTGACGTCTGGGATTGGTTTATAAGTCCGGGGGTTGACTACTGCCTCTTTGTGTTTTATTGGTTGCAAATATTAAGAGGAAGCTGGAGAAGGGGGGGGGGGGAGTTATGAGTTAGTGTACGTGATTGGTTGTAAATTTTGCAGAAAGTGGGTGTTGATTTCAGGTGCTTGTTTGTGATTGGCTGTAAAGTTGAGGGGAAGGAGGGGTTGAATTCGAGATTTTGCTTTTGATTGGATGTAAATATTAAGGTTGGGAGGAGTTGATATCGAGCTCTTGTCTCTGATTGGTTGTAAATAGTAAACCCAGATAGGTGATTTTAGGTTCTTGTTTCTGATTGGCTGCAATTTTGAGTAGCAGATACTGTACTGATTTCAGTCTCTGTATTTCTGTTTGACACCATACACAAAGATCTGATTTCAGACTCTTGTTTCTAATTGGCCCTTGAATATGAGGGACGTTGATTTCAGCTTGTTTCTGATTGGCAGTAAATATAGAGGGATTGATGGCGATCCCTATTTTTGATTGGCTGTAAATGGAAGCTTTGATGTCAGGCTGAGTTTTTTATTTTTATTTATTTTTTTCCACTCAGTAGCGAGCGATACATTACAGTGTTGGCATTCTCTGTCAAGTGCGTACTGTACTTTTGCGACGTGTCTGTCTGTCTGTCCAACGTTATGCCTCTTGAGCGTCTGTTTAGTGACGTTAATCTGTGTGTTCATTGATGATGCTTGTTTCTATGGGTTCTGTTTAGTCGTGTTTGCTTGTCTGTATGTCTCTTTAATGACGTGTATCTCTCCGTGTGTGTGTGTCTGTTCAATATTCTGTTAGTTTGTCTGTTCAGTAACGTCTATCTCTGCATAGTACACGATACAGATGGATTATATAGTTATATTCTTGCTACTACCAAACCTAGGTGATATTCTGAGAGAGAGAGAGAGAGAGAGAGAGAGAGAGAGAGAGAGAGAGAGAGAGAGAGAGAGATCCCAGCTTCTCATTAGTGTGTTGCTGTGAGGACTTCAGTGTATTTATATAGCACGACCAGTTTGCCTCGACTGTCTCTACTGGTGAGGGGCATGAGGGGGGTGGGGAATGAGTGAGGGGTAAGTGATTGAGTGAGTTATAGTGAGTGAGGAAAGCGGGGGGGAGGGGATTGAGTGAGGAAGGGGAGGTAAGAGTGGGGAGTTGAGGAAGTGGGAGGAATGATGTTGAGGAGCGGAGGGAGAGGGGAGAAAGAGGTGGGGAGAAGGGAGGGTGGGGGAGTGAGGTAGGATGGGGATTTCAGGAAGGTAGATTGTATTTGTGAGTGTATTTATGATGTATGAATATGAATGTATGTTTATGTACAATGTGTGCTCATGTATATGCGTGTGCGTCTGTTTTTATATTCGTATGTGTATATATGTGTAGCTATGTGTGTGTGTATGCCTGTGTTAAAAAAAAATGTATACCCGGTAACAATTGTGGAATTTTGTTTATAGAACTGCATATACTACCGAGTTTTTTTTTTTTAGGATTTCATGTATGATGTATGTGTATTTTCAGGTCTGTAATTATATACATGATATGATTTTAGAACGATAATACAGTGAAAAATACATTAGTCATACTACCCGTTGTATCATTTATCTCAGTATCCCATTAAATTACAGACAAAGAAAACTTAATAAAAAATGAAGACGGTCTTAAAATTCAAGTCACTTTTTCCACAAACGTTCGTCACACTGTGGATTAGTTATGTAAAAAAAAAGTGTGAGATGGAGCCCTTCCTCTCCCACTCCGCCCCTAAACTTAATTATAATTCAGTTCTAAAATTGCCGAAAGAATGAGAGAGAGAGAGAGAGAGAGAGAGAGAGAGTCATGGAAACATACTTCAAGGTAGATTTAATTTCCTGATCAGATTCCATAATTTTTTTGCCTTCATATCTCTTAATGCCACCGTCTCCCCTATCGGTATTTTGACAGTACGAGGACAGGAAGTGACGGGAAGGAGGGGGGAGGGTCGATATTATGGTGGCTCTGAGCTGAAGAAGAACTGACAGGTTTTGTAAAAATTTGGTCGGAGGAGAACAGCTGAGCAGAGCGCCAAGTTGGGTGTTTATGAGAGAGGGTGACGGACTCTCAGCTGTTGACATGTGAAGAGTTTGCATCAAGGGTTGTGTGTGTGTGTGTGTGTGTGTGTGTGTTTGTTTGTTTAGACGTATATGGTATATCAATAATAACTTGCTTATTTAATTCAACGAGCCCTTATTATTTTATTGGTTCCCACAAGTCAAAAATTATAATGTAACTTTCTGTATATTTTTCGCGTGTGATCAATCAGCAACAACCAGAATTAACAAGTTGAGGAACAGTAATAAACTACCCACTAAAATCGACCACATTTAAGGGAAATCAACCAAAATTGAACGCAATGAACTCGATTAGTTCAAGATTCCTCTATAATTGACCATAAACCACCAAAATCACCCAGAATTATCAGAATCATCAACCCAAAGCAACCAAAAATAATGAAGATTGCCCGTAATTAAAAAAAAAGTCCACCAAGATCACTCACAATTAACCAAAATCGTTCATGCTTGACCAATATCGACCATTATGGACTCAAATCGTTCATAATCAACCAGAATCAGCCACTAGTTACTCTTAATCGACCCAAATCGACCTGAATCAAGTGCATTTGGGCCTCTGCCTCCGGTTATTGCTAACTGGCCGTAAATCTTGCCTCTTGACAACCACTTGACGGCGGGTCGACAGGATCAGCATTTCTCAACCTCCTCCAGGCCTCAGTATTGGCAGCTACTTGACACACTTGACAACTGCCTGGATTGACGGCCGGATTGACAGCCAGTTAGATTGACAGGGAATTTAACAGAAGGAGTATAGACAGACATTGAAGATAGGAAGGTCATGTCGGGTATTTGACGGAATTGAGAGGTTATTGGATGGACGAATGGATTTGACAGTTGGTGGTCGGTTGACAAAGTGATGCCTGTGTGTGATTTGATGACCTGACAGATCGATAAATGGACAGAATGGCAGACAGACAGACCGGAATTTCATCAGGAGTAGATAGCTATTTTCACGGCATAATAACTGTTTGACTGACGGATTACTGGACGGTCGGACGGGCTGGTAGACAGGCAAATCAAATTGTAGGGTGACATAAGTCAGTATATTGATAGTACTGAGGGCTGGTTGACAGGTAGCGAGGTTTGAATACTGCTTGACAAATTGACCGATTTGTGGAATTACGGCCTGACAAAATATTCAACTGAAGATTAGACGGATGACACAGTTGACAGCTGTGACAAGTACCAATCAGAGTGAGGGCTTCTTGGATGAGTAAGATGGACGGATAAATATGACAGTATCTTATCGACAACTATTTGACAGTTGATTTGGTGCGTGGGGAACGGAATGTCAACATAATATCATATTGATATTTTGACAGTTTTAGTATCCCATTGACGGCTTAACGGACGTGGAGGATTAATTTTATATAGTGTAAGACAGAACATTAATGGAGGAGTGTGGGTTAGCAGATGGTGCGAGAGAGTTACCCGTGTGTGGGCTGGTTCAGTGGTCCAGTGACAGTCAATAGAGATGGACTAATCTGATGGTTGACGGGTCGTTTGGTTGACGGGTGGAAGGTTTGACTGATGGACTAGACGGAATGTGATGACAGTGGCTTGATAAATTGACTTCCTTTATATTCATTCGATGAGTGGATGGTGAGAGAGGTGGGCAGGTGACATAGTATTCAATAAACAATGAGTCTAACGGTGTTGGCTGTGTTGGCTTGACAGGTTGCCAGCCTGTCTATCCTGTCACTTAGGCAGTTGTTGACCGAGCTGAAGAGACAGGAGGAATTGACATAGACAGGTGTAGCGACAGGATAAATTATCAATCATCAGTGATTAAGCCAACTTGGAGTTACAGACACACAAACACCATCACCTATTATGAGGAGATACACACAAGCACTTAACCATGAGATTGACAGTCTACTCTGCTGATCTTAACGTCTACACTCCACAGGTTGACAGACCCAAGCCTTGACATATGCTGACAGCTTAGTGGCAGCTACTTGTGAATCTTGACAGCAAAGTGACAGGCGAGACAGGTACTCGGCTACCTGTGACACTTCTCTCTCTCACTATCACGGTGGGAGCTGCAGCAGTACAGTGAGGGGCCAACACTTACTGCTTGACACGGGTGGATGCGGGGTAGTGGCGGGACAGCCTATAATTCACCACTTGACAGGTATTTGACGGCGGCGTAATAGATAGCCGGGGGGGTAGGTTGACAGCTGGTGTCCCAAACCATTTGTAAATGACGAGGCTGATGAAATGTTTCTCCCTCGTGTTGCCCCTGACACCACAATTACCACCACCACCACAATTACCACCACCACCACCACCACCACCACCACCACTACTACTACTATTACCACCACCACCACCACTATTACCACCACCACTACCACTATTTCCACCATCACTTCTACAATTTCCACCACTATTACCACCACCACCACCACCACTATTACCACCACCACCACCACCACCACCACCACCACCACTATTACCACCACCACCACCACTATTACCACCACCACCACCACTATTACCACCACCACCACTATTACCACCCGTGCCACTACCTCATTTACCATCAATACTACCACCATTACCACCACTATTACCACCATTACTACCACTATTGTCACCACTAGCACCACCACTACTACTTTTACTACCACCACCACTACTAACACCAATTTCACTATTACCACTACCACCACCACCACCACTACCACCACCACCATATTAATAACAACAATGACACTGACAATAACAGCAATAACTGGCAATGACAACAACACTAATAATTAACATTGACAATAACAACATAATTAATAGTTGTTGTAGCAATGTGTGACTTAACAACAAAATAATGAAATAACAAGGACAAAAACAATAACAATTGAAACTAAAGCAAAAATAACAACAGTATGATCAACAACAACAACAACAGTAACAACAACAACAACAACAACAGGAACTAAGGAAAATATAATTAAACAGTAGAAACAACAAAAAAACAACACTAACAACAACAACAACAAATAGCGAATTAATGTAAACAAAACTCCGATTAAAAGAACAAAAAGTGTTAAGATGCTCCAGTTTAAGTGTCAGAAGAGAGAGAGAGAGAGAGAGAGAGAGAGAGAGAGAGAGAGAGAGAGAGTAGCTGTGATGTGGTCTTATACATCTTCGAGTTATTAAATGAAAAGATACTAAAACTTTTTTTCCTTCGTCACCAAAAATTTATGGTTGTTAAAAGAGTAAATACAGTATAGTGAAAATGTCTCCCTACCACCAGCAGTGAGGCCAGACAGTGTAAAAAAGAAACCCTCTTCTAAAGTTGTTAATTTATTTTATTGATAAGAACAGTATAGCCAGAGAGATATAATTATAACGACTTCTCTTCCGGAAAGTAGTAAAAAATAATGTGTCGCCTCAGCATTGTAGCCAACTAGAAAAAAAAATCGTCTTAAGAAATTAGAAGCAAGGATTTTTATCAACAGTACAGCCAGACTGAAAAGAAAACACACTTAATGCGATCAAAAGCGCCGTCTAAAAGTAAAAACAAAATATATTTACAAAAGGAGCAAAAATATCCCTTTACGAGAACAGTGTTGCCATAACTCAAGTGGGTGACATCTCTCGTTGACAAAAGATGTCCCGCCTGGTAAAATATTTACACCACTGCCTGTTCTGGCAACACTTCGTCACCGCCCGGGGGTTCTGGCAATAATCAGTCATCTTCATTGGTTCTGGCTATAATTCCTCTTCCTCTTGGATCTCACTCACCACTCTTGGCTCCATCGTCCTGTAAGTTCTGTGTCATCCTCTAGGTTGAAGGTCAGCCTCCAGGTTGTGGCAGTTCCTCGTCATGAGCGTTTTGGGGCCCCAGGTGATGGAAGACCCTCCTTAATTTACATATTCGTACGAGGGAAAAAATTAAAAAAAACACGAGACTGTCAGAACACTTTGTCTCTAAGGCTGTGTGTGTGTGTGTGTGTGTGTGTTGGTTTTCACTGCTCTCTCTCTCTCTCTCTCTCTCTCTCTCTCTCTCTCTCTCTCTCTCTCTCTCTCTCTTAGGAATAAATAAGAGAGAAGGGAAACTATTTACATAATAATTTGTGGAGATTCTTTGAGAGAGAGAGAGAGAGAGAGAGAGTGTAAATGGGATAGGACGAGATATTTCAACGTATGACAGACAGACAGACAGACAGACAGACAGAGATTGACCCAAATTTCATGAGACAGTAACAAACATACAGACCATTCCTCGGTTGTCTGTTTGCGTCATGACTGGAAGCATTATGTGTTAGTATTCAAGAGTTGTCCGAGTACATCATATATTATATACATACATTATACATACATCATACACTACTCAATAAATTATTATACATTGAGTATTAGGCTGAATAACTCATGAGTTCTTATTATGTATGTTAATGGCCTCGCTAATTATGTATTAATAATCCGGTGTGTGTGTGTGTGTGTGTGTGTGTGTGTGTGTGTGTGTGTGTGTGTGTGTGTGTGTTTTCCTTATCTATTTATTTATCACTTTTTTTTAATTTAATAACATAATTAATCAAAGTTAAAAGAAAATATTAAAATGATGAATTTAAGAGTTTGTTAAAGATATTATTATATGATTTAATATATTCATGATCTGGTGATAAAAATAATAAGTAAAAAATTATAGCTAATAACTTGTTGATATTCTCATTTCCCGGTGACGTGTGTGATGGTTAAATCGAAAATTGGTTGATATATTGATATTTCAAAATAGATCTGAATATGAAAGAGTAATTGATTCATTAGTATTTCTGACTTTTTTTTTTAAATCAAAGAACCTAAAGTTTTATTTAAATATTACTTTAGTTATTTTTATTGACAGAACGTTTTTGTGTTAATTTTTATTGGGATATTGGGTTGAGTTATTTATATTATAGCGAGTGTTATCTCATGCAAATTTATAACTAAAATGTTCTGATTTACTGCTGTTTTATTCTATAGATTTTATCATTTTCCATTATAAAAACAAAGAACTATTTTATCTGTATTGATATTCGATAGTTTTCTATTTTTTCTATTATATAAGTTCCATCAAGGAAATAGAATTTCGTGTTTGCTGTTCACATTGGCTCGGCATTTGGTAATATTACAACTCGTTACTGACCAACACATGAAACTATAGAATCGGCGAATTTCCTTGTTTTTCTGTCTCTCTCTTCCTCACCCTCTGGGAGACTCGACACGATAACTTGAGACAACAGTAAATTGAAACCAAACTTGACAATTATGTGGATGTCATAACAAGATTCTCACACGAGTTCCATACGGAGCGTCATCCTCGGACATGGTGACTACTGACT
The DNA here is from genome assembly GCA_958450375.1 of Homarus gammarus. NCBI lineage: Eukaryota > Metazoa > Arthropoda > Malacostraca > Decapoda > Nephropidae > Homarus > Homarus gammarus. The sequence goes on along the minus strand of CAUDMG010002671.1, from coordinate 1,850,364 downwards.
ATATGGGACCACAAGACGAGTCAGTTGTGCCGATAGGGAGTCACAGGACATCAGTAACTCAGGAGTCCGACCTGAAGGATTGATCCGCTGGGTGATGGTGGACAGTAGTTGCCTCCACGCATACTCTTAATCGATGTATGTGTTCAACAGTCGTAGATATATGTATACTAGGAAGGAGAGTAGATACGAATATATTACTATTTGTTTACGTACACATACAGAGACCCAGGCTGGACTGCCCACAGTAGGACGATATGTACTGACAGCTGGACACCTACAACTATATCAACCACTAAGGGTCTTTATACACTGCAGGTATCAATAGATTCACTGGAGAGGCTTCTCTTCTGATGCTTTGTTCGGGCTTAACCATCGCACTACTGAATGTACAAGTGGCCACAGAACAAGACTAAGTCAACACCATCACCTGACTCGACCCAGCACACAGTGGCCATCACATGTTAGGGAGGTTATTGGGGAAGTTCCACTAGGCTGACATGATCCCCACAGCTGAACAACAGCGTTTGATCCGTCAACTCACTAACCATTGAGAGACGTGTTGTGGCCATAACAACATTGCTCACCAGACCGAAAACATTCAATTTTTTGCTCTCGTACATCATGTTGCTTTGACTGTGACTCCTCTCTAAGTGGTCAATCAGTCGTTCTGCCAGTGGATACCTGTTGTCTCTGTATACAACAACAAGGGACCAGTTTACGTCCTCACCTCTGTATAGGACAGTGGTCGACTCGGCTATCCTGTTTATGTTGGTGTCTTGTATGTACCGTGTTTGGCTTATATTTCTTTTATAATTGTTTCGTCAGGTAATTGTTGAACATTTTGTTGTTTTGTATATTTGTTTGTGTTAATTTGTTTACAGTGAAGAATCCCCCCCCCCCCCACTGAACTATAAAACTGATAGAACGAACGAACGAGAAGTAGGATGGAGAAGAAAATAATTGAGAGAGAGAGAGAGATGGTTAGTGCCCTGGTTGGTGTTGGTACATGTGTGAGGAACATATTGTGTGGTGCTAGGGTGAGTTATGTTTGTAAACACCAACAGTGACGTACTGCCCTATTCCTGCTTTATCTCTCTCGTGTATATATATATATATATATATATATATATATATATATATATATATATATATATATATATATATATATATATATATATAATTTTTAACCTACAGTATTTCTGAATACTATTACACTCACTTGTAACAGTTCAAACAGTTTAGTGTTATTCATTCCTTTGTGACGAGCGTTCATTTTAATTGGCCAATGGGTTATTGCACTCTCTCTCTCTCTCTCTCTCTCTCTCTCTCTCTCTCTCTCTCTCTCTCTCTCTCTCTCTCTCTCTCTCTCTCTCTCTCACAGACACTCATGTTAATACATTGTGTGTATGAATTTATATCTACACATATTATTTATTTCCTCTTCTTTTTTCTTTTTCACTTTCTTAACCCTACTATCTTCCTTCCCTCTTTCTTCTCTTTCTTATGTCCCTTCTTTTCATACTCGTCTGTCCCTTCCTCCATCCCACCCTCCCTCCCTCCTTTCTTTATTCCCCATTCCCCTCCTCTCCCCCCCCCTCCCTCCCTCCTGTGTGCCCTGAGACTCCCAGCAGCATTACGTCTCCCATACATCATTAAACTCGAAAAAGCGAAATAAAAAATGTGTGAGGAGGTATAAAATCCACAATTGGTAACATCACACAAATCGGCTTTGCTCACCCACCCTCCATCGTGTGTGTGTGTGTGTGTGTGTGTGTGTGTGGTTTTACCATTATTTTTTATTATATTTTTTTCGCTCGTGTTCTACGGTGTTTTTGCCTCCATGTTTGTTTTTTTTTACTTCTTTTTATATTTTTTTATTCTCCATCACCCCAACTCCACCCCCCTCCCCCTCCGCCATTCTCCATCATCCCCCCCCCCTCCACCCACACCGTTCTCCATCACTCCCCGCCGTTCTCCAGCCGTTCATTAACTCTGCACGTCTCAAGAACGATAAGACCTGTTCGCCATCAAACTTGTCGTCAACACACTACGGTTTAGTCTCATTAAAACTTACCCCTAAAGTCTTGATCTAAATTTTTTTTATTAAATTTTTTCGTGTTTAATTTTTTTATTTTATTTTTTATCTTCTGCCCAGTGTAGATTGTTAGTCTTTTCCGTCTAAACCATCTGTCAGCCCGTCATTTCGTCTATCCTTCCGTCAGCCCTGTCCACAAATCTATTCTTCCACCCACCCTCCCACCCACCCACCCACCCACCCACCCCACCCTTGAGCCTTGAGTCTCACTTCTGGAGGCACAGCTCAAAAACTGCTTCAAATATCTATATCAAAGTTTGTATGCAAATTAACTTAGCGGTAATGAGGCGTCGCTCGGGAAGAAGGATACTCCAATTTGCATATTATGACCGTAACTGGGGGAGGGGGGGGGGAGAATGAGAGAGAGGAGGAGGAGGAAGAGGGGGGAAGGGGGATAAGGAAGGAGACTAGGATGAAGGAAGTGGGAGGGGAGGGGAGTGAAGATAACTAGGTCTTCCTGTTTGATAAATAAGGACACTTAACTCTTGTGATTAATAGGTGAGAGAACTGAAGGAGACACTGAGATAATATATGGAGATAGAGAGACAGAGAGATTAGCATATTAGAGATGGATACATTATTGTGTGGAGAGAGAGATAGAGGGAGATTAGCATATCAGGGAGAGAGAGAGTAGTATATGGAGACAGACACACAGTCAGACATATTAGAGAGAGAGAGAGAGAGAGAGAATAGACTTGTCACCTTCTCTTATTTCTCACCTCCCCACCTTTCTCTCTGTTGCTCCCCTCAACCGTGCCACTAGACGCCCTTTACTACTAGTCTTTACCACTAGAAAGCCTTACCTCTTGACAGCATTAACCAATAGATAGCTGTTCCACTAGGCAGCTTTTACCACTAGACAGCTTTTATCACCAGACAGCCGCCTTGGCTTACTCCATTAAGAGCATCAATCGGAAGACGAAGCTTTTTTTTAGCCTTCAATATTACATGACAAAATAATGTCGACCTTTTACCGCGAGGATTAAAGTTGGATTACTCTCTCTCTCTCTCTCTCTCTCGTCAGTAAGATGTAGAAGTCAGGTCTTTAGTGAGATTTATTTTCAGGATGTTGTGGTTGTTATTGTGTGTAGTCTTACGAGTGCACATCAGAGGGCCACGGTGATGTCACGACCAATGGGAGCGTAGTCTTAGTTGTTATGGATTTATCATTGGTTTATTTATCGATATGGTACTAACATTAACAGTAATAGTCGGTTGATGTAAATAATATGTTGTTTTTTTTTTATTTGTGTCGATTTATATACTACTGTTTATTTATTTTTTTCTCTTCTCTGGATTTTAGGGGAAAGTAATAATTTCCTTCTTTCTTTCGTTTTTTTTTCTTCCTCTTCGTTCAACTGGTAGACATTGTTTTTCCTGCCCGGGGGTCGTTATTGAGTTACCAGCTAGGATATTGTCTACTACAGGAACTTTTACCACTTTAGTCTAGTTTTTGTTTCTCTGACGTCACCACAGGGGTTATCGGTTAATGTTTTTATTTACCGCGATATAAGTTAAGGATCAGAGGCGGCGACGGATTTCTCAATGATTTTTTTTTTTACCGTATTCCCCCCCCCCCCCCCCCCTCACCCGTCCCCCTCTATGATAGGAGGTAAATTCTTTATTTTTTGGTGGTCAAGTCTCGAGTTAAATTTGGCACTATTCGGGTTATCATATTTTCCCGGGTTAATTTGAGGATAATATTAACTTAGGATTCTTATGAGAGTCGGTCTTGTGGCGGAGCTAAATTGTGAGCGAGTTAATAGAAGCCAATAATAATAATCTACATTTTGTTGTTTCTTAAGTCGTCGTCCTGTTAGTATCACATTTCCAGTTAAGGGGAGGGGTAAGGGAGGGGATGAGTGGAGGGGGGGGGAGAGGGGGGTGTTTCTGCGTGTATTTGTGTGTTTGTGTCAGTCTGTTTATTTTTATTACTCTTAAACCACCTATACAACCCCCCTCCCCTCACATCAATCCCAACCTCCTCCCTACCTCGAATCCCACCACCCCCCCCCCACTAAACAACCAATCCCGCCGTCTCCCTTAGCAACCACTACCCATCCCCATTCAGTCACCCACAACATTCCCAGTCAACCAGAAACTCCCTTCTCCTCACTTTCTCCCCACCTTTAAAATCAACAATCTCCCTCCCCCACAAACCACCCCCCCCCCCAACTCTCTCCCTCCCCCACAAACTACCCCCCCCCACTCTCTCCCTCCCCCACAAACCACCATAAACCACCACCCACTCCTTCCCTCCCCCACCACCCACTCCTCCCCATTCCTCCCCCCCCCCCCACAAACCACCACCCACTCCTTCCCTCCCCTACCACCCACTCCCCCCCCCCCACCACCCATTCCCTCTACAGAACATCTTGAGAATACGCGTTCGAAGTCCATCATCTTTAAACCTTGTCTGACATTTCCCAGGACACTCTTAGCCCACCAAGCACTTTCAATATTGGACGCCCTGGGGGAAAAAAAAATGTTGATTGTACATATGAAAGCTGATATCCTGTATGTGAGGAAACTGGGTAGTTAAGATGACGTGGCTCTGTAATTGTCTGCTCTCAGGCTGTAGGTATATGAGGGGTGTGTGGTTGTCTGTGGTGCGGGTTTGGTTAGATTAGGTTAGGTTAAATTGTCTAGGTTGGGAGTAGACCGAGTGTTTGTGGTGGACTTTGCTGTTGTTTACATGGAGCTGTGTCTGTACATTTTCTGTCTCTGGTTTTCTGTGATGGTGTCTGTCAAAATGCGTGTCTTCAGAGAGAGAGAGAGAGAGAGAGAGAGAGAGAGAGAGAGAGAGACTTGAAAAAGAAACTTGACAAAATTTTTAATAACAGTCGAGAAACATCATTTAAACTAAAGCCTTAAAAAAAAGAGAAGAGGAAAAACTATTCAACAAACACGTATTGAAATTTGACCCAGACTCTTCCTCCCAATCAATACACACACACACACACACACACACACACACACACACACACACACACACACGCTGCAAAATTTAGAAATAAGAAACAAAAATATAATTAAAACAAATATTTAAAGTCTATACTCCCACTACTCATAGATAGAGGAAAACAAAGAAAAAAACATACAAACAAATAAACAGGAAAGCAAATGAAAAGAGAAAAATACATCAATAAAATACATAATGAAAAAAAAAGATCTTGCCATTATCCCTTGAAACAGCAATGATTACCTGACCTACACACCTCTACCATTAGCTGGCCAGACACATGGTACTTCACGACTCACACAGGAGATAGAAGCCTTTCCTTCCTCTTCCTCCTCATTCTGTCTCAATTTCTCCTTCCTTATGTATTCTCTCTTTCTAGTTTTTCTCTCTTGTAATTTTCGTTGTTTTATCAATTTTTATTTGTTTTTTTTATTTAGTTTCTTGTTTTGTTTTTTGTTTGGATGTTTTTGTTGCAGTGATCAGTGTTGTTGTTGATATGTCAAGTGCTGTTCCTGTGTCAAGTAATTTTTAAAGGATTGCCATTTACGACCGGTTGGAGTCTGCCATTCCGTAAAGCTCTCAGTTCAATTTTGTGTGTGTGTGTGTGTGTGTGTGTGTGTGTGTGTGTGTGTGTGTGTGTGTGTGTGTGTGCTCTCGTCATCGTATAGTGTGATATGACACATCCACTACACCTGTCCGTTCACCTGTAGAGAATGTCATTTCCGTTTAATATCCTCCAGAAAAAAATATGAATAGAAGGTTGAATATAAATTTGGTTTATATTTACTTACCTTACATATGGCCACGTGTATTCTTATCTGTTATCTTCACCTGTTATCTTCACCTGTTATCCTCACCTGTTATCCTTGTCTCTTATTTTCACCTGTTATCTTCACTTATTCTTTATTATTCTCTGTGTCTCTCCATTTCTCTAGTCAGCAGCTGAAGGACACGCGACCATTAAAACAACATTCTCTCTCTCTCTCTCTCTCTCTCTCTCTCTCTCTCTCTCTCTCTCTCTCTCTCTCTCTCTCTCTCTCTCTCTCTCTCTCTCTCACAAACCATCGCCCTAAGAACACAAACACACCATATAGTCAATTATAATATATTAAACCTAACCTTTAATTACCTTGTTATTGAAATAAATTTATGCTGATTAACCTTATCAGTGCCCCCTCCCCCTCCAACACCTGTCATGTTAGTGATATTATCCCTCGTGTTAAAATATATTACTCGTTTGTTATATGTTGTAATGGGTTAAATATATCGGGGGCATTATGGTAATGTATTGGTGTTAATTAGTGACGTCATACCTAGCACCTGATTATTATTTAGGGGGTTCGATGGTTAAATTAATGTTTGTGTTGTTGTTGTTTATGTCACGTCGGTGGTTGATGGTGGGTGTGTGGGGGGATGGGGGGGGGGGGGTTGGCGGTGGTGTGTGTGTGGGGTGGTGGGGGGGGGGGTGGTGTTGGTGTGTGTGTGTGGGGGGGTTGATGGTGGTGTGTGTGTGGGGGGCTTGGTGGTGGTGTGTGTGTGGGGGGGGGGCTTGGTGGTGGTGTGTGTGTGGGGGGGGGGGTTGGTGTTGGTAGTGTGTGTATGTGGGGGGGGGGTGTTGGTGGTGTGTGTGTGGGGGGGGGGGGTGGTGGTGTGAGTGGTTATTGGTATTGCCTTGTTATTGAAGCTGACTGGTTATTGAAGCTGACTGGTTATTGAAGCTGACTGGTTATTGGCGCTGTGACTGACGGTCGTGTCTTGCATTAGCCTGTGTTGGCTAAAAAAAATCAAATATTAATTTTATTGCTTTTTTGTATTAAATTGATGTGTTAAATTGTTGTTTACATATACTAGACTGGGGTTAATTATATGTTAAAATAGAGGGTTAGGTTAGGTTAGGTTAGGTTAGGTTAATATATATCATAAGGGCGAGGAAAAGATTACTGTGGGCCCCTCCTCCTCCTAACTCTTACTGGTGTAATGATGTAATTGTTGACTCTTGCAATTACCTTCACCTTCCTCCTGGTAAAAGTCTCTCTCTCTCTCTCTCTCTCTCTCTCTCTCTCTCTCTCTCTCTCTCTCTCTCTCTCTCTCTCTCTCTCTCTCTCTCTCTCTCTCTCTCTCAGACACTCGAGACATACCTAATTCCTACGTCACACGACCTTTCACACGGGGTTCTTGCTACGTTAGTTCAATTGAACACATCAGGAGCAACCTTTAGCACGCTTCAGTGAGTCCTCCTGCACACCTGAAAGAGGCTCTGGCGTCAAGCTGCGTACAGTTTCAGCGTATCTTAAGTCTTGGGCACCTCGATTTTGACCTGAGAGTGACTTGTTGTGGCGTAAATATCAAGATTTCTATTTAATTTTTTTTTTATGGGTTTTAGTTATTTAATTTATACCGATTTTTTTTCGTTCTATGTTTGTACTTTTATTTGATATTATATATGCTTTCGTTGTTTATTCGTTAAATGGTATAATTTGTTTGTTAATTATGCAGTTTTTATCATTATTATTTCTTAGTTTTGTAGTTTTATTTTGCATTATTTTTTCATTGGTCACTGTGTTTTAACCCATAGATAATAATGACTAGTTTCCCTGATTATGATGACATTGTACTCCTTGGGGGGGTGTCTTACTTATCAGATTACTAATCAGCCCTTTTTAAAAATCTAAGTAAACTAGAATGGGAATAATATATATACTTATCACATTACTTTCCACCTTTGTAAGTGGAGTCATAGTAAAATATATATACACAGCCATTTTAATTTTATGGGTAAAATGGTGGCAGGAATAGAAGGATTATTCTATGAGTCGAACTGTGGACAAGTTCTCTTTAGCCTTTTGACCTTTATAACTATTTAATAAAGCTGTTTGGTAGTTTATATCTTATACGATTATATATACGACGGTTTATAGGATATATGTGTAATGTACCAACGATGTAACCATTCTCATGATGTTGTTAATAGTGTGTGTATATCAGTAGTACAGAGTTATTAAAGGAATCTGTGTTGGTACGTGGTAGACGGATTTTAAGATGTGGGTGATGTCATGGTGAAGTGATTGAGTGGTAATTACTGAATGGGCTGATTGGGTAATTATTTTTTTTTTAATATTCAGGAAAAATGGTGGAATGGTAGTTACTGTATATGGCTTAATTATTACTAGATATTTTTTTTAATGTTGTTAAGGAAAAAATAAAGGCAGAGTAGTTAAATAGATTAATTGGCTGCCTATTTCGCCGTATATTCCTGACGTCAACACTATGGGGAGGTTATAAATTAACTGAAGTAAAAAGTCGTATTCCATTTATGAACAAATTTCCTGGGAAAAAAAAATGTACATAATAAATACTACAGTCTCATCTCCCTTACGTAACTTATGCCTCCTAGAAAAAAAAGTCTAGAAGTATTTAGAATTTTGTCTTAATTAATTTTTTTAACCCAAAGTGTGAGAGAAAAAAGTGCAAGATGTTTTTCCCTCGCCACCAACTGTATGGTATGGAAATATGGAAATAAAATACCACTTAATTTCTTTCTTTCCCTCATTTTCATTTTTTCCCCTTGAATTGTGAAGCTAAATCCTTATTATCATTTTCTTTTTCAATTTGAAGATTTTATTTTTTATTTTTTTTCAGGTTTATTATAATTTTGATCTTATAGTATGATGGGGGGGGGGGGGATGTTCCGATCATGGGATATACTTTATGGATCTTGATTTTGTCTTTCTTTCTTTCTTTCTTTCTTTCTTTCTTTCAGGTCCCGTTTATTCTATATTCCCCATTTTCTTTCTCTCCAGTGTAAGGATTTTTTTTTTTTGCAAAACTCTCTCTCTCTCTCTCTCTCTCTCTCTCTCTCTCTCTCTCTCTCTCTCTCTCTCTCTCTCTCTCTCTCGCTCTCTCTCTCTCGCTCTCTCTCTCTCAATATTCTTTCCTTTCCACTGAGCTACTTTTCTTTCCATCTTTTCCCATTCTCTTCGTTCTTCTGTTTCTTAGTCTTTCTCCTTATTATTGGCCCTCCCCTCCCCACTCCCCTCCACTCCCCTCCCCTCCCCCTCCTCTCCTCCTCTCCTCTCCCTTCCCCCCCACTCCCCTCTCCTCCCCCTTCCTCTCCTCTCCCTTCTCCCCACTCCCCTCCCCTCCTCTCCTCTCCCCATCCCCACTTTTTTACGAGAAGAAGATGAACGTAGATTAAATAATGATGAATGATGACCGGCGCATCATTGCCAAGGATGAGCCTAACAAATAGTTCCCAGGGCGTGTGTGTGTGTGTGTGGAGATTCATTTTGTTACGTCACTACTGCCATTAGCAACACTGAGTAGGGGGGAGGCTAATGTGATCGGTTCAGTGTGTGTGTGTGTGTGTGTGTGTTTGTGTGTGTATTATTATCCCGTAAAATATCATAATATAAACATGATAGATTAAATACTGAAGAACTGTACTGGTGATTCGTGTGTCTGTCCTCCAACCAATGAGCTGCCTTGTTACACTCTGGCCCCAAGATCTCAGTAGCAAGCTTGGAGTGAACAGACTATAATATTGGTAGTAGTAGTAGTAGTAGTAGTAGTAGTAGTAGTAAACGTTGATATAATATTGGTGAACATCTGCAATAACAAAAAATATCAGAGCTATTCCCTTAATTTGTTCGCTAAGTTAAAAATAGACTACCCTCTCCCCTTCCCCTCTCCCGACCTCCAAAAAAAATAATCCAATGAAAAAAAAGATTGAAAATAATAGAAACAAAATGAAAATAAATAATTTCCACATTCCAGCACTGAAAGGGACAGAAAATGTAATTCTCACCTTCAATATCTGTACTTGACGCCATATTTTACCTAACCTAACCTATCCTATCCTATCCTATCCTATCCTAACCTAACCTCTCTATTAGCCACCGCAGTCTCTCCTCCATGCGTCATTTACACACAATGATATGAGAGTTGTAGACTTTCGCCTTCCTGAATTTTTTTTTAACTATCTTGAGTTTTATCGTATGTGAGCTTAAGTTAACAGCTCTTAGTTACGATAGGAGTTAAAATATCATATCTTCAATGAACGTAAGAGAACGCATGTTAGTTACGATAGTGGATACAATATTCTTACCTTTAAACTGGATTACAAGAACGTATTTTGTCTTTAAGAGAACGCCCGCACTTTTTTTTTTTTTTTACTTTCTCACTTGTAAAACTTTCTTCAAAACAATAACAAAAACAATAACACTATCAACAACAACTTTAACGAAATCAACAATAACAATAACATCAACAACAACATTAACAATATGAGCACCAACAACAACAACAACAACAACATTAACAATATGAGCACCAACAACAACGACAACAACAACATTAACAATATGAGCACCAACAACAACGACAACAACAACATTAACAATATGAGCACCAACAACAACGACAACAACAACATTAACAATATTAGCACCAACAACAACGACAACAACAACATTAACAATATGAGCAGCAACAACAACAACATATACAACAACAACAACAACAACACAAGAATGATGGTGAATCCCGAGATAAGTTTGTGGGGTTGTGGTGATCAGGAAGGACGTGGGGTCGAAACCTTTGTTTATAGGATTAGATCGCAATAGGTGGTGGCATTTGGGGGGGAGGGGGATCCTTTGTTGTGATCCTTATACTCCTTCGTGGATTAGAGATGAATCGAGTTTGTTTTCCTTGGTTGATTGTGTTTGTTTGTATTTACATGGATAAATTTCTCGTGTCTTTGTGAATGCGACGTTGTTTTGTTACCTCCTCCCCTGTACACATATAATATGATTGTGTCTCGATACACCATAATGCAACTAGTTTGAGGAGTTTATATTATTATTATTTTATCATTGAATTTTCCTTTAAGTTACTCAAATTTTTCAAGTATTGAATAATTTGTAAATTTTGAGTCGTTCATGTAAGAAGTTTATTTGATCTCGATTGTTATTGTTGTCGTTACTGTCACAATATTACCAATTCCTTAAACTAGTTGTGTTATTATATATGAAGACAAGGTCATACTGTATATTACAAAAAAAAAAATAATAGTAATTAGAAAACCAGGAATTTAAATTAAATACTGTTCAACTAGTTTATAATGAAACTATATTGTACTGCACAGTTCTTGAAATAAATATGAAATATAAATATAATTGAATTTGTCAAAGTTCAAAGGAAAAAACATTATCCACTACAAAGATTTATTTGGAGAAAAAAAAAATCTGCAATTACCATGGTTTTTCCACCCTGCTCCTGGCGTAAGACTTCGCTCCTAGCCTTTCCTAGCCGCTCATAGTAGTTCCTACCTCACTGAGCTGCTCTTAGCTGCTTTTAGTCTCAGCCTCTCCTAGCCTCTCACAGACCTTCCTAGCCTCTCCCAGCCCCTCCTAACCTCTCCCAGCACCTCCTAGTCTCTCTTAACTGCTCCTAGCTTTCGCCTGCTTCTGAATTATGGATTTCTGGACAGTTTCTGAAGTCCTTTCCCAGAAGAAAAAGAAGACATGAGAAGGGAAGTGGAAAAGGGGTTGTTAATAGAGCGTGGGATGGAGCAGGGGAAGAAGGGCAGTGCAGTGTGGAAGGGAAGTGGGGGAGAAAATACGATGAAAGAAGGGAGTCATAAAGAGAGTGTGATGGGAGGAACGGAAAGGAAGTGAGTGGGAGGGGAGGGAAAGAGTGTGTGGAAGGGGAGGAAAGGAAAGAAGTGGGGGGAGAGGGAAGGAAAGGAGTAAGCGCGAGGAAAGGGGAAGGAGTGAGTGGGAGGGAAGAGGGAAGAGGGAATGGTAGACGAATAAGAGGGGGAAAGGGAGCGAATGAGACGGGAAGGTTGGAGTCAGTGGGAGGGGAGGAAAGGGGGAAATAAGTTAGTGAGTGGGAGGAGAGGAGAAGAAAGAAAGGGAGATGAAAGGAGTGAGTGGAAGGGAAAGGAAGAAGAGAACGAGTGAGAGGGAAAAAGAAAAGGGGAGTGAAGAGCGGGAGGAGCAAGGATAGGAAAGGAATGTTTTAATGGGATGGAAAGTAGAGAGAGAGAGAGAGAGAGAGAGAGCGAGAGAGCTAGCCAACTCGTAAACAAGGACACACTCGTATCTATGGTCACATTGAGGAGAGGAGGAAGCGAGCGGCCGATTATACGATTATTAGATAATCTCAAGGAACAGGAGCGGCATACAAACACGAGGAGGGGAGGGGGGGAAGGAAGCGGGGGGGGGGGAGTTTGGAGAGAGTAGGGAGGGAAGGAGAGATGTAGGGAGGCGTTCGAGAGGGAGAAGGGAGGAGCGTAGATAGTGGATAGAGGAAGAATAGAAGGAAAGAGAGTGGTGAGAGTAGAAGGTGGAGGAAGAGGAAAGAGTCTGGAGAGTTTAAGGGAAAAGGGGAAAATTTAGGTAGAGAAGGAAGGGAATAGGAGGAAAGAATTTAGGGAGAGTAGTGAGGGAACAGGGAGTGTAGCAAGATAGGTGAAGGGATAAGTTTTAGATAAGTGTGAAATGTAGGAAAAAGAGAGAGAGAGAGAGAGAGAGAGAGAGAGAGTGAGTGAGAGAGAGTGAGAGAGAGAGAGAGAGAGAGAGAGAGAGTACAGTGCTAGTCTATATAAGGAACATCAAGACGGCAGGCAGGTAACAAAGGTGTGTCTCGACCTATATATCAGATTGTTTACAAAGGAATATATCACCTGAAGGAAAGGGATTGAAGCTATACAATTCCCTCTCTCAAGTACAGCCATTGTTTGTAGTTCTGTCTCACATGGAAAAGACTCTCATGGCACTGTTTTATTTGAACCTTTATTAACCTCTTGATCTGTTTATTACACTTCTCTCTCTCTAGTTACAGTGTACAGGTAGAATTCCCTTTATCAAACATAACTACACTCGTCATTACCCTGAGTTTAAAGGTAATATTCCCACAGCTGTAGTACTCAGGGAATACTCGTGTACATCTCTAGTTTATCTATCGGCTCCCTCACTGCCCCCCCCCTACCCCGTCTTGCTGTCAGATGGCTGTCAAGTGCCTGTCAAGGGAACCATCGGCGGGGAACACGTATTTGACAGGGCCCTGCCTTGCCCCATACGCCCCTGCTTCCTCCCTGACGGCAAACGTGACAGAAATCTTGACGGTAACAGCTTCGCCTGGCTAAGATTTCTGGCTAGGTCGATGGTACTGTGTGTGTGTGTGTGTGTGTGTGTGTGTGTGTGTGTGTGTGTGTGTGTATGTCTTAAGTTACAGGGTAAATAATATATATAGCGGTTCTTCTAAGCAAACAAAACATACTAAAACTCAACAAACAGGTCCAGGGTTGTCTCTCGTTACTGTATACGACAGTTAAAAGTTTCCTCTGGTTTCATATGTTTATTTAATTTTCCTCTAAACATTGTGACCCAGTGTTTGTTTTTGTAGTGCTGCCATGTCCTTGCCGCCCCTCCTGACGCGTGTGAACCTGAAGTACAAAATCTCCTTTATTATCCTGTGGTTTTTACGTATATTCTCGTTTTACTTAGTTTATTGTGCTTTAGTATTTGATTTTTTTTTTTTTTTTGGTGTAGTCTTTTCATTTTTTTTCCCGGATGATCAAAGGAATTATTTTTAATTTATGATGATTCTTGTTTTGTTTTGGCAAGTTACAGAAAATAGAAGCGTTTCCTGATCATGTTGTGGGTTGTCAGGAACTCCGTATCTCCCATAGTTTCCTGTTTTTATGTTCCATATTAAAAAAAAAAATCATGTTACAATGGTCCCACTTTTTATGCTGCCAAATCAAAGAAAATTTCGCCTTCCCCGCGATTCCCAATTTATATGCTGGACACCTGACAGTTCCCCGTTTTTTATATCTTCCATCTTTTATGCAGAAAATCGTAGAAATTCCCTTTTTTTTATATTTTTTCTCTTTTTTTTTTATTACTTATGATACAAAAATTCATAGATTTCTTTAGTTTCCCATTGTTGTTGTCTCTCCATCTCACAGAAAATGGAGTCGTTCTGTCTACACTACACATAGTTCTCCCGCCCTCACTGTCAACTATCTCCAAATACACACATCTCTCATCACTGCCAACCAATTTCAGTCATACTTAAATTTAATCACTCTCATTTGTGAAGTGATCCCCTTCCCTGTAGTCGGGCCGCTGCGATTGTGCCAAGTGGTATTGGATGCTCTGCTGTGGGATCCTGTAGGTATTTAAGAGGATCCAATAGGTTTTCACAGAAGGCTGTCATTATAAGGAGTTGGATCTGTATGTATCTATAGAGGGTTGAGGTGACTTTCATTTGTTTTTGATGATAGTTTATGGTATTGGGTTTGACATTGGGATCTAATGTCTTTTCTGTGGATTCTGAAAGAGACTGTGGAATCAAAATATAAATTCATAAAACACACACACACACACACACACACACACACACACACACACAGTCTGACTATATAAACACTTAAAAATTTATTTATCTCAATAGACCATGTGAAATATACCAGCTGAAGGATCGGTCGCCTGGAGTAAACGTCCCTCATTTGCATACAGTTCAAGATGATCTCCGTGTATATCGCATTTTACGTATGAATAATCTCGCTGCTACTCCCGATACGCACATACTGCCAAAAGTTTCCTGTTTGTATGTAAATTAGAGAGTCTATGTAAATGAATATGTTTCAATCCCTCCACTTCCCTCCTTCATCATTTCCACTTCCTCGTTCCTCACTTCCACTTCCTCCTCTCTCACTAACACTCCTCTCTCCTGTACCTCTTCCTTGGCACTGTCTCTTCTCTTTCATCCTTCTGATCTTCTCTCTTCTCTTCCCCTTTACCTTACCCCCTCCCCTCCTCCCTCCTCTTACTCTCTCTGTACCATCCTTTCTCTCTTTTATCATCCTATCATTTTTTCTGTTATCCCCTCCCATATCATTCCCCTTTTCCCCTACTTCCCTTTCACTATATTCCACCTCTCCCACTTTTCCATTCCTCCAATCATCATCATCTTTAACCCACTTACCCCAGCAGGTAGTACCTTCTCCATCTAAACTCCCTCCTTCCTTTTCTCTTCCCTTCCTCCCTCGCTCCCTCCCAGTCACCCCTACCCCCCCCCCTTTTCAGCTAGCACCCCACTTCCTCCCTTTCCTCCTCCCTTCTAACTAACCCACACCAGGCGCAAGGTGAGTATAGTACAGGTAACACGGAAGCTTGTCAACCTAATCTGTTCTGAATCACAAATGAGTAAGTGAAATATCAAGATGTACCCTCAAGGCTAGACCCAACTCTCCCTTCCGCTCCCCTGCGTCTGTGAGTTAACTCTTAGTTCAGGTGGTGATGAGTTCTCGTGTAGTTATGTCCCTCATCTTATTCTCAAGACGTTTTGCTGCCACCTTCACTGATTCGTGGAACTTCACTCTCAATTTATAGGTCGACGGAAAGGTTCGATATTGGATTATTGTGGGAATTGTTGATCGAGGTGTACAGTAGTTGTGATCTATGAGGGTTTTTACTGTACTCGTTAAGGTCTTGTTATATTTAGTTGTCTGTCTTGGCTTAATGTCGTGTTGTCTTTCGTGAACGAGTTAAATCTTCACTACTGGACGCCACTTTTATTACTTTATTCAGCACAGAGAGACACCCTGTACCCAGATGGTTAATATAATTTGGATGACGAGTTAGATTCAAAATATCTTC
Source organism: Homarus gammarus (assembly GCA_958450375.1). Lineage (NCBI taxonomy): Eukaryota > Metazoa > Arthropoda > Malacostraca > Decapoda > Nephropidae > Homarus > Homarus gammarus. The sequence goes on along the minus strand of CAUDMG010002671.1, from coordinate 1,834,637 downwards.
AAAACATTAATTGATTTTTCAGTCATTTTTTGGTACCAGTCTCTGACTCTTGTATCGACACAGTCTGTTTGGGGTGATGATTCTAAACGGAAGAGAGAAAAATCTTAGTAATGGATTCAAAGCCTCATGTTGTTGGAGGTAAGTGTCGTTATATCGGAAAATTTGGTAGTTTAATTGAAGACTTGTTACGTGAGTCATCGTAATATAGAGGTTTTAAATACCAGGTGCTCAGTCATCATATACACAGGTTCGTATACAAGGTTCAGTAATAAGTGGTGTAACTCTCTTTCTTTCTGTCTACCTGGAGGTCAAGGTTCAGTGAGGCTTGGATTATATAGTAATTTATTAATGTTGCCCTCAGGTAAATAATGTAATAAAGAGATGAAGTTAAATTGTTCTTTAAGTCTTGCCATTGAACACGAAGGTTATTTAGTTATTGAAGTCCGTCCGTCTTTCCGTCCGACTTTCCGTCCGTCTTTCCGTCCGACTGTCCTTCTCCCCGTCCTTACGAAATGTTTGCCCGTCCAGAAACTTAGGAAATACTTCATTATTCGAACGAGACCTGCTGGACGAGTTCGATAATTAAACGATTTTGTCTTTATTTACCTGAGTTGTGATACCTGTGTAACGTGGCACAACTCTATCTGGGGTAAGGGTGAAGGGGGAGTGGGGGGGGGGGGGGGCGGCCACAACAATTTAGGTAACCGTGCTGGATCTCCCTGTCACAGCCGCCCGCGATGAACCTGTTGAGCTGTGATTGGCTCCCAGGGTAGTAACGAATGGGGCTGTTCCGAGTGTTGGTCCACAGAAAATGTGCTCGACATGAGTTACGTTTTATTTTGACTCAACATGTCACCCATTCATCACAAGGTAAACATTTTATTTTTTCCCTGCCAGATTTTAGGTGTCAGGAGTCTAATTTTTTTTTCACACACTCACGATTTTAAGTGTGTGTGCGTGCGTGCGTGTGTGTGTGTGTGTGTGTGTGTGTGTGTGTGTGTGTGTGTGTGTGCCAATTCCTACGTCCTTTCATAACTCTGCTTGATGACTTAGAAATTTGATGTTATTATTATTACTATAGTGTCTGCTGCTGCTGTTATTATTATTATTATTATTATTATTATTATTATTATTATTATTATTATTATTATTATTTACTTATACATACCCTCACCAAAACCGATATCCATTTACACACCTGACTTGCCTGAATATTAAACAGTGCAGGTATACCTCCTTCCCCGTCATAGCCTTGCCATTATATTTATAGACTATGCGATTGTATTAACCCGGGCTCTCCTCTTCCCGAAAGACTATTAAAGTTTCCCATTTAATCCAATTAACAAACTTCTATAGGAGACTTTTTTAATATGGCCGAGGGAAGGATTATTTTTGTTCCATCTGGCAGCGGTGGTCTATATAAGTCTACCCCACCTTTCTCCCCCCCCTTACTCTCCCTCTCTTCTCCCTCCTCCCCTACTTTTCCTATTCACAAGACTTCCCCACCTATTCCCTCTCCCCCTTCCTCCCCAGATTCCCTTACACGCTGGTTGGTAGAGACGAGAGAGAGAGAGAGAGAGAGAGACACGATTCCAGCCTCCCATTACTCTCAACCACGTCCACCATCCCCTACCAATACCTTCACCCAGCTACCCACCTACAACAACCACGCACACCCACAACAACCACAACTACCTCCCTACACCAACAACCACTACCACCTCCCCCCTCCCCCCTCCCCCATCAACGCCATAACGAAGGTCTGTCAGAGGCGAGAAAGAGATGTAAATTATCGCCGTCTTTCCATTCCTTCCTTCGTCATCAGTGATCACTTCGGGAGAAAGAAAAAAACGAAAAAAAAATGAATTCTGTATTTTTTCTTAAGACGTGATCCGAGAGGGTGATGGGCGGAGACGTTACGTGATGTTTCTTGCTTTTTATTTGTACCATTGTGTTATATCGTTATTATTTTTACTCTATTATTATTATTATTATTATTATTATTATTATTATTATTATTATTATTATTATTGTAGTAGTAGCGAACAAATATTATCTAGATATTCCCCGTCTTCATATTATACATAACAAATAAATATATTATACATAAACTCTACATGTTTCCGTGATTCATATTGTGTTTTCTCTTTCATTGTTTTCCGCTTGGTAGAATAAATTGTTTATGTATATTTTATAGAGGACGTGTTGTATAATGTATTATTGTAGTAATACATCATATAGAAAACCGTACACAGCCCCCCTTCCCCTCCTCCAACCACGTGTACATATCCCCATATTTATACACGGTAATCAGTCCTGGAGTGTGTACACGTCATACGAGTACACACACCTGCAGGGAGTCATTGAGAGGGTGTGTCTACATCTGAGACACAGGAACGACCCTCAGATTTATCTTGTATGTTGTAAATGTAATCACGAACGACTTTTTTATACCCCGCACTTAATATGGAAGGGGTGTTATATAGTGTTATATGTGTCCATCTGTTAGTGTGTCTGTACGTATATTTGGCCGGACTTGTTTTTGAGACGGTGTTAGCCATATGGTAATTAATTATAAAGAAAGGTGTGTGTGTGTGTGTGTGTGTGTGTGTGTGTGTGTGTGTGTGTGTGTGTGTGTGTGTGTGTGTGCTTCTCCTCCACCACAACATAGTTAAAGGAACAGTCAAGAAAGTTTTGTTTGGTCGGTGTGGTGAAGTCAGAGTTTTACCTCCTGGAAAAATATCATCTTGGGGGAAGAGGAAAAAAGAACTTGAAAGGATATCATCTTTTAGGACACATTTTTACGACGAGCCAAAACGATAAAAGAATGATATATTTTTATGACGTACATGTAGTGTTAAAGTGCGCACACACACACACACACACACACACACACACACACACACTGTTACTGTATTTGTATGTATGTATGTATGTATATATGTGAATCCCCCTATAATTATACCTACACATATGTGCCGTACACCTGTCAGATTATATGTAGATGTAATTAATACTTCTCACCTCTCCTGCTCCGGTGTGTCAATCTTCCTCACCTGCCCATATATGCGTCATCGTCCCCTCACACATGTGGAACCCGTCTCTCTCATCTACACATATATGACCCCGGCTTTTTTACGTGTCACATAAGATTTATTTTTTGGTTAATTCGTCATTTATCTGATGTATCACCTGGAGTCATGTGATTTATTTAATTATATCATGTTTTGATCATACGTGTCAGATGTCCACACACACACATGGTATAAAAGTGTTTAGATCTCTGTAGCTGTGTGTATTAGTTTTGTAATGCTGTAGCGTCCATGAAACCTCCTCGCACACACAGACACACACACACACACACATGACCTGTGGGATGGTCTTGAGACGAGAAAAAAGACGGGAGGAAAAAAAAAAGTAAAAACCTTTTAACTGGAAACACGTCAACTCTCCTATCAAGTTCAATATGGAAAAGTGATAGACTCGAGGCTCGGCCCACTCACTCTTCCCCCTCTTTCCCTCCCTCCCCTACCCCTTCCTCTCTCCCTCCCTCCCTCCCCCCCTTCCCCTCCCCAACCCTTCGTACTCCCCTACCCCTCCCTCTCACCCACTTCCCCACCATCACCTACCTCCACCACCTCTCCCCTCGTATTTCCCCTCCTTCTCTCCTCCCTCCCCCTCGGGCTTCCGAATCCGACACCCGAGGCCTCCCCGATAGCACGCTGTCGATGGATTTCCGATACACCCCGACAGGACGAGGGGCGATGATGCGCTATACCTTGGGGTGCTCAATATCTAGGTAGTCTTCCCAACCCACCCACCCGCCCACCCACCCACTCCATAAACTCACTCTCTCCCCAGGGTAGAATTTGGGCGTGAGTCGACAGTGTTTTGAGGATTCCTGTCAACACACACTATCGAATCATCTTAAAAATATAAGCTAAGGAAGGAGTTTTTTGGAGGCGGTGCTGATGTGATCTTGCCTGTGGTGTGTCTGGAATGATCTGTAATGGTGTGCTTTAGGGTGTAGGTGGGTGTTGGGCTGTGTGTGCGATGGTGTATCATGGGTGTAGGTGAGTGTGATGGTTTATTGTAAGTGTAGATGGGTGTTGAGGTGTATGATAAGTGTATTGAAGAAAATGTGGGTGTAGGTGGGTGTTGTTGTTGAATGTGGGTGCGCCAGGTCCGTAGACTTACTAGTGATAGATTCGTTGGGGTGTGTGTGTGTTTGTGTGTGTGTGTGTGTCATGGTGTATTGAAGATGTTGTGGGTGTAGGTGGGTGTTAGAGTGTGGATGATGGTGTAAGGAAGAGTTGGGATCTACATTGGTTATTGGATGCTGTTTTAGTTCATGGTATGGAAAGATATGTTGTGTGTGATGGTGCTGAGGGGAGTTTACCTTTTATTATTATTATTAGCAGTAGCAGTAGTTAGTAGTAGTAATAGTAGTTAGTAGTAATAGTAGTAGTAGTAGTAGTAGTATTGTCCTTTTAAGTAAAGCCTTACATTACCACACCCAGTAAACGCTCTTTGGAAATTTTATTATAATCCCAGGATCACCAGCGCCGCGGCTGCTGTGAGCAGAGCCATGCATGACAAATTTCACGTCCGCGGTTCGAATCCCTTGATATATCGCCGTCTCCGCCCACTTTCCATTCATCACATTATCCCTATTCGTTATTCATCTTAATTTATATTTTATTCTGGGTTATATGTACGAGGCGGCGGCAGCTGTGGGAAAGATGGCTTGAGAGAGAGAGAGAGAGAGAGAGAGAGAGAGAGAGAGAGAGAGAGAGAGAGAGAGACAGAGAGAGAGAGAGAGAGAGAGAGAGAGAGAGAGAGAGAGAGAGAGAGAGAGAGAGAGAGATTGGTTTTTGGCGAAATGTTTGGAGGGGAGTTCTCAAAAACGTAAACATCCATCACGAACGGGCGGGGGAGGATGGAGACGGATTCATGCATTTGTTGACAGTGATGAAACAGGAGGAAGTTGACTACACTGAATGAACGATGAAATAAATAAAAAAAAAGGCAAAAATGGTGAGAAACCTCGATAAAGGAAGATAAATGGGTCGATTAAAAGTGAAAGCTTATATAAAATAACCAAAAAAATCAACCGATAAAAATAAGACAAATGAGAATAAATAAAAATATAAATACAACATTTATTAAGTAGAAAGAATGAGGTGGAAATTTTATATTGGTTATCGTAGGGAAACTATTATATTGTTTTAAAAAAGAAAGGTTTTAACTACATAGCGTCAGGAAGTTTATAATCATCCAGCTGTAAAGAAACACCTCGTCTTAAGTACGTTTTAATCCTAGGATGATCTTATACCAGAAAGTGCCACATGGGATGATAATAATCTTCTTCCAGTATACTCGTCGCAGCTATATAATAGATAGACTGTCCTGGGGAAAAAAAGAAGTCAGTAGGATTAACTTAAACACCACGTTGTTGGGAAGTGGGAGTTCGAGGAAGGGGTGGGGGGAGGGTGGGGGGGAGGGGGGTATAACGTCAGACAGTACAGCACAGAAAATATCTTTTGGTCGGACAGTCAGTCAGTCACTTAGGAAAAACGTCCAGTAAGTCATCTAACGCTATCAGGGAAAAAAAAACCTAGCCGATTCCTTTTTTTTTACTCCAAGGATTGACATCCCTAAAGGCATTAAATCATGCTAGAAAAAAATTCCTCGAGTTTATTTCTTTTCGTTTTTTCACAGGATATACCATAAAAGACTAATGGTATGTCCTACCACAAAAAAATAAATTGTGGGTTTTTTTTTACTCCTAGTATGACCAACGCATCAGAGGCTTCTGAGAAAAGTTAAGGGTCATGGTATCGAGGGGAAAGTTTTAAATTGGATAAAATCATGGCTCACCGATAGAACGCAGAGGGTCAGCGTAGATGGTGTTAAATCTGAGTGGGGCTGTGTAACCAGTGGGGTTCCCCAGGGGTCAGTAGTAGGCCCACTCTTGTTCATAATCTACATAAACTATGTAGATACTGGGATCAGCAGTGACATAAGCAAGTTTTCGGATGACACCAAAATAGGGTGACATATAAATTCGGGGCAGGATGCAAATGCACTACAGGAGGATTTAAATTTTAATGCAGGAGTGGTCAGAAAAATGGCAAATGAAATTCATCACCAGCAAGTGCAGCTTATTGGAAGAACAAATACTGTCAATGTACACAGCCTTAACAACATCAACCAAGAGAAGTCGACTTGTGAAAGAGACTTTGGGGTGCTTGTAAGCCCGGACCTACTGCCTAGAAAACAGTGCGTTAATGTTCAAAATAAGGCAAACAGAGTATTGGGTTTTATATCTAGAAGTGGAAGCAGTAACAGTGCAGAGGTCTGATTGCAACTTTATCTTGCGCTAGTCAGGCAGCACAGCACCTCGATTATGCGGTTCAGTTCTGGTGCCCTTATTATAGAATGGATATCAATTCACTGGAGTCGGTGCAGCGAAGAATGACGAAAATGATTCCGAGACTTAGAAACCTACTATATCAAGATAGGTTAAAGAAACTAAATTTGCATTCCCTAGAAAGACGAAGAGTGCGGGGAGATATGATAGAAGTATTTAAGTGGGTGAAAGGAATCAATAAAGGGGACATAGATAAAGTTCTTATAATATCCGAGCAGGATAGGACTCGGAGCAACTGATTTAAGTTGGATAAGCTTAGGTTTAGGAGGGAGATAGGAAGAAACTGGTTCACAAATAGGGTGGTGGACGAGTGGAACAAGCTTAGCAACTTTGTAGTAAGTGCTGGAACGCTGGAAAGTTTTAAAAGGAGGCTAGATAGATTCATGGATGATAGAGAGTGGTAGTAACTCTCGACAGGAGCTGCCATGCACAGGCCAACCGGTCTATTGCAGACTCCTTAAGTTCTTATGGCGTATAAAGATTTCGTTAATGGTGTGTTTGATTCCCAGGACGACCTATAGCATATTAGTAGTGTCTTAGAACCTGATAGAGAGAATGTTAGAAATTTGAAAATACGACAAAAATATAAAAATAGGAAAAAAATCTAGAAAAAACTAAGGAATAATATGAAGAAAAAACCCACTTAAAGTCAAGCATATGGAAATTTTTAAGATAATTCCAGGAAAATAAAATAAGAGGAAAAAATGAAATCAATCCTTGGGAAAAAATGGGGGGGGGGGGGAGTAATTACAAGGCCCAGGTAATCCTATGGGAAAAATGGAGCGATTACTGTTGTTAATACTGGGAAAGAAAGAGGAGGCGTTATTGTAAGGCGAAGATAATCCTGGGGGAAGAAAGGACTAGAGAGATGTTGGTGGGAGGGGAGGGTGTGGTACTGGGGGGAGGAGGGGAAGGGGGTGGTATTGGGTGTCGAGGGGGGGGGAGGGGATAGTACTGGGTGGAACGAGGGGGGGGGGGAGGAGGTGATACTAGAAAGGGGTTGGCTAAGATCCAGGTTCCCCTGTTTCCCCCTTTGGCCATATAGGACGTCACTAAAGGGGAGGAAACTTGACCCCTTTTCTCCTATCCTTATTCGATTCGCCCCTCGTCTCTCTCTCTCTCTCTCTCTCGTCGTTATCGTCAATGGCTGTGTTTTGTATGAGTATCTGTCCCTCTCGTGTTTACCTTACCTACCAGGTTACAACATGAGTCAGCCAATCCCCACCCGCCATGTTACGTCGTTTCTAAATCTGCCAATCCTAACCCTCCACGTCACTTCCAAATCAACCAGTCCTAGCCCGCCACGTCACATTTAATTCAACCAATCCCATTCTCAGCAACAGGCATTACAAACCCTCCCTCCACCCTCGAATATTTTTTACCGTGCGAACTTAATTCCAGTCCAGTGTTTTACCGTTTAATATTCAATCGGTGTTGAGTACGTGACAGCTTAACAGCCAATTCGTGTTCAGAGTCCGGGAGGGAAGCAGACAGCCGTGTTCGATATAAACCAGAGTAACAGCAACAACAGTTTGACATTTGAGAGTGAACACCTCCCGCTGACTCAATGATTCCTTTTTGCTATTTTATTCATCTTATGTTAATTTGGTGGGATTTAAGTGAGTTGTTATTTATTGTATTTTATCTGTACTATTTTTTTCTACTTACGCTATTTTATATTTTATTTTATCTATGCTATTTTTTTTTTAAGTGATTTCAATAAGTTATGATGACTATAATTATATTTTTGATGATTAATTTTTTTTTTGTTTTAATATTGTTGTTAATTTTATTTTGTAATTGTAAGTTGTATTTGTTGTGAGTTGTGTTGTTATTAAGGTTATTTGTTTTGTTCTATTTTGAGTGAAGTTTAAAGTTGTATTATGGTGTATTTGAAAGAATATTACTGTTGTATTTTAGGGAATTTAATATATATTTTTATTTTAATTTCGCTTTTCTTTATTGCTCTTTTATTTTATTCACTCTGTTGTGTTTTTATTTTAATCTTGTTCTTGTGTTATGTTTTATGTTTTAAGTTTATCTCGGCTTGTGTATGGTAATGATAGTGTTAAGTAATAAGTGCATCTTTTAGTTACCATTAATGAAAAGTTTAATAAGTAATAATTGTATTGTTATTATTTTTTCTCATATAATTACGTAAATTTATATCGTAATAAGTAATATTTATGGCATTTTGGTTTGTTTTAAGTAATTTTGTATATGTAAGTGACTGTTATTTTAGATTATTCCCAAAGTTTGTAAGTTTATCCGAATTTCAACGACGGGGAAAAGTAGATAGATTTTATATTGTTGAAGTTTAAATCTAAAAGGAAAAAAACAGTAATGTACTTTGTAAACATTAAGGTATTTTGGTGAACTTTTGTAAAGAATTTTGTCAGATGTAAATTTATGCTAAACTGTTAATGTTTCTTGGTTTTTTTCGTAAATATTTACATTACTCTCTCTCTCTCTCTCTCTCTCTCTCTCTCTCTCTCTCTCTCTCTCTCTCTCACTCTCTCTCTCTCTCTCTCTCTCTCTTTCTCTCTCTCCACTCAAAGTTAAGCTGTAATAATGGGTTAACAGTTCAAGAGAATGTATCTGTACCTGCTTACCACCATGTTTGTATAGGAAGGAAAAAACTGAGACAGAAAGATCGAGAGAGAGAGAGAGAGAGAGAGAGAGAGAGAGAGAGAGACGTATTAATTCTCCTCTTGAACTCTTTTATTTTATTTATTATTATATTTTATTTATTTTTTGTTTTAATAATGTGTCTTTGGTATACCTACTGGTGTGTTGCTGGAGTGTGACCTGTTATACTCCACATCAGTTCCTTGAGCCTGGAGAAATATCTTGGAGTTAGGTTGGTGGTCTTACTCACCCGTTTCTCACCCCCCCCCCCCCCCCGCGGCTGTGTTACCACTTGTCTGATGTAAATATGTGTGTGTGTGTGTGTGTGTGTGTGTGTGTGTGTGTGTGTGTGTGTGTGTGTGTGTGTGTGTGTGTGTCCCCTGCCCTGCCCACCTACTCTTCTCTTCTTAGGTAAAGGCACTTGTACTGTGATTAACTTTCTGTTCCACTCCTTTACTCCTATGATTTTATTGTGATTTTCATTACTTAACATTCTTGAATTTATTACATTAAAATTGTATTATTGTCTGGGTCTATATAGGGTGTCCCAAAAAAGTGCAGTATATACCAACTCTCCTTCAAGAATTCCATTAACGCGTTTTCTGTATGGCTGCACACTAGTCTCCCCTATAAGTGTTTGTTGACATAGAAAACGAGAATTTTCCCACCTGGTGAGAGTTAATGAGATAAGTTTATCGCTGATTTTTTTTTTTCAGCAGCGAGTAACATCAAACGACGCTGATATATATAATTATATCCTGAACGTTGTACACATATGGTGGCCCAGGCAGGTGTAGGAGGTGTGGTGCAGGTGTAGGAGGTGTGGAACAGGTGTAGGTGTGGTGCAGGTGTAGGATGTGTGGAACAGGTGTAGGTGTGGTGTGGTGTGGTGCAGGTGTAGGAGGTGTAGTGTAGGATGTGTGGAACAGGTGTATGTATGGTGTGGTGTAGGATGTGTGGAACAGGTGTGGGTGTGGTGTGATGTAGTGCAGGTGTAGGAGGTGTGGAACAGGTGTAGGTGCAGGAGGTGTGGTGTATGATGTGTGGAACAGGTGTAGGTGTGGTGTAGTGTAGGAGGTGTGAAGTAGGATGTGTGGAACAGGTGTGGTGTGGTGTGGTGTAGGTGTAGGAGGTGTGGAACAGGTGTAGGTGGTGTGGTGTTGTCCGGCCTAGTGATCCCTAGTTCATGTTCTGTATTACCTTCTGTGTATAGCGAGTTTGTCTGTTTCCACTGTTAGCCTCCAGGTAAGATACTCCAGAAGGCGATACTTTCACAAAATAACATAATTTTCTCACTTTTATCTTACACAACAAACCCCACGAGGACATGTGTCACCCACAGTACCGTCCTCCACCTCCCTGACTTTCTGCAGGACATTACTTCCCAAACTCACAGTGTAGACACAGTATAACTTTCACACTAAGTGACTTTCTTACACTTCCTAGTAGTTTGACAAAGAAACTTTCTCCCTGATAACAAGTTTTCTCTCTGTTTCAGGTGAGTGTGTGTGTCTGCCACCCAGTTTATGCCGTGTCTGTAAGTATAATGATTCCTCATCTTGTATTGTATACTAGTGTGTGTATATATATCGATCGGTGAGAGGATTTATTGACACCTGGATCAATGATGAACCTCAGGGAAGATGAAAACAGGGAAAGAAAATACTTGATAAATATAAGGAGAGAGAGAGAGAGAAGAGTGTCTAAGAAGGCTGGACCAGGCAGAGGTAACGGTGTGGCGAAATTATTACACAGGGCGAAGCTTTTATATAATGGATGCAAGAAGGAGAGTATTAGAAGGTGAACCCAAGACTTCCTGGAGAGTAATGTGTGTGTAGTGGAGAAGACTGCAGGAATATGGAGAATATATAATACGACGTTTACCTCTGCAACTTCTTCTTCATCTCATCCTTTACTTGACTTTCCTATTGTCATCCCGTCCATCTTCTTTCTCCATGTCTCTCCTCCTCTCCATCAAGCTGTTCTCTTCCATCTCCCCCTCATCAGTGTCCTCCAGTCCTTGTTTTGACGCCTTATTTTACTTTGTAAAAAGTTTCTTTCCCATTCACGTTCCTCTTGTATTTCGTCACCTACTCTCTCTCTCTCTCTCTCTCTCTCTCTCTCTCTCTCTCTCTCTCTCTCTCTCTCTCTCTCTCTCTCTCTCTCTCTCTCTCTGACATCATCGGTGAGACCTTGAGGAAATGACGGGGGAGAGAGAGAGAGAGAGAGAGAGAGAGAGAGAGAGAGAGAGAGTCGCATGTAAGAGAGAGAAAGAGAAAGCATTTTAAAAGTAAAAATTTGGCTTTTTCCGATGTACAGATAGTATTATTCTTGTTTATATTCCTAGTCAGTGTTTATGTTTTCCTTTAAACTATTTCGTTAGTTGATGATTTAAAATAAGAGAAGAAAAGATCAATAAAACACAGACATTATCTTGAAGGTTTAATTAACTCTGTCACAATTAATATACTAAAAAATTCTTCATTTATTTCCGTAAACTATTTTCAGGGTTTATTTTTAGACCTGGTTGTGTACAGTAATATTAGGCTTAGGGGAAAAAAGTATAGGAATTAAGTACTTGTTTCCTAGCCTCGAGTCCCGTAACCCCTAATTAAAACTTTCCTCGACTAAAAGAAAGATTTAAAATTTACTGTCATTCATTCATTCATTCATTTAATTTATTTCCTCTTGAAGGGTGAAAGTTTTTAAACCAGGGAGAATAAAAATAGGTAGCAGACCACCCTTCTTTTAAACTCCCTTTATCCTCTATTCTCCTCATCTCCCTCACCCCTACCCTCCTTATCCCCACCTTTACCCCCTGCCTTACCGCCTACCGTCCTTATCCTTCCTTACCCTCCTCATCCTCCCTTACCCCCCTCACCCCCGTAACTACTCCCCCTCACCCCTGTAACTACTCCCCCTCACCCCTGTAACTACTCCCCCTCACCCCCGTAACTACTCCCCCTCACCCCCGTAACTACTCCCCCTCACCCCTGTAACTATTCCCCCTCACCACCGTAGCTACTCCCCCTCACCACCGTAACTACTCCCCCTCACCCCCGTAACTACTCCCCCTCACCCCTTAGCATGGCAGCACCCGAGATGTGTGTGTGTGTGTGTGTGTGTAAATACCAAGTTTGAAGGAGGGTGTCAGCTGGAGTAGTTTTGGAGAAGACCGATACTTGAAGGGTCGTCTAAGAGGGGGTTAGAGTAGGTGTGATGTAGAGAGGTGATGGAGAGGGAGGAGTGAGAGGGTGTTGTAGACAGTTTGGAGAGGTGTAAAGGCCCTTACGAGTGGTGTAGGGGGGAGAAGAAATGAGTGGTGATGGAGTGGGAAGAGTGAGTTAAGAGAGGTGTTGCGTGGATATGAGAGAGAGAGAGAGAGAGAGAGAGAGAGAGAGAGAGAGAGAGAGAGAGAGAGAGAGTTGGGTCAATATTTTCCTTCAGGTGTTTTAGATACTGCGGGAGTAGAAGAAGGTTAATAAGGGGAAGGTGTAGAGGAATATCAGAAAGGCATCAGCGCGGTAATCTGAAGTGTTGAAGTCGGGAAGAAAAACAAAACAAATATATAGAAAAATAGTTGAACATGAGAAGGAGTTAAAAGAAGAAGACTTTATTAAACTAGCGGCCAGATTGTCTTAGTTTTGTACACACACACACACACACACACGAACACACACACACACAGACTGTCCCAATCATATAAACAAACAAGTGTGAGGGAGAAGCTGTGATTGATTGGCTGAGTAGACATAGTTAAAAATAGAAACCAATCAGAAGCTCGGATCACCTTGTCATTTATTACTGCCAATCGATGACAAATGGATAACCAGTTGACTTTTGTTGGCGATGAAACTGATGACGTTTGTTGATATTGTTGAAACAGCTGATCTGTGTTTAAAGATATTGGGCCACCTATTGTCTGTTTACATTTGTGGAGTCAGCTGTTCTTTGTTGACGTTAGTGGAACAGCTGATATTTGTTTATGATTTTGGGATAGTTGAATTTTTTTTTTTAGGCGCTAGTGGAACAGCTGATCTTTGTTGACATTGTTGGAACAGCTGATCTTTGTTGACATTGTTGGAACAGCTGATCTTTGTTGACATTGTTGGAACAGCTGATCTTTGTTGACATTGTTGGAACAGCTGATCTTTGTTGACATTGTTGGAACAGCTGATCTTTGCTTACCTTAGTGGGGGAGAGGTAAGGTAATGCTGTATGCTGAGCTATTATCTTCACCTTGGATACTGATTGGCGTGTCTTGGCCGTGACGTAATGTGAGTTGATTGGCTGGTTGAGAAGTAGGTCGTTAATGTCGTTATGAGGTTGATTTGTCTTCTTATATTGAGAAGCGCATCTGGATTTTTCATTTCCATTGTTTAAAATCTCTCTCTCTCTCTCTCTCTCTCTCTCTCTCTCTCTCTCTCTCTCTCTCTCTCTCTCTCTCTCCCTCTCTCCCTCCCTCCCTGTATTCCCATTTTTTTTAATCATGCTTCTCCACCTTATTTCTTCTATCCCTCCTTCTAACCATCTCTGGCTATCAGTTTTTTTTATCTACTTCTCTCTTCTCCCTCACTCTTGCTGTCCTTCTTCCATCCTGGCCTCCTTCCCTCTTTTCCTCACCTTGATAGGAAGAATAAGTGGGAGGGAAAACATCTGCATCTTTGTGCCCTACATGTAAGAGGAGAAAGAGGGGGAGTAGGGGTAGGAGAAGGAGTAGGAGGACGAGTAGGAGGACGAGTAGGATAAGGAGGACTAGTAGGAGGAGGCGGTGTCCAGCGAAATCCATAAATTATAACCCGGTGTATGTTGGGAGGCAAAATTTCCTACTACCCTTGAAAATATCCCAACGAGTGACAAGTTTCCGATAAACCCGACCTGAGCTGACTCGCCCAGCCCTCAAAGTATATCATGTTTTGAAAAGTTTGAGAGACGAAGAGAGGAAATATATAGAAAGTATGGCTAAGGAAATATATTTTTTTTCTGGGGGGGGGGGGGGGTAAAAAAGTATGGTGGAAAATGTACTGTTGGTGCGAGAGAGATATATATTTTTTTTGGGGAGGTGTGTGGTGGTGAATTTTTTATAAAGTATCATAGCGTGTTGGGTTTGACCTATTTGTGTGTGTGTGTGTGTGTGTGTGTGTGTGTCATTAAATATGCAGGCTGGAGGAGAAAGATAAAATTATTAAGTGATATATAATTTAGTAGAAGCATAGAAAGTAACAAAGTATAAAAGTCATGAAAGTTTGTGTAAGAAATATGGTTCATAAAGACACGATAACATCTAAGGTGAAAGTTTATAGAGAAGTTTGCAGTGTGTTTTGGAAATGTTGGAAAAAGTATTGGAGACATTATGGAAACTTTGGGAAAAAGTATACAAACTATGGAGGAATATCTTGGGTTTTATAGGTGTTTGACGTCATGATTTTAGGACCTGTTGAAAGTTTTCGGTATAAAATGTTGCCATATATGAATAAACTACAGCGGAAGTTTTGAAAAGTATAGAAAGTATAAAGTGATATTCTTTAACAGTTTAGGAATTATTGAAAGAAAATCTCCTGAAAACTAAAGGAAATTATCCGAAAATATAAATACCATGAAGTAATTAACACGAAAGTAGAAAAAGTAGAAAATATAAACCCTGGCGTAAAAAAAGAAATATACAAAATACAATATGCGACATCCGTATATTTTAAACGTATGGACATAAATATTTGTATAATTTTAGAAAGCACGACACAGGAAGGAGGAAATATATCGAAATATACAGACGGTCGACAAGGTGTGTACAGATCTATCTCTATATACGCTGCTGATATGTAACGGAGGGAAATAAAAAAAAAAGTCGAGTCACACACATTAAGAGTATTTCAGTGTACCTACGACCACCTGTGACCTGTGACCTTTTGACCCTGAAAATAGAAACAACTTGAGTGTAATGTGAGTGTAATGAAGACTGCTGATGCTGTGTTATATTTAGTCCCGGTTGAATACAGCACTACTCACACACAACATACATACATACATACATATATACACCTAATTTTCTGTTTGTGTGTGTGTGAGTGTGTGTGTGAACGTATGATTGTCTTGCTTTTCTCATTATTCATCATGGCTTATGCCCTCTGCCTCCTCTTCCTTTCCCTCCTTCTCTTCCACATTTCCTCTTTCTCCTTCTCTCCCTCCTCCTCCTCTTCCTAATATCCTTTCCCAGCCGCCCATCTTAATTTCTCCTCCGTCTTCCTTTATCATAATCGCCTTCGTCTCCTTCGTCGGGAGTTGTATAAGAAACCCTGACAACACCTCGACGTGGCGGATTCTCTCCCCGCGGTCCAAAAATGTTGTTTCCATCACAGTATTAATCTGCATTTTGGCGAGAGGGAGAAGGTGAGAGGGAGGCGGAGAGAGGGAGCAGGTGAGAGGGAGCAGGTGAGAGGGAGGCGGAGAGAGGGAGCAGGTGAGAGGGAGGCGGAGAGAGGGAGCAGGTGAGAGGGAGGCGGAGAGAGTGAGTGTGTGAGTGAGGGAGGCAGAAAAGGTGTATGTGAGAGAGAGAGAGAGAGAGAGAGAGAGAGAGAGGATTATAATATAAGAGAAAGAGGAAAAGATAAGGAGAGAAGTTAAATAAGACAATGAGAGAGAGAGAAGAGGAGGAAGAGAAAGGAGAAGGAGGAGTAGGTACGGGAGTGGTAAAGAAGATGGCAGCGGAAAAGGATGATAAATAGAAAGAGGAAGAAGGGACGAACAGAATAGAATAAATAGAATAAAAGAGAAGAAGAGAAAGGGGGTTAATTTTCAATATCAAATATAGCCAGTGATATATTATGCTGTTATAACGTAGCACACATCAGGGTAATAACACTATAATTAATTACTAATAACTTTATTAAATTGAAATTAATTATATAATAATAATAATTATCGTCAATGGGAAAACTACCCCCTCCCCGTCCTCCTGATCCCCCCCCCCCCCGCCCACGTAGTAATTAAAGTAGTACAGGTGACATTTAAAGGTCAGGCCCACGACACACAAACACACGGCCAATTAATGGGGGTGGGGGGGGGGGGGCAAATAGCGTTTACCTGAGGCGTCGATGACTCTCTCTCTCTCTCTCTCTCTCTCTCTCTCTCTCTCTCTCCCATACATGAGTTGCCGTCACCGTTATCATGTGTACCACTAATGAAACATGGATATAAACGTCACCCCACACACTCGTAACATATTATACCAACATTATTTGGTTCACTCACATCAGTGTATTCAACTAGAGTTAGTGCGAGCGAAAATGTTAAAGTGAGCGATAGAGCTGTAGGTTTTCGTACAATCCGCACGGCTTTGCTGGGATTGCTTCTGTATAAAGAGAGAGATTTCTATAACTGATAGAAATTTGTGAATATAGATTGGCGTTAGTGTTTTGCATATAAACAAATTTGTTTCGAGAGCGACCTGCATAACTCATATCATTGTTTCTGAAGGTGACGATATATAATATTGGTTATTAGTGCATCAAGTTGTGTGTTGACCTAGCTGGAGTGTGACCTGTGTGGTGACCCTCAGAGCCTCCTGCAGGTCACTGGTCACAACCATCACCACACAAACACTCTGGTAGGTATTGATGGCTGTTCTTAATTTGATCATGTCTATTTGTGAACGCCTTCAATATATCCCGGGGGGGGGGGGGGGTGGGTTAGCTTGTTGGGTTGTGACATGTGAGACGACGGATACAACGAGCCAGCGACCCATGGTGTTCGCCCACTGCTCTAGGTATAATTGAGGTGGAAGCAATTATACTGTATCCTGGTTGTATGTTAATATTTCTTGCGTATATATACAGTATATATATATATATCCTGTTATGTATTATACTTACAGACATAGACTATATAACGATAGCTACCAGGCGTGAATTTATTTATGGTCACCAACACAACAACCACACCCTGAGATAGCGAGCTGTATGACCCAGTATAACCCAAGAACACCGGACAACTCAACAACAGCACTGGCTAATTAATATCCCGGAACACGATCTACCAATCATTGACGTAAAGAAACTTGTCCATTGTTTCACCTTGGTCATGGATCCAACCTGAGGTCACTACAAGTAAGCAACTAACCACACTCCAGCACTAAACTAATACACTTAAGTACGCATCCCCACCAGAGAATAGTGCTGGATAGGTCTGTCAACAGGCAGGGGAGCGTGCTGGCGCGTGGTCGATGGCGTAATTGTCCAGAACAGTCAAAATAGACAAGGGTTAATTACTCTCACAGGTAACAACCAATCTGAGGCTTCGTTCCCAGCCTCTAATTGGTGGACAAAAAGGTGGTGATCGACGGTGTGTATGTGCTTATGTGGGGGGGGGGGGGAGAAGGGGAAGGAGAGGGGGAAAGTAAGGGGTAAAAGGGAGAATGAGAAAGGGGTAGTGTTCGGGAAAGATGGAGGAAGATAGTTAGGGAAATTGAGAAAAGGAGAGAGAAATAAGAAAGGGAAAGAAAGAGAAGAAAGGGATAAAGCGAGATAAAAAGAGAGAGGGGGTATAGGTAAGAAAGAAAGGATGAGAGTAAAAGGAATAGAAAGGGATTGTGATGATGGTGAGAGGGGGAACAGAAGAGGGATGGATGATGGAAAAGGAAAATTAAGAACATGGACGAGAAAGAAAGTAAGGAAGAGAAACTAGGAGGCGAAGAGAGCACGAGAGAGAGAGAGATGAGAGAAAGGGAAAGTGGATATTCTCTTGTTACCATTAGTCCTTTTTCCTTCCTTCCTCCTTCCGTCTATCTTTCCGTCCATCTTTCCTCTGTCCGTCCATCCGTCTTCCCTCCGTCTGTCCGTCCGCTAGCTCCTGCCTGTAATGAAGACATCTCATGAAAGATTTAACTTATTCTTTCTACGGCTTCACCTACTCAACCTCACTGACGAGCTTAAAGACTTATGTTCATGACGTATTATTATTATTATTATTATTATTATTATTATTATTATTATTATTATTATTATTGTTATTCTTAAATCAAATAATATTAAAATTTTTCCAGTATTATCGTTATTTTTATTGTGGTATGTTCCCTCAAGGGTGAGAGCCTAATGGGGGGAACGCCACGATACGGAATTTCTGGGTTCAGGCGTGGGAATATTCCAGATATTTAACCCCCTCGTTAGAATATTTGGCACCTCGAGAGAGAGAGAGAGAGAGAGAGAGAGAGAGAGAGAGAGAGAGAGAGAGAGACCCCCCTGTAGTCATCCTCGCCTCCCGAATATCTTTTACTGCGCCTGAATATTTTGCATTTTGAGTTGCATCTCCTTCTCTTGATATTCATATTCTGACCTCCCACAAAAATCTCCATCACAGAAGAACTTTTGAGGGAAATTCCTGTCATCACCAGTATTTTGTCTTTTGTTGAGAGACTGATGGATTGTGGGGAGTGAGGGTGTGAAGGATTGTTGTGATTGGGGAAGATTGTGGGAGTGAAAGATTGTGGGATGAGGGATTATGTGAGAAAGGGAGTGAAAGGTTGTGAGAAAACACCCACCCACACACACACACACACACACACGAGCCAAAACACACGTTATATTCACTACACACACGTCCGACGCATCATCCTGTGTGACACCACGTTAGTTTTCTCAGTAATAGTGGCGTGTCTCTCGTCCGGTCCACGTCCGTTTCCGCCAGCTAATGATGGACTTGGGTCTGTCAGTGTCCGGCCAAGAGGAGACATGATTTTCACCTTGAAATTCAATTTGCATACGACTGTTTTGAAATGTAGGTTACGTGTGTGTGTGTCATGGGTACGAAGGGCAGGGGGTGGGGGTAGGAGGGGCAGTGTAGGGAGGGGAAGAGTGTGTACTTAGGGGTGTTTTCTGGTGTAGGGGTGTATTTGAGGGTGTACAGTATGTGTAGGAGAGGTCTACACTGAGGGGAGTAGAATTTAAGAGGACAGGATGAACGAGAAGAAGAAGAAGGAAGAATTGAAGCAGGAGGAAGAGAGGGTTCAGAGAATTAGAACGGAATATGGAGATGAGGGAATTAAGAGGAAAGAAGTAAGGGGAGAGGAAGAAGTCGAGGAAGGGGAAGAGCACAAGGAAGGCGAAATAAGAGGATTAGGAGGCATATGACGAGTGGTGGGGAGGAACAAGGGATCGGGGGGGGAGAGAGAGAGAAGAGGAGGAGAAGAAGGAGAAAGTAAGAGAGAGTAAACTAGACTTATAACATGAACGATAAGGATGACATAACAGAGAGATACTGAGGAAGTGACATAAATTGGCCGCAGTGTGAGGGACCAGGGAGGAGATAGCCATTGTTTATTTACATAGCGCAGCGTTCGTGGATCTGGCAGCGGATGTTTCGCCTTACATCAACAAGCAGCTGTGTGATGTTTTTGGCCATGTTGCTAATGTTGACAGAAATTGATAAAATATATGTTTAAAGAAAAATAAATATATATATATATAGATAAACAGTATTATTAGTTCACTTGATATATTAGTGCATATATGTAATGGAGTTATTACGAAGTACGAAGGACATTATACATATAATATAAGTTATCATACATATATTCATACATTGATGCATACATACATCTACTGTACAGCGACCAAGCCAACTGCAAGATTACCATGTAAACACTAACAGTCGTAACCACACCCACGACAATAACACACACACACACACACTCTCTCTCTCTCTCTCTCTCTCTCTCTCTCTCTCTCTCTCTCTCTCTCTCTCTCTCTCTCTCTCTCTCTCTCTCTCTCGTGACCAAGTGGCGCCAATATGCAAAGTTTAATTACAGTGGCATTTTTTCTTGGGTGGAGACGTAGGCCCAGCCAGACCCTAATGGGTAAAGGCGCCAAGTTTACCTCAACACGTACACCAACTTAAGTGTCCGTGTTGGTTCTGTCGACCTTTGTTGTCCGTGATTTTATCGATTATTGCTTCCGGTTAGGGGAGAGGGGAGGTGAGGGGAGGTGATAATAGTGGTTGTAGAGTGGGGGGGGGAGGGTCTGGGGTGGTGGTGGTTGTAGAGTGGGGGGAGGGGGAGGGTCTGGGGTGGTGGTGGTTGTAGAGTGGGGGGGGGGTGGGTCTGGGGTGGTGGTGGTTGTAGAGTGGGGGGGAGGGTCTGGGGTGGTGGTGGTTGTAGAGTGGGGGGGGGAGGGTCTGGGGTGGTGGTGGTTGTAGAGTGGGGGGGAGGGGCTGGGGTGGTGGTGGTTGTCGTGGTGATGAAAGAGGAGATGGTGATGAACTGGTGGTTGTAGTTATAGTGATGATGGGGGTGATGTTGGTAGTAGTGATGGTATGATGGTGGTGATGTGTTACTTCTGCATCCTCTCTCTCTCTCTCTCTCTCTCTCTCTCTCTCTCTCTCTCTCTCTCTCTCTCTCTCTCTCTCTCACCTCTGCGACCTAAACACACTTGACCGGAGAGAGAGAGAGAGAGAGAGAGAGAGAGAGAAGGAGATAAAAGTTGTACTCTATCTCTGCCCTCAATACTTGCTGGAGGTGAAGGTATTGGTATGTAAATGTAATTAAGGTAAGAGGGGAATAGGGTGCACAGGTAACTCTCTCCTGACCTGACTTGACCTCTGATGGATTTGTTCGAGTGACTAAGGAAAGGGCGAGTGATTTAATCTTTATTTATTAGATTTTATTATTATTTTTGTCCTCCTCCTCCTTCTTCTTCTTCTTCCTGTTATCTTACTTCAGTTTCTTTGTTGTTTTTGTCTTGTCATTTTTCTTGTTTGTTTTTGTTTTCTTTGTTAATTATTCGTGTTTTTTTTTCATTGTTTTTTTTTTTGCTTTACAATTATTTGTTTTTATTTCGTATTGTCATTGGAAGAATCATATTGAAATCTGTATTATTATTATTATTATTATTATTATTATTATTATTATTATTATTATTATTATTATTATTGTATATACATAATGGTAACACATGCAAGCAAGGACACGTGTGGACCAAACAGAATTCAGATACTTCGTTTAACAATATTCTTGACATTACTGTTATGTGATAAATTATTAGGAAAATTACTATATTCTCAATAATTGCCCTCCCTCCCTCCCTCCCTCCCTTCCTTCCTTCCTTCCTTCCTTCCTTCCTTCCTTCCTTCCTTCCTTCCTTTCTTCCTTCCTTCCTTCCCGCATACGTATTGACAGCCGATGTATGACGTGTGTGCGGTGTATTATGGAGAACAGCCTGTCAGATGTTGTCATGTACAGTAATTAAACTGAATTTTATATCGAACTGGCAAAGTATAGTGTGTGTGTGTGTGTCGATTAAATAATTATCTCAAACACACAAACAAACACACGAATAAGAATATGTACACACACACACACACACACACACACACACACACACATAAACTTGATGTGAGAGAAACAAACTACAAGAGGAAGGAAGAGAGGAAACTCGCCGCCGTCTTATGCCCGTTTGAAGATGTGACGTTCAAGAAATTGGTATGAGGCAACAGCGCGCCCTCCCGTGTTATGCCAAAGGGCTCTCAACTTCCCCTCTGGGTTATCTTCCCCTCTGAGCAAGTTTGGCTCTTGTTTACCTCGTCTTCCAGATGATTGGAAGCGGCGGCCAGAGTTATCGTTTCTTGTGAGGGCTGCCACCTTAGCCTGAGGGAGCGAGTGAGTGAGTGAGTGAGTGAGTGATGTGAGTGCCTTTGTGTGTGTGTGTGTGTGGGGGGGGGGGGGGGGGTTACATCGGTGACGTACCCTTGAATAACTATCTTTCAAAATCCCATCGGACCTCAATCCTGCCCCGGACAAAAGGCCACCATAGAATTCCACCATTGGACAAAATCCTACGATGCTAAATCACCCACGAGTCAAAGAGGAAAAGTCCCACCCCCCCTCCCCCTTTCCCCCTCCCCCCAATCCTCCCCCCACCCCTCTCCCCCCATGGTCATAACAAGAGAATAGAGAAAAATGTAGCGAATATCAATGAACAATGAAGAAGAGTGAAGATAAAAACATGAGGAAAATTAGTTGAGTTATCCTTGCACACCAATCCCTTCCCCGTCGCCGTGTACCCAGCCCTCCTCCTCTCCCCCTGTCATCCTATTCTCCCTTTTCTCCTCCTCCCTTCCCCCTATACCAAGCCTCCCCTCCCTCCCACTACCCCTCCCCCTTCCCCTGTAGTCCTGTACCCCCTCCCTCCTCTCGTCCTCTACCCCCTCCCCCTCTCGTCGTCCTATACCTACCCTTCCCCCTCTTCCCCAACCCCTCTATACCCCCCCCTTCCCTCCGTTTTCTTCTGCCGGCCCCCTAGTGGCACACCATAGGTACTAAATCGGTAAATAATGGCAGTAAACGAGAGTCCTGGGATACTTACACAACCCGGAAACAATATACAGCTGGTGTTGATGATGGTGGCGCTGTGGGCGTGGTGGGGGGGGGGGGCGTGGGGAGGTATTATGTGAGATGGAAATAAAGTTGTATAGACGGGGGAATATTAGTCTCTCTCTCTCTCTCTCTCTCTCTCTCTCTCTCTCTCTCTCTCTCTCTCTCTCTCTCTCTCTCTCTCTCAGAGGATTACAGCATTATAAACACCAGTAGAAGAAAAGTAAAAGAAAATGATAAAACAAGAAATGAGACATATTGAATTAATTTGAATAGCAGAGAATAGTTATAGTGATGAAGTATGGCTTAAAGGAGGGGAAGAAGGAAGAAGAGAAGTTAATAAAGGGGGGGGGGGAAGGAGCAGGTGGAGAAGTGAGAAAGGAGGAGGAAGAGGATGAAGATGGGGCATTAAAGGGAGGAATAAGATGGAGAAGGAGGAGAAGGAATGGGTGAGAAAATGAAGGAGGAACCAGAAGGAGGAGGAGGAGGGTGGTACACGGGGCGTTACCCAACTAATGAAGCGTGAGGCGGCAGGTCCCAAGGAGGGCGACCAGCATCTTCCCTCACACCTCCTACTACCTCACATTACCTCACCCCTCACATTACCTCACATTACCCCATACCTCACATTACCTCACACTTCACCCAGGTATCCCAGTAGTATCTTTAACTCGTCTTCACCTTACATATTACAGGTGCTAGGAGGGCTTATGGCAATCCTCACTATACCTGTAGCCGTAATCATCATTGTCGTCATCGTTAAAGTTATCGTAGTGGTTATCGTCTTCACTCGTTATCGTACAGTGGTTATTGTCGTCACTCTCGTTATTGTAGTGTGTTATCGCCATTTGATCGGTGGACATATTAGATAGATAGATGAATAGATAAATAGATAGATAGTTAGTTAGTTAGTTAGTTAGTTAGTTAGTTAGTTAGTTAGTTAGTTAGACACTTTCTCATTCCCTTTCTTAATCTATCCATTTCTGCCCTTTAATCTAACTTGTTTTGCTTAATTATCTTTCTTTATTTATTTTTCAATTATTTTTTATTTGTTTCTTTTCTTTTGCTTATCCCATGTGTGTGTTTTTGTTTATACTGAGATCCTGTTTGTTTGTTTTAGTTGTTTGGTTGTTTGTGTTTATGTTGTCTCTCTTAATTGATTTTCTTGTTTGTGTATTTTAGTTATTGGTCTCTCTCTCTCTCTCTCTCTCTCTCTCTCTCTCTCTCTCTCTCTCTCTCTCTCTCTCTCTCTCTCTCTCTCTCTCTCTCTCTCTCTCTCTCTCTCTCTCTCGATGTAAACAATAGCTCTCCGACATTTACCGTAAAGTAATAAAAATAATATAAACTTAAAACTCCTCCTTTCATCAATCCTCAACTATTCAGGAGCCGGAAATGACGTCAAAACTAAAATAGAAAAGATAAGAAAAAAAAATAATAATGAAAAATAACAAGAGACGAGATCCTTCATTAAACTTGTAGATTATTTCATATTCTTTTGTTTTTCTTTGTCATGTATACAATTACTTTGATAATAAATGCAAATGAATTCATCCACACTTTGTTTTACTTTCTCCGTACTTCTTCTTCTTGGGGGGGCGGGGGGGGGGGGGGGGGGTTTTGTGAACGCCTCCAGTTAGTCGTCAAAAATTAAAAAAAAAAAAATATATATATAAAAAAAATCGTGTGACTTTTGTGTCTTTTATCCATTTTGTTTCCTTTTTTTTATTTATTTTTTCCTGAACATCAGTTGGAGATAACAAGACCTTACTGGGGTGGGTTGATGGTGATGTCTTCTTCCTCAAATTCATTTCAGAGTCGAGCTAAAACTGTAGAAATTACCATGTGTTGGGGGGTGAGGGCAGGGGGAGGTACCGTATAATTTAGTACAGTACGTTGTATGTGTGTTTGTGTCGGGTGCAGGGGGGGGGGGGGGGGAGAGAGAGAGAGAGAGAGAGTTGATTGTGGTTTTGGGGGGAATTGTCTTTGAAGATTGTGAAGAATATGAGTTTTGTACAGTAAGTGGGTTGAGACTAATGGTGGTTCTCTCTCTCTCTCTCTCTCTCTCTCTCTCTCTCTCTCTCTCTCTCTCTCTCTCTCTCTCTCTCTCCTGGATAAACTCACAGATAATAGGTCGTGAATATGCATAGTGATATCCACAGCAGTTAGTATTGAAAGGACGTATCTTTCTCTCTGTCTCTTTGTCTCTCTGTCTCTCTCTCTCTCTCTCTCTCCTGGATAAACTCACAGATAATAGGTCGTGAATATGCATAGTGATATCCACAGCAGTTAGTATTGAAAGGACGTATCTTTCTCTCTGTCTCTCTCTCTTTCTCTCTCGTTCTTTTCTTTGTTGCTGTTCGACGCTCACTACTCCTTTTCCCTTTACGTTGTTGTCCCTTTTCCCCTCCCTTCTCCTATCCACCTCACCTTTTTCTTCGCATTCCATCTCTAACGTCCTTCCCTTTCCTCTCCTCTCCTCTCCTACCTACCTCACCCTTTCCTCTCCTATTTCCCCCCTTCCTCTTTCCCCCCTCTCTCGTTTCCCCCTTCCTACTTCACCTCCCCTCTACCCCCACCCACTGTCTTTTACCCCTTTCCCCAGGGTCATCAATGTTCCCCTTTGTCCCTCTCGCCAAAAATGTTTTTCCGCATTTCCGCTCGTGATTGACATTGATGCATTGGGTCATTTGTCGCCCCAGCTGCTGCATCTACATCCCTGTGTGCTCTCTCTCTCTCTCTCTCTCTCTCTCTCTCTCTCTCTCTCTCTCTCTCTCTCTCTCTCTCTCTCTCTCTCTCTCTCTCTCTCTCTCTCTCTCTCTCTCTCGTAATAGAAACGTGTGGAATGTTTAGTAATGTTGTTGTAGTTCCTAAGGCGGACTCCCCCTCCCCCCCCCCCGACTTACACTGAGACAGAGGAATTTGCTGCGGTCAAGTGGGCTTCCAGTGCAAGCCTTCTGTCCTAAGGCTCACTGGCTCGAGTCCAGGGCACCACCAGTCCACCCAGTTGCAAATGGGGACCTAATTTTACAGTTAGTTAAGTAAACACGGTTGAGTATAACGTCGGTCGCGCTTCCCCCTGCCGTGGACCGAATTCCATAGAGAAACACATACAGTTAATTTTAGTGTTGTCAATTTGTTAGGTATTGTGGTATATTTTTTAAACACAAGTAGAAACCGTAGAGAGGTGGTAAGGTGCGTTAGGGCGGGCTGGTCGACGCTGGTCACATCTTACCTGAGGTCATGGTGGTCATTCACACCGAGCGACGGACGGGTGTTTCCACTCACAAATAGTTACGTGTCGAACCACCTACTCCACGCCCTCCCACCCAAACAAATAACTCACCCACTCAAGCCTTCACACACACACAAACAGAAGTCATCAAAAACAACCAATCCTCTTCGGGAGTTATTTGCTCAAACATATTCTGATTCTCTGTAGAGAAAAACCAACTTCTAATGTATTTCTCTCCCCTCCCTCCCCCTCTTCTCCTCCTTCCCCCTCTCCTCCTCCCTCCTCCTCCCTTCCTCCTCCCTCCCCCCTCTCTCCGCTCCCTCCCCCCTCTCTCCCCTCCCTCCCCTCTCTCCCCTCTCCCCCTTTCCTCCTCCCTTCCCCTCTCCTCCTCCCTCCCCCTCTCCTCTTCCCTCCCCCTCTCCTCCTCCCTCCTCCTCCCTTCCTCCTCCCTCCTCCCTTCCTCCTCCCTCCTCCCCCCTCCTCCCCCCTCTCTCCCTCCTCCTCCCTCCCCCCTCCTCCTCCTCCCTTCCTCCTCCCTCCTCCCCCCTCTCTCCCTCCTCCCCCCTCTCTCCCTCTTCCCCCTCTCTCCCTCCTCCCCCTCCCTCCTCCCTATCTCAGTATAAAAACAGAGATTTTGACGGCCGCTCTCTTAACTTTCATCAAACAAATCCCTTCCATTATTTCCCCAAGACCTGGCAAAAGGAATCCTTCAAGGTATTTTTCATATTTTTTTTTTTTTTTGCAGTTCGTCTTTCGGCGGATAAGGTTTCCGTCGTGTAGTTTTGGCGAAGATTTTCCTCGTGTTAGTTGGCGAGGTGAGGACGTGAGGAGGAGAGAGGTTGATTGTTTGGTTTTATATATTTATATGTGTGTGTGTGTGTGGATAGAGAAAAACACACTATACTACAGCATACTAAAACCTGTCAAGGAGAACAACTCCCCACGATAACCACCGCTACACTGATTCACTAGTAAACACATCCTCCCTCCTCACCCCCCTCATCACCCCCCCTCCTCATCACCCCCCCTCCTCATCACCCCCCCCCCTCATCACCCCCCCCCCCTTGTGTTATGGACGAAAACTTGGCTCATTGGGGTCAGTGTCGACCGCCAACTGCTGGGTCACGCGTTCGAATCTCAGCCAGAGACCGGAATGTGTTTTCCTGGGTCTTTAACTTTAGCATTGTTTACAAACAGTAACAAACTTAGGGTGAATCTTACCCTTTATATAATATTCTCACCTGCAGGCGGCGCCACACATGTTTGTTTTCTTATAAGAATTAATTTTGCCTTTTAGAAATGTTTACCAAAAATTTGATTGTCGTATGACTTTTTTTGTTTAGAATATTGTAATGTTTTTTTATTAAGTTGCTCTGTGGTTTTTGTATTATAAATAAAGTTATATTGTGAATCAGGATGAATAGTTAAAATCAGATATATATATATATATATATATATATATATATATATAGATATATATATATATATATATATATATATATATATATATATATATATATATATATATATATATACTGTATATATATATATATATATATATATATATATATATATATATATATATATATATATATATATATATATAAATAAAACGATCAGGAGATGGTAATGGGCAGATCAATTTAAATTAAGAAAATCTGATTAACCAATCAGGTGTACCACGAAAACAATTCATACTAAAGAGAATCAAATTATGCAAGAAAAGTCAATCAAGAGTGACATAAAACAATCAGATACCACTGTAAGAATCAGAATCCACGTGTGTCTGTCTGTCTGTCTGTTTGTCTGTCTGTCTGTCTGTCTGTTTGTCTGTCAGTCAGTCAGTCAGTCAGTCATGGCTTCCTGGCAGTGTTTTATGAGATTCCGTTCAGTTTCTCGTTCACGGCCGGTCACCGACAGAGGTCTCTCGGGATACACAGAAACGTTTCTCTCGTTCTGGTAAATGTGAAGGAATTATCTCTCTCTCTCTCTCTCTCTCTCTCTCTCTCGTTATAAGTTATATTTGTTATACAAGTTCTTATCCCTCCTTATTTTTGTTCATTTATTCATGATGATGATGACGACGACTCTGAATGGTTCCTGCTATGATACCGCTTGTTAAGAATACACATACAGGGTTAAATTAAACTAAAAGAACAATATTAACACAAACAAACAAATATAACATTAACACCAAGACTCCACCTTAACTACATCCCATCATTTTAACACTACATTAAATTACAGAATCTTTGTAAATATTCTGAAACTTAATTTTCTCTCCTAAATGATGTTACCTGAACGTATCTAATTAAGGTAAGATCTCGATGTAATTTTAGTGGTATTTTTTTTTTTTTAGAGGATGTTGTGTTTGTTTGGTACACTGTGACTACGTCTTCAACCTCGGGGGAAATATTCATATCTGGTAACACTGACATTCTGGAGGCTACAGTGTGAGAGGGACCTGGTGTTATTTGAGGTAGTTTCTGGGAATGTCTCTTACTTCATCGTGGCAGCAGTCGAGAGATAGATGGCGCACACAGCTGAGATCAAGTGTCGTCGTCTATAGTGGTGCTAAAAGCGTCGTTATTGAAGGAGGAGATGTGTGTGTTTATTAAGGTTCAGTCAATGGTGTTTGTTATGGTATAGTCATGCTTGGTTTGTGAGGTATATATTGGTGTTTTTAATACGTGATATACACACACACACACACACACCTCTCTCTCTCTCTCTCTCTCTCTCTCTCTCTCTCTCTCTCTCTCTCAACACCCCAAACCAATTATCTGTACAATGATTAAAAATAAAAAGTTTCCTGTTAAAACTTAATTTCGACAATAGACATTAACTTGAACATGGTGGTAGAAGAGTAATACAAGGCAAATTGAGTTTGGCACAAATTGGTGTTAGTCACTATATAATACAAAAATAAGCCTAACGTTAACCGGACGGAGGGTTCAATGTTTCCTCTTAGCTTTCTGGTACCTCTGAACTCCCCCTCTATGCACGGTTCATTTTTATGTGATTTAAAACGTTCCCTAAAACACAGGTACACCCTAAAACGTACCTTAAATATCCTGTATATAAGGGTCAATTCAGGTAACCGGTATTATTTTTCCCGGGGTTATTGTTCATTGCATTGTATTTTAATCTCTAAGATGTCTCTACGTAAGATTCAATTTAGGTGTTGTATATTACCTTCCAAGATCTGATTCCAGAACATTGTAAATTTGCCCCTAAGGCACGTGAGCGAAGGGTTCAGAATTGGCCAGGTGACATGATAGCAATAAATGTCAACAAGCTTCACGTGTCCCGCAGGTGAAATGAAATATTGCCTTTGCTATCGTCGTCTGTGTGTGTGTGTGTGTGTGTGTGTGTGTGTGTGTGTGTGTGTGTGTGTGTGTGTGTGTGTGTGTGTGTGAGAGAGATAGGGACAATATCTCCTCCTCTACTTTGTCCTTTCAATCAGACATCCTTCTTAGTCGACTCCTGCATCTCCCTCCTCCTCCTCTTCCTCCTCCTCCTTCCCATTCCTCTTCCTCCCCACTCCTCCTCCTCCTCCTCCACCCCCCACTCCTCCTCCTCCACCCCCACTCCTCCTCCTCCTCCCCCCCACTCCTCCCCCCCCCACTCCTCCTCCCCCCCCACTCCTCCTCCCCCCCCCACTCCTCCTCCCCCCCCACTCCTCCTCCCCCCCACTCCTCCTCCCCCCCCCCACTCCTCCTCCTCCTCCTCTTCCCCCTCCCAATATTGCGACTTCTGTTTGAATGTCAATAACTTAGAGGCGCTGGGATCCGTGCAAAGGCCCCCTGCCAATCGTCGGATGAAGCTCCAGCAGGGACGAGAAGACCTGAAGGTGTTGGATGTTGGATAGAGGGATCAGAGACCTTCACTTGTGGTATGGATAGGTCACATGTACGATGGATAGGTCGTAGATGTGTCGCATGTAGGTTGGATAGGTCGTAGACGTGTCGCATGTAGGTTGGATAGGTCGTAGACGTGTCACATGTAGGTTGGATAGGTCGTAGACGTGTCGCATGTAGGATGGATAGGTCGTAGATAGGATCCAGGATATCCCATAAACGTAGGATAAAGGCCCAGGATATATAAGGGCTGGAAGAGTCCCAGAAGCATCACAGAGTCAAGAGGGGATTCAACACCCATAGACTAAGGAAGGAAATGGGATTGATGTGCATTAGGATGGAGGATGAAGAGTGAGGGATTACTGAGTGAAGGATTTATCGAGATGTTCCGTGTTCCAGGTGGGATGCTTTGGAGAGAGAGAGAGAGAGAGAGAGAGAGAGAGAGAGAGAGAGAGAGAGAGAGAGAGGATAAACATATAACAGGTTAAAGAGAGATAGGGAGAAAGAGAGAGGAAGCAGACAGGAAGGTAAATATATCAATTAATATTGATAGCAGGTGACTGATGGCTTGACTGGCCAGAAATTGCATCTATCGGATTTATTGGGAATTTTGCACCAGTTAATTTTTCCCCCATTTTAACCCGAGTTTATTCAGTCCAGTCCGAAATTTTAATTGAATAAGTCGTTACCGTCATTGTTTTTTTTTATTACAGGTGAGGAAAAAGGTGTTTAATTTGGGAAGTATTTTTAGTGTAATGTTTTTGTTGGGTTGATTTGTGACTCTCTCTCTCTCTCTCTCTCTCTCTCTCTCTCTCTCTCTCTCTCTCTCTCTCTCTCTCTCTCTCTCTCTCTCTCTCTCTCTCTCTCTCTCTCTCTCTCTCTCTCACAAACAATAATAGATGTAGGTGGTAATTCTTGTTGTAATAGTTAATAGTAATAGTAGTGTCAGTAGTAGTAGTATAGTGTGTATGTATCTCTGAATTATTGATTTGCTGTAGGTGGCATCGAAGATTTACCAATTATAAGGTCATTTCTCCACATGATGGCTGGTACAGTGGTGAACAGATTTTATTGGCTCCGACAACACCTCTGCTCTTATTTATATTGGGGGAAATCTGACGAAGCTAAAGGTCAACGGTAATAGAAAAAAATGTCATATCCTCAGTCCAGCATTATGCACGAGTGACCACCGCAATTCAGGGTCAAAGGTCACCAATATCACCCACAGTTATGATTAGATCTTTATCGGTCGTTCGCTTGTGTCGTTAGTGTCCACAGGTACATTTAGGATAAAATCGATTTGAGGTCAAGGTCAAAATATACCATGAAAGGTCATTCCATATTGGTTAAAGGTTATGGCACTCTTGGCTCGCACGAGTATGACCTGGTAGTGAGTGCCTCTCTTCACTGTAGGTCAAGTTCAGGTCAGACATCACCGAAATTTAGTTAAACGTTCCATTATTATATCACCTGGAAATCAGCACATTAATTATTATTATTATTATTATTATTATTATTATTATTATTATTATTATTATTATTATTATTATTATTATTATTGTTGTTGGTGTTGTTCATATTATTGTAATCTATATAATGTCCTTCGCCAGCTATATGTGGTTTGAGTATGTACAAGAGTTACATATGGTAATGAGAGAGTAGTGTGGTGGGCAGGTGGTGGTGGTGTGACGGGCAGCCTCCAGTATCTTTTAACACTGGTCATATTTTAGTAGCCAGGGTGGTGGTGGTGGTGGTGGTCCCGGGGGCGTCCTGGTAATAACACGCTTTATGTGCTATAATGCTGGTGCTTATGTATACTGTGTGGCTTTGTCTTGTAATGTACACACACACACACACACACACACACACACACACACACACACACACACACACACTCTCTCTCTCTCTCTCTCTCTCTCTCTCTCTCTCTCTCTCTCTCTCTCTCTCTCTCTCTCTCTCTCTCTCTCTCTCTCTCAGCATGGCACTAACCCCACCACTCATACTTGGTCGTAATTCTTGCCATTACCTTTATGACACCACTTTGTTGTCCTTCCCCCATTACCCATTACGTGAGTGTCCTGTTTCTGCCTCTCCCAATTACGTTCCATTACCACCCTACTCTTGCCCCTTTCTTCTCCTATTGACCTGATTATCCTTCCTCCCTCTATTCTATCTGTCTTTAGCCTCATTATCCCCATTTTCATTATCTAATTTCTCTGTTATCTTTGTTCTTTTTTTTGCTATAACCTTTGGCGTCCATTCCTATTTTTGCCTATTTTGTATTTATTTTTTGTTACTTTCTTCATTCCTGTATTTATTTTATATTTTATATTCATGTTTTTCCTTTCATATATTTCACTGATTTTGCCTATTTTCTCACTCATTTTCACTTGTTACCAATTTTGCCTCCCTATTAAGGACATGACCCCTATTTATCCTTCCCTATTTCACTGTTTTTCGTCTTTGCCTTATAGACCCCCATTTTTCCTCCCAATTTTCCCATCTTACCTATTTTTCTTATAACTTTACCCATCTTGCCTATTTTTGTCCCAATCTTTTTAATCATCTATTTTATCTTACAGATTTACTCATCCTCCCTATTTTTACTCAATGCCTTTCATATTGTCTCTCATTTTTACTGATCCCTCCCTATTTTCCCCCTCCGCCATTTTCACTCCCAATTTTACACCATACTGCCTATTTTTCACTCCCAATTTCTCACTGCCTTCCACAATTTCCTCCCAATTTTACTGATCCCTCCCTATTTTCCCCCTCCGCCCCCTCTTATAGTGTGTTAAGTCTTTAAACGTAAGTTGCTGTGCACTGTATACCCTCGTTATTGTCCTCTCTCTCTCTTCATCTTTATTATTATTATCCTTGTTCTCTCCTTTATTTCGTATTTTATATATCATTATTCATTCCTTTATTCACGTTTTTCTGATTATTCTCACGTTTATTCAGTTTTTATCGACCATTCTTCATTTTTTCAGTAATGCGAAATCATTTTTTGTAATTTATTATTTTTTTTTTATTTATGTTTATTTGGGGGTTAATTTGTGATATTATTTGTTGTTAATCTATCTCTTCTTGTATTTTCTCTCTTTCTTTTATCATCTTTTCACTTCCTCCGTCGTGCTCTTCCTTTCCATTGTTTACTTTCTAAATATATTTCATTCTTCTTTCCCGTCAAGATCTGTTTATTATTTTCATGCCTTCATTTTTATTCCTACGTAATGCTCTTTTATTTTCCTTTTGCTTTTTTTTTCTCTCATCTTATTTCCCTATTCCTTCTGTTTTTTTCTTTTTATCTCCCTGGTATTTTTTTTTCATTTCTTTCCCTTTTATTTCTACTTTTCATTTATTATTGTTTTCTTTTTCCTTTCTTCATTTCTTCCTTCTGTTTTGCCTTTTCATTTCTCCTACCTCCTCTTCCTTTCTCCCTCCTTGTCCACGTTACGATGGAAGAGAGAGAGACAGAGAGGGAGAGAGAGATGAAAGCTAGTGTGAGATATTTCTAATAGAGGCACTAATGATGATCCTACCATTTCTCATCCGACCTTTCTCTCCCTCTTCCTTCTCCCTGCCTGCGTCACGAGGAGGGAGGGGTGAGAGACAGGGTGAGAGACAGGGAGAACGGTCGTTACGTGTGTGTGTGTGTGTGTGTGTGTACTCGATATGTAGCCTTCCTCCCGGTGAACAAAGTGGAAAAGAGTAAAATAAAATGAACTCAGTTGAAATAATTACCCCCCCCCCACAACTTGAGCCTTGACACACAGCTGACACTCTGCCTGACAAAAAAAAAAAAAAAATATACACAATTGTTCAGAAATATTAATCTGGTTATAATCTCATCATCCTGTCTGCTTTTGGTAAAACACTGGACACAAACACTGACTGCCTTCATAGAGCAAATCATTGTAAAAAAAAAAACAGCAACCAGGCTTTTAAAAAATTTACCTTTATACGGCAACAAAAGCCTTTTATCTCACACATGTTAATTGTTGTATAAATAGATTTTTTTTCCTTGCTAATTCATTATTTTTCTTTTTTTTTCAGGTGAGTTGTGTTGATGACTGCACTTATTGGCGGCAAATTAGTAAGTTAATTTTTGATTACTTTTGTTAATAAAGGTTCAATATTTACATACACATTTTAACATTTTCTGATGGACCTTCTGATATTATTGGGGGAAACAGTTTGATGATGTTTCTAAATGTTTATAAAAAAAGGTAATGTTACTATGATTAAACATTTGAGTAAATTTACTATTCCGACGCGATAAATGTTGAGGCAGGTAACCGATGTTTGTTTCTTTATTAATTAAAAAAAAATATTTGATTAAATATCACATATACGGCTTTCCAATCGGTGACAAGATGAAATAAATAAAATACTAGTGTTTATAATGTTAATAGAATGAGAATACTAGTGTGTATAATGTCAATAGAAAGAGAATACTAGTGTTTATAATGTTAATAGAATGAGAATACTAGTGTGTATAATGTCAATAGAAAGAGAATACTAGTGTTTATAATGTTAATAGAATGAGAATACTAGTGTGTATAATGTCAATAGAAAGAGAATACTAGTGTTTATAATGTTAATAGAATGAGAATACTAGTGTTTATAATGTTGAAAGAGAGTTAATATAACTTTAAACATCTCACGAGCAGCCAAAGAAGAAGCGGCTTTTGTTCAATGTTTATTATTATTTTGCGTTTTTAGTCGTATGTTTATTTTGTAATGTTTATTTCTCTTTATGTTTACCATTTATTGACATCTCTTAACCTAGCTGACCAGACTTTTAAAATATTGTAACATTTGTCTCTGATTTTAGTTCACCACTGTTAGGAAGGTAGACACAGTGTAACACAGACAGACAGACACAGTGTAACATAGACAGACAGACACCGTGTAACGTAGACAGACAGACAGACACAGTGTAACATAGACAGACACAGTGTAACATAGACAGACTGACACAGTGTAACATATTTACTGACAGACTGATTTTTCTAGATGTCTTAATCGCCATGTATTTTAAACGTTAATTTTACGATTTTTTTCTACTATTATTCTGTATAACTTAATTACTATATGATGGTTCTGTGGTCATTGATTTTTTTAGGGGGGGGGGGGGGTGGGAGGTCAATCACAAGAAATAAACTATATAAAAAGTTGGGAGAAATTATACAGTTATTTACATAATTTTCTTGCTTAAAGATAAAGATATGAAAGCCACAAGAAATACAGGGTGTCCATAAATGATTACCCTAAAAACAGTATGCTCTCGGGTTTTAATCAGGGTAATCCTTTATGGACACCCTGTACAGCAGATTAGATTATTAAAGATTTTTAGAACCTTATGAAAAAACTTGACATATATATTAAGTTAGGACTGAAAATAAAGGTTCGGGGTTTGAGGATTTTGTTTTTTTAAGTTAGAGTGGAGTAAAATGGACGAGCTAGTGGAGGACCTGACATACACTCATACATAAAATAATTCCATACAAAAAAAGATCTTTGTTGTAGAAGGTAAATAACTTTGTTAGTTTAGATAAATGAAAGAGACAGACAGACAGACGTGGGGGAAATAGCGCAGCATTACACAACACGTGATATATATATATATATATATATATATTTATATATATCACCAAAGTGAGCGGAAAAAAGAGATGCGGGAGTTAAAAAAAAATAAATAAAAAAGTGAGTGAAAAAAATAGCAGAGGGGTCGACTGGTGTGACAATAGGACAGAAAAGGATGAACGAGGAAGGAGAGAGAGAGAATCCTATCGCTGACGTCACTCCTGCCAATTTCCGAAGGATTCTCCTGGCGGATATGAGGCGTCCCAATTTAAAAAAAGAGAGAGAAAGAGAGAGATAGATAGATAGATAGATAGACTATTTTGAGAACTATTTCTTTGTCCGTGCCCCCCCCCCCCCCGTCCCTCCCACCCCACACCTCCACCTCCACTCCCTCAAATTCTTACACCTGTGGCTTCTGTTTGAGGTTAATTGGACTGTGATTGTGGGAAGGATTTTTGTACGGTATAGATTATGTGGAGAGAAGAGTTAGTTATTTAATGTTTACAGTAGTTGATTTGTTGCCTAGTTTAGTGGGTTGTTGACTTATGGATGTGGTAGTTGTTATTGGACATATAAACTGGAGTGGATAGCTTGGTGGATTATTAAACCATTGGTTATATTAGTTTCATTGTATTTTCTTGTGGGTAATTGAATTATTTCGTGTTTACTTTTCACAGAATATTTTTGGGGATACTGTAGTTGTATTATTGTTTGTATAGTTTTCGATGGATAGTTTTGGAAATAGCAGGGTCAGCTTATGTATTTTTTTCTTGAAGTGTTCACGTGGATGGTTGACTACTCTGGTATATGTTTACATCGCTGCTCTTGCTGGATGGTACACGGGAAGAGGAGTCGACTGATCAGTAGTGTTCAGTAGTTCTTCATAATTGATAATTATATCCAAAACGTATTCATGGGTTTAATGGACGACTTTTAACTCAGAGGATTTGATACGTATTTTATGTATAAAGAGTGGGATGTGTTCACTGGAGATATATATATATATATATATATATATATATATATATATATATATATATATATATATATATATATATATATATATATATATATATATTCGTATATATCTTATAGATCAACAACGGAAACGTGGACAAGATAAGTCTTAATAACCTGTGAACGTCTCCTTTTTATTAATAAAAAGTGAAAGCAGTATATTGGTTGTAACTAGATGCCTGTACAGTATTCATATTGCTTTCCTTGCTGCTCCGTCTGCCTCGTAATAAAGATAAATGGATAAATATCTGGAGAGAGAGAGAGAGAGAGAGAGAGAGAGAGAGTACATTTTTGGCAGTATTTTGTGTTAAAGTTGTTTTCCCTGCACACACCGTTGTTATTATTAGTCCAGGCATTATGTTCTTTATTGTCTTTTTGTGTAAAACTAAATTATCTTATTGTTAATGTATGCGTTGGTGTTTAAGTTTACCATACTTGTCGTCACACTATACCAGAGTGACCTGCAAATACTATGACTTGTTAGTACACCAGTGACCGTCTCTACTCAAGGGTTCACAAAATAACACTTATAGTACCATGACACCCGGATATCGAACCCGTGTACCCATATTGCGGACTCATCATTATGCCAGAGCCCCAAACTATAAAGATTAATTTCATGCTCCAAAAAATCCATTGAAAACATTATTACTGGTCTGGAGGGCACAAACAATAGTGCTTTCAAGAACTGTGTGCAAAAACACCCCCGTTGTGACAGACAGACGCACGGACGGACTTTTGAGAGGGCAAGATAAAAAATGTCCTGGGCATACAAACGAACAGAATTTTCAAAGGCTTGAACAAACTTAGTTGTAGAAAATAAGAAGTATAGGAATACAAAATAATAATTTCCAAAATTTTTTAATGTACCTGAATGATATTTAAAGAAAACTAAAACACGTAAAAATGAAATAAAATGAAATGAAAAATTGCAAACAATTTATTAAAGAAAATTTTTATATACATATAAACACTATAGAAAGATGGACATTTGCAAAGATAAACTGAACGAAAAAGGAAATACGTAAAAATGAACTAATGTATTATAAAATATTTAAAACAAACACACGTACAACTTACAAACATTTTACAAGAGTTACACAAATAAAACACGCGAGGAAGAACACACGGGGAAGGTGGGGGGGGGGGGGGAGGAGGGGGCAGAGGAACACACGCACACAACAAAATCCTCAAACTCTGTACCGAGAGAAAATATTCCCCTGGAAAGTAAGAAAATTGAAACCTGCAAGAAGTAAAGTAATTACAAAGACAAATACGCCGCAAGCTTCACTGAACAGAAGATCAACCCTGACTAAATTGCAATGAAAGATAAGGCTGGTCAGAAGCTTTGCAATCTCAAGAAATTAGCAGGACCTCAACAACAATAATTTGATTTTTTTTTTATAAAGGAAACATTAATACCAGCACTACCTGAGGTCATTATACTCCTTGTGAACCTGTATATTATAAGCTGAATAATTATCTCATGGTAGTATTTTTTTTTCACGTGACCTCGACCTTTGACCCAGTTTATTCAAATCTCAACAGGTATTTTCCTCTCATTATCGTCCAGGTATGGTAGATGTTCACGTTACGCTTCTCATGATCAGTTTTAATTGGAGTGAGTTTGTTGACCTCTGAGCCAGTGACCTCTGAGCCAGTGACCTCGGTGTCTGGTAGGAGCTTTGTGCAGCGTCATCATTATTGTTGCACGGATATTGGAGTTACGAGTGGATGGATGATGAGAGGGTGGGATGGATAGATGGATAGCCGGATAAAATGATGGATAGATGGATAGAGAGATGGACGGATAGACGGATGGATAGAAGGTTAGAGAGATGGACGGATAGACGGATGGATGGACGGACACACACTGACAGACGAATCCACCCAATCTTTGATACCACGATTTACAACCAGTGGTATATTCAACCCCTGAACACACACACACACACACACACACACACACACACACACACACACACACACACAGAAGCTATGCGACTCACCCTGTAGGCCATAACATATTCCGTGCCCTCCCCCCTCCTCCCCTCCTCTTCCCCCGTCTCCTACCCCCCAAAAATTATAACCAAGGAAATTAAACAAAAACAAAGTAATTAGAAAGATACACACACTCTGTCAAGCACGTCACGGCACAAGACACATATATATACGTACACATACCAATGAAAGTTGAACGTGTGTGTGTGTGTGTGTGTGTGTGTGTGTGTGTGTGTGTGTGTGTGTGTGTGTGTGTTGTCACCTAGCGAAGCATACCCCCATAATGTGAAAAATTTACATAGAGAGTACAAGCTGGAAAACGGACATATGAATTTTTTTTTTTTTTGCAGTGTACCAGAGAGGATATTGCTGTTTGTATTTATTAGTTTTTTTTATCAGTGTATCAACTATTGTATAACTCTCTCTCTCTCTCTCTCTCTCTCTCTCTCTCTCTCTCTCTCTCTCTCTCTCTCTCTCTCTCTCTCCACCTATCTATCTGTCCATTCATATCTTCCTGTCTGCCTCTCTCTGTTTATCTACCTATTCTTAGTCTATCTGATTTTATATCTACTTTATATATCTATCTATCTATCTATCTATCTATCTATCTATCTATGTCACGTGATCTAATTAAAGCGTATTATTCATTGTAGTTGAGTGACATAGATAACGCAGACTGTAACAGACACGCCAACAGACAGACAGACACGGGCAGACACACAGACACGGACAGACATACACAGACACTTGGAAACTCAGAAAGACAAATAGAAAAACAAAAATGCAAGACAAACACACACACGGAAATAAACACAGACAGATATAAACAAACACAGACAGTCACAGAAACAGACCGTGCCGCCCCCTCCTACCTTCTCCCCCTCCTCACCCCTACTTTCCTCCCTCCTTCTCCCCCCTTACCCCCTCCCCCTCCTACCCCCCTCCTCCATGCACATGTATACGGACGGAGAAGTTTTGTTCGGTCGTGATGGTAAATTTATACATAATGCATAATACATGATGCTATTGTCCCGTGCATACACCATCGCCTCCCCCTCTTCCTCCTCCTCTTCCTCCTCCTCCTCCTCCTCCTCCTCCTCCTCCTCCTCCAGCATGACTCGTACTTTATGTTGAGGGTTAGGAGAGGAGGTGGGATGGGGAGATGATGGGAGGTGGGAAGGGGTGGAAAGGATGGCTTGTGGGGTGGGAATGGGGTGATGTCGGAAGTGAGGTGGAAAGGAGGGGAGGGGAGGGGAGAAGAGGGATGGGAAGGGGAGAAGAGGTGCGAATCAAGGATATTTGGAAAGAGGAGGCAGGTAGATGGTAAGGTCGGGAAGGGGAGGTGGGGTATGGTGGCTTGGTATTTTCCCCATGATAAATTGAGAATATGTCATGTTTCTCAGGTTTTGGTGGGGGAGTTTTCTTTCATCTGGGGATATCTGGGGGGAATGTTATGGGAGGAATGCTCTGAAATTTATACGAAAAAAAATAAATATATTGATGAATTCTTTGTTATGATTATTTATTTGATTTTAAGGAGCATAGTATTTTATTTATTTTTTTTTATATATGTTGTTGATTTTTTTAGAGGATGGGTTTCGAGTTTATTTATTTATTTATTCTTCCACGGCGATAAAAAGTATTTGTACATAGTAGAATGGTTTATAATTATTATATCGTGTTTTAACTTGTTATTTGTACAGTCACCCCAAAAAGTCGGCGTCTCCTTCCTAACGAGTCAGTACCGACAGTGTTGGGGTCCTGAACCACACACCTGTGAGTATTGTTGATTATAATGTCCCTTACCTGAGGATGTTATACACTCCCTCTAACATTCCTTTCTGAATGTGATAGTAAGAAAAATGTGAACAAACAAATGATTCCTCTCTCTCTCTCTCTCTCTCTCTCTCTCTCTCTCTCTCTCTCTCTCTCTCCTAGTGAATGTAACAGGTTATTGAAGGTCTCAGGAAAGAATGTCATTTTAGTCATTTTAATACATATGAAAATTATGCTTTTGATCATTATGAAAATACAGAAATTTTAATATATTTTACATGCATATCAATAACATGTTTATACGTGAATCTGTATTACATAGAAGAAATATGATGTAACAAGTACAAAGGCGCTTAATGTTCAATGACAGCCGCAATAAAAGCAGCTTTCCTTATGCACGAGATATAACAAACAAATATTGTAATACTGTATAGTCAAAGCAGATGCGACCCAAGTGACATCTTATCGTCCACCATCAGCTAAATCTCTCCTGGCGGCGGGAATGTATAGAAGTGTTTCACGCTCTATGTTTACTAAAAGATTGAATCACTTGTTAATATGAAGTTTTACATTTTAGTGCGGTGGTCCGACTCCCGGGGGCACGGGGCGACGCACACAGCTCGTCCTGAACTATAGCCAATGAGCGGTTATCCAAACTATAGCGACCAGGTAACACCATCAACTTCGGCGCACCGGGCGGCCAGAACTGAGGACTGGATGATGGCGCGATAATAAATGCGCCCGGTGGAGTTATGGTCTTGGGTTTGTGCAGTGTGTAATGAATAGCACTTACCATGACACCTTACCAGATGTGCTTTCTAAGCAAGAAAGTGCTTACAAGACCAGGAAGGTGAACAGCTGGAGTTAATGTCTAGCGATTCTGGAGCTTGAATGTTGTACGTAGTGTCCCATTATATCTCCATGTTTGCTTTTGGAGGATGACTGGTACATAACAGTGAGGGACACACGAGGGAATGTTATTTCTTTACCAAAGTGTTCCAGTTGTATAACAGTTCAATCAGATGCCTTCAGGTCTCGTGGTGGGTCTTTGAACAGTTCTCTGTTTCACTTTAGATGACAGCGGTCGAGTCTGACCTTCAACCTCACGCCTTAATACTGTACACTGAATATGGTGTGTGTGTGTGTATGTGTGTGGGTGTGCGTGCGTGCGTGCTCCCCGCCCAAACCATATAATATATCTCTTCTTCTTTTTTTAAAGTTTATACCAAGAAAAATCAATAATTTCTAGACAAAAATTTTCAACAATACCTGAGGGAGAATCCTATGTCATTCGTACACGGCTGTGGACCCTGATGGCCGGGCTACGGGGCGCCAATACGTGCACACCAGCGTGGACATAATATCAATATGCTGACTACACCGGGTTAAGGGCATTATCCCTTATCCTCACCAAACATTCCTAGAGGCTTAGGACCTAGGTAGGGGGGAGGGGGGGAGGAGGGGGGAGGGATAATTCGTAGAGGACGATTGCTGAGGAGGTCGTATCCTAGGGTGGTGGAGGAGTCAGAGGAGAGGCATGTGCAGGGGAGATTTCGTTGAGGAGGAGATATAGGAACGTAGGAGGACAGTACAGAGACACAAATCAACTAAGATGGCTGAGAAATTATTAATGTACAGAGAGACAGAGGTACCAATCATTAATTTTTCACCCCATGTATTTTGTACTGGTGGGGGGGGGGGGGCCATCAGACACTCGTGCTAGTTTAACCCGGTCGTGTATTCAGATGTGTACTCTTAAAGATAAATTATACTCGAATACACTGTTGGTTAATTTATTCTAATGTACTGTATTAATCATGCCTTCCGTTTTCTCCCGTGTTCCTCCCCTCCCTTCCCCTCCCTTCCCCTTCCTTCCCCTCCCTTCCCTTCTTCTCAGTGACCTCACCGGGTATCAGAGAAGCCAGAGCCATCTGTAGAATTTTAATATTCACTCGATCTCTCCTCTCTTCCCCTCTCCTTCTCTTTCCCTTCCCTCTCTTCCCTCCTTCTTCCATCTCCTTTCCCCTTTTCTCCCCACTATATATCGCTCCCTACCGTCTACCCCTCTTCTTCCCCTCCGTTCTCCTCTTTCTCTGCCGTCTCCTTACCTTTCCCTCTCCTCTCTCCCTTCACCTTTCCCTCTCCTCTCCCCTTGTCTCCCCTCCCGTCCATCTCTACTATTCCCTTCCTCTACCCTCCTCCCTCTGTATCTTTATCCTCCTTTCTTTAGCATCCCCTCTCTTTATCTTCCCTTCCACTTGCCCCCATCTCTTCTTCCTTCCCCTCTCTCATTCCCCTCTCCCTCTACCCACCTCTCAGCTCCTCTCTCATCTCCCCTCTCCACCACCTGCTAGAGTGAGGACTCGTGAGAAGGATCTAATATAAGAAAAGTGTATTTATTTTTTTAATATCAGTCTTATGTAGGATTACGTAAAGGTTATTTTTGTTTACTTATGCTTTGTTTTCGTATGTTTGGGCCATGATAGATCGAGGGAAGGTCTGTAAAGCCACTCTTGGAGCATAATGCAAAAGGGTAAGACCAGGTACTCCAGCTATTGACAGTAAATTTTTTAGGGGGGGAAAGTAAGTGAATCCTGTTCATAATACGAGTTGGTGGATCTTATCACTGAACAATAATACCTTGAAATGTGTCCTGTTGTGTCCCCTCAATGAGCATAACATAACGTAAATGGGAACACTTCAATAAGCATAACCTTCTGATATAAATTGGCCCCGTACTGTGCGTAACTGATCGATATGTAATATTTACCGATCATAACACACCCAGGAGACGCTTGTGTAGCAACCATACTTCTCATAAGCTCCAGTAACCTTGTAGGGGGACCATATATTGATCATGACGCACGTAATAGGAAAAAAAAATATTATCCCAGGCTTCCTACTGAGCATATTGTACAGAACAGAAGCTTGTTGAGTTATATATGAGACTGTAGGCTTGGTTGCTCCTGAGTAACCATAATACTCCTGAGGGCTTACTTAGTACGCTCGTCCAATCTGAGCTTTTGTGAGCTATAAAAAGGAAATAGCTGTCCACCGATAGTCATTTCAATCACCCCAGGGAGCTTAGAAAGGAAAACGGTAAATATATTTTCCCTATATTTACCTGAGCACGTTATGAAATATTGATGGTAATATTGAGAGACGTTGTGACGGTCGGCGACACACACACACACACACACACACACACACACACACTCACACACACACTCTTCACTCTCCGCTATATTGTTATTACCTCCTGACCTTTGACCTCCAGTCCTGGGGTCAACAACTTATTTAGTGAAAAACACCTGGAACTATATCTAATACACCTGCACAACACCTTGACCTACAACACAGTATTTCTTGGTGTTGACGATGGGCGGTGACTCCGATGTTTACTAAGTGTTGCTAGACATCTGGCATTACTTCCTCAGCTGACCTTCAGGAGGAACATGAAGGAGGAGGAAATGTGTTGGGACGCCGTAGACTGTGGGAAAAAAATAACTTGTACTTTTTTCCTTAATCTTATCAACTCTGCGGATCTTAGGGATTAGAAATGGGTAAATATAACATCATTAATTTTTGCCCCGTCTTATGCACTCCGGGTTTGAGGGAAATTACGAGAATTTAACTATGTTTTTTTTCTTCTTTTTTTCTTTTTTTCCCTGGCGGTGATGTCAAGAATTATTATGATGTACTGTGTTATAGTCTCACAGATAAGAAGGTCCTGTAGACACATAATATTTTTTATTTTCTTGTGATTAAATGATGTCAACTTAGAAGACTTGATAAATTAGCACCAAAAATGTGTTCCCTCTGAGTCATTTTACTGTATAAAAAAACAAAAAAATTTATGAAGAATTTTTTTTTGAGGTTGCAGTCGCCATGGTTATCAGGGAGGTTGCAAACATACAACATTGAACTATTATAAAAACTCAAATAAAAACAATCGTTATTTCTTCCAGTAAAACTTCCTGGTCAGAGGGAAATATTTGTCTGTTTTACAGTCCGATCTACAGGACCTCAATTTCGTTCTCAGATTTGTTTCGCGTGTATGTGTGGGGGAGGGGGATGAGTCTCGTCCACAGGAATGCATTAGACGTATTATCTGAATAAGAAGGGAGTGTGGGAGAGAGACAGAGAGAGCGAGGGAGGGAGGAGAGACAGAGAGAGCACCATGGGCGCCATTCCGTCTCTTCTTCACATCTGAACGCATTCTTCCATCTTTTGAAAGGAGGGCAGCTCAAGGGGGCCGTTTATAAAAAAAAAATAAAATCCACTCTTCTTATTGTCTGCATCAGGCTTTAATCTCGGCAAGGCGTAATAGAGGTACTTTTTAAGAGGAGAAAAATATATATATGTGCCCAGGCTGTGAATTCATAGAAGTGTAGGATCTCAAAGGTACGATTTAAGAGGTTTTGAAGGTAAAAGTTGAGATGACAGCAGCGGTATAGGAAGTGACCCCTTTACCCCCCAGGTGTCAGTTATAGCAGCGTCGGAACTATTGTGTGAAGTTTGGCTTAGTGTTGTGGGTCTTATTTATTGAGAAGCTGTGAGTGTATGTGATGGTAATTGATGTGTGGAGGATGAAGTGTAAGGCTTTATTAACTGTACGTACACACACACACACACACACACACATAAGACAAAATTCACGAAATTCACATAAATTACTTCGTTGCAATCATGTCTCAACAATTTCCTATCACGCAATAGTTAATTTTCACTTTAGAAATAAAATTAATCACAACTTTAGTCTTACGCGTTAATATACAGAACAGTATGACCAAACAACGA
The DNA here is from genome assembly GCA_958450375.1 of Homarus gammarus. Classification (NCBI taxonomy): domain Eukaryota; kingdom Metazoa; phylum Arthropoda; class Malacostraca; order Decapoda; family Nephropidae; genus Homarus; species Homarus gammarus. The sequence continues at coordinate 1,789,944 of CAUDMG010002671.1, read as the reverse complement.
TCTTATTAAATGAACACAGGATAACGACCCATCTCAGCGATTTTTACATCAGTGTGTCGTGTAAAACATATTTTTCATCTCGTGTTTGTAAAGAATCGAAAAAAAAATATTGAAAGTTGTTAAGATAATCCCCCAAAAAATTCGTAAAAACACATAAATATTTTCCAAACAGAACAAATCTTCGGTAAGAACACACACACACACACAAACTCCCTCACTTGACGAAGACGACGAACTAATGCAATTTCGGCTGTAAAGGAGTTTTGGAAGAGCATTTCGGGTCGTGGCAGCCAAAAGTTAGTCCCAGGTTTATTTTTGGACGGATGTAAAGAATCAGGCGAGACAGTCAGGGCAGGTTTAGCCAAGCACGAGAATTTCAGGGCCTCGAACCTGCATCCCAAGTTTAGGAAACGTGCATTCGTCCGGACGCAAGATGGTGCCTGATTTTCCGGAGGTGTGCTGAACGACCCCAGTGGTGATGATGCTCACTTGTTATTGTCGCGTTTGTTGTTATCATCATCTTGACCACGGTGACTGTTGACAACCTTGTGTGATGTGCAAGGCTTTATAGTGTGTGCTCTTGTCTCTCTCTCTCTCTCTCTCTCTCTCTCTCTCTCTCTCTCTCTCTCTCTCTCTCTCTCTCTCTCTCTCTCTCTCTCTGCCTATGATTATCAGAAAAATAACTCTCTTTTTCTGATGACAACTCTTAATATGATCTCAACTTGCCTTAAACCATCATCTGCTAACGCTGTCATATGCCAACACTCATCTGGCTACACTGTCATCTGTCACCATTGTCATTCATGTATTAATTAGTTATGAATTTAGGGAAGATTAGTTTACCCCCTCCCCCCCCCCCTCCATTCCTTCTTCTTTCCCATCTCCTCCTTTCCTCGTTTCTTTCCCTTCCCTTCTTTCCTCCATCACCTTCCCGTCCTTTCCTACTCTTCTTCCCCCTCAATTCGTCTTTTCTCTCTTACATCTCCTCTTTCTCCTTCATCTCCTCTCGTTTTTCTCCACCATTCCCTCTTCTTTCTCATATACACCCGATCTCCCCTTCCTTATCCCCCTTCCTCCTACTTATCCTCTATTCCCTCATACACTCTTTCTCTCCCCTCCCACTTTCTCTCTCCCATCCCACACCCCCTCTCCCCCTCCTACACACCCTCGCTCCCCCTCCTACACCCCCTCTCTCCCCCTCCTCACTTAATAACCATCAAAGAACCAGTGGGAGGTCATTACAAGCGGGGGGAAACCTTCAACACGTGTAAACTTTGTACACACACACACACACACACACACACACACGGAATCTGTATGAGAAATTCACTTTTTGTATCAAAATTAATGAGTAAAAGTTAACATATTTTATTTAAAGTGATCAACCATGTTCCCTTTTAGCCCCGAGTATTGTATTGCAAATTTGTCTGTTAATGTGAGTAATTAATATGACAGGAATTAGCATGATGACATACAAACCAAATATTTGCATGTATTTAGCTTGTAGATATTAGCGTTTGTTATTATTGATAAGTTTATATGGGAGAAATTCATGTATATTACTCATATATTTGTAGAATTTGTTTATTGATAAAGATAGAAAAATATTAATATATACAGGAATATTAGATTTATATATATCCTTCGAAGGTGTGATGTGTATATGAGATTTCTATTATGTATTTATATAGTTTGTATAATTTAGTAGTAATTAAAAGTTTGAAAATATAGTTTTGCAGTATTTGATATAAGAATGAAATAATTTCTGAAACTAGTGAAATATCATCGTAAATTTGACTCGGATTTCGAGAATTTTATCTTTTAGAAGAATTTAAATGTCTTGGGGCGACTTGGTTAAAAGCTCTCAGTGGGAGGTTACTAAGGTTAATATGCCCGCCTCGCTCCCCTCCCCTCCCCTTATTGTGGGGTGAAGGGTGAGGTGGGGAGTAGAGGGGAAGGGTGAGGTGGGGAGTAGAGGGGAAGGGTGAGGTGGGGAGTAGAGGGGAAGAGTGAGGTGGGGAGTAGAGGGGAAGAGTGAGGTGGGGAGTAGAGGGGAAGAGTGAGGTGGGGAGTAGAGGGGAAGGGTGAGGTGGGGAGTAGAGGGGAAGGGTGAGGTGGGGGAGTAGAGGGGAAGAGTGAGGTTGGGAATAGAGGGGAAGGGTAAGGTGGGGAGTAGAGGGGAAGTTTGAGGTGGGGGAGTAGTGGGGAAGGGTGAGGTGGGGAGTAGAGGGGAAGTTTGAGGTGGGGAGTAGAGGGGAAGGGTGAGGTGGGGGAGTAGAGGGGCCGAGTGAGGTGGGGAGTAGAGGGGAAGTTTAAGGTGGGGAGTAATAATGTTTTCTGTATAATTATTTTGAAAAGAGGTAAAGTAAAATAGCACAAGAAAAACAGAGAAAACAGTGAGGAAAGAAGGAAGGGAGCGGAAGAGGATGAGAGAGAGAGAGAGAGAGAGAGAGAGAGAGAGAGAGAAGGACTTTTGTGGTGGTTATATTCATGTTTTTGTTTAACCCTTAGTTACTTATCTTACTGTGTATATAGCCCATCGTCTTCTTTCCCGCCTATGACGTAACCTATGACGTAACTATGAAGTAACCGATGACGTAACTATGAAGTAACCGATGACGTAACTATGACGTAACCGATGACGTAACTATGAAGTAACCGATGACGTAACTATGAAGTAACCGATGACGTAACTATGAAGTAACCTATGACGTAACTATGAAGTAAGCGATGACGTAACTATGAAGTAACCGATGACGTAACTATGAAGTAACCGATGACGTAACTATGACGTAAACCTCTGACGTAAGGATGATAGTTCTGGTTCCTTTCTTCTCATTGGTCAAGTAACTTTTAGGGTGAAAAGGATAATCCCTCACACCCAAACCAGTCATCAGTCAGGTCAGGAAGGCAAGTTATTGAGGAAAAAGTCATTAGGAAATAGTGTTAATAAAAGCAGAGTGGTTGTGTGGTGAAGTCTGGTGACGCTGTAACAGATAACACCAGGGTACAGTTTAACCCCCTGACTGTACTCTGAGAAGACGGAGATAAGAAGAAGGGATGGGGGGAAGAGAGACGAAGATAAAGGAAGGAGTTAAGGAAGGGGAGAAGATACCTCACTAATGGCCGTAAGTGAGTGTCAATATTGGAACTGGAACCTCAAGGGGGAGTGGGAAAGAGAGGGAGGGGGAAGAGGGTGGGAAGTGGGAAATTGAGGGAGGGGAGAGTGAGGAAGGGGGGGAGAGAGGGTAAAAGAAGGAAAGATAGGGAGGAAATGAGAGGGGAAAAGGAGAGAGAAAGAATGAAGACGAATGGGGATGGAAGGAAAGAGAGGGAAGGAGGGAGGAGGGGGAAAACAAGGAAGAAACCAGGAGAGAGAAGGGAGGAGGAAGAAGAGAGGGTAAGGTAAGGATAATTATAATGGAACAGTGAGGAAAAGAACGACACACACACACACACACACACACACACACACACACACACACACACACACACACACGTACATAAAAACTATCATGTATATGTACGTTATTGTGTAGTGTTTTCTCATACACGAATTTAAGTAACAAAGTAGAACGACGTGAGAAGAGAAACAAGAGAGAGAGAGAGAGAGAGAGAGAGAGAGAGAGAGAGAGGACACACAAGAATAAGGTTAGGAGTACCATTTGATTCCCTCCCTCCATCTTTTCCTCCCTCCTCTCCTACCCCCACCTTCTTTCCTCTCTCCTTTCCTCTTTCCTCCCTCCTCCCCTCTTCTCTTCTCTCCTCTCGTATCCTCTCTTCTCTCCTTTCTTCTTACACCTCATTCCCTCCCCTTCCTCTTTTCTCCTCTCCCTCCCACACTCCCTCTTCCTCTCCTCTCCTCTCCTCTCCTCTCTCTCCTTCCCCCCTACCTTATTGTTCTTCTTCCCTCCTTTTCCTTTCAACCGTACTATCTCACTCCTTCAGTCTCCCATATCATCTTTTCCTCCTTTCCTCCCAATTCTTCCCATTCTCCCCCCCTCCCTCACCATCCCCTCCCCTCCTCCCCTTACCCCCCCCCCCCCCCGTCTTGGCATCGAGCCCTGTGGTCCCGCCCTCACTTCTGGAGCCAACATTCCCCCCCTCCCTCCCTCCCTCCCCCTCCCCCCCCCCCACCCCTCCCCTCTCTCCCCCCCTCCCTCCCTCTTCTTCTTCTATTGCCTCTTCCTCCACATTTTATCCATCTTGCTAACTTCCTACATCTTGCTGCATTCGGCATTTCCCATCTTTATCATTCCACCATTTTTTTTCTTTTTCTTTTATCTCCTTCATTCCATCTAGTAATATCCATCTCTATTTTCCTTTATTTCAATGTTTTTTTCATCTTTATCTCTTGTTATTTTGTTTTCGTTCCATTTATTACTATTTCTATCGTCAATTCTCTTCTTTTCATTCTTTTATCCTCACTCCATCTCACTATGTCCATCTTTATTGTTTTATCTCTTTCATCTTAACATTTACTCCATTTTTATTCCTTACCATTATTCATCTCATTGTTGTCACTTCTCTTCTTCTACCTTCCATCTCCTTTTCCTCTCCGTCCTCCTTACCATTCCACTTCCTTTCCTCTCTACCCGCCTTCACTGTGTCACCATTGGAAAGAATATTAACAATTTATTGGGTTTAAATATATTGTATGTACCTTAGTAAAGTCTATTGGATGTCTATTGTGTCAACTACCCACCAGCTGGTCTATTGGCAGTCTATTAATCTACTGACAGTCTATTGTTTGCAGATTGTCAACCATTCAACAGTCTATTGGCCATCTATTGTTGTCAGGTTTAACTACGATTGAAAAGGACGGTCGAGAGAATCTATTGTTTTTCGTTTTATTTACATTTTGTTATCGTGTGTGTTCACTTCACCTATCCCATTCGTTTGTGGAGCTATTCAGAAGTTGGTGTTTATTAAGAACTTCAACTGAAAACTTTTTGGTGTAGTCTTTTAAAACGAGATTTGGTGTTTTTTTTTTTTGTTTTTTTATTGTCTGTGGTTTGGTGTTCGTTTTAATTAGTTTTTTTTTTTCTCTCTCTCTCTCTCTCTCTCTCTCTCTCTCTCTCTCTCTCTCTCTCTCTCTCTCTCTCTCTCTCTTTCACTCTTATCTAAAATTTATCACACATTCCTCTTTCCCACCACTTTTATCTCTGATCGACTCTTACCTCCCCTGGCCTCCCCTTCCGTCCCCTGCCCCCCCCCTCCCTTTCTCCCCTTCCCTGCCCCCCCCCTCCTCCCCTGCCTCTCCCCGCCCGTACCCTGTCCTAACTCTTCTCTCTCTCCCAAATTTCTCCCCTCTTCCCCCTCCCAAACACCTATGTTTCTCCCCTCTTCTCCCCTCCTCCCCTCTCTTCTCCCCCTCTCAAACCCCTCTCCCACCTCTTCCTCCTCCTTCCTCCCCTCCTGTCCCCCTCCCTCTTCCCCTCTCCTCGCTATTCTCTGCCCCCCCCCACTCCCCTTACCCCCTCCTCCCCTTACTTCCCTCAAGTAGTCGTGAGTTACAGCATCCTCATAGCGATATCCAGCCGTGAGGAAGAGAGGGGGGGGTGAAGAGGAGGGGGAGGAAGAAGAGGAGGGGAAGAGGTAGGGGGAGGAGGAAGAGGATAAGAATTAGGAAGAGGATAACCGGATATTTGAGAATAGTGAGAGGAGAGGAGAGGGCAAAGGAGGAAGGTAGAGACAAAAGAGAGGAAAAGACAGTTAGATAAATGAGTGAAGAGAAAAAAGAAGTGTAAAATAACGAGTTTTTATGACTTTTTAAAATAAGATCTCTCTCTCTCTCTCTCTCTCTCTCTCTCTCTCTCTCTCTCTCTCTCTCTCTCTCTCTCTCTCTCTCTCTCTCTCTCTCTCTCTCTCTCTCTCTCTCTCTCATAAAGAATAACATTAATATTTGGAAACATTTTTGGATACACAAAAAGTAGTTTATTTTTCCCCATGAAGGATGGCGTCTCAGACAGGAAGTTGTTGTCATAGCGACCACCAGCTTGGAAGATGCTGAGGGGAGGCAAGATGAGAGTGATGGAAGGGGAGGTGGGAGAGGGAGAGGAAGAGGCAAGATGAGAGTGATGGAAGGGGAGGTGGGAGAGGGAGAGGAAGAGGCAAGATGAGAGTGATGGAAGGGGAGGAGGGAGAGGCAAGATGAGAGAGAGCTAAGGAAGAGGAAGTGAAGACGGGAGGAAAGAAGAGAGAAATGGGAGGGGAGGAGAGGCGAGATGAAGAGAAGGGAGGAAAGATACGTGAGATGGAAGGGAAGAGGATGGGAGGAAAGACAAGGAGAGTCAAGAGAATGGAGGGGATAGGGAAATGGGAGAGGGGGAAATAGAGGATGGGAGAGGATGGGAAAGAGAAGGTAGGGGAAATAAAGGAGAAGGAAGGGGAAAGGAAGTAAGAAGATAGGAAATGGGAAAAGAAGAGATCCAAAGAAAAGCCAGATGGGGGATGAGACGAGGAGAGGGAGAGAAGGGGGGAAGGGGGTGGAAGACGGGATAGGGAGAGAGAGAGAGAGAGAGAGAGAGAGAGAGAGAGAGAGAGAGAGGGAGGGAGAATGAAGCCGAAGACGATGGAAAGGAAGGAGAAGAGGAATGTAAAATATATAGAGAGAAAGGAATATACATAAGGTGAACAAAGACAGGTTAATTGGCTATAGGTGTGAAGAGAAGAAGGGGAGAAGATAACTATGGAAGAGGAGGGAAAAAAAAAGAATATAAGGGAGTGATAATAATAGCGGGAAAGGTGGGACACAGACACACACAGACAGACAGATAGACTCTCACTTAGGGAAACAGACAGACAGACAGACAGAGAGACAGACAATCTATCGAATCATTTGTTCTACCGCCTGACACACTACTGTTATATGTCACCATACCCCCCTCCCCCTCCCCTCCCCCCTCCCCTCCCCCCTTCCCCCTCCCCCCCTCTTTTTTTTTTTTTTGATCTGGTAATTTCTTTGGTCCTTTTCTTCACGTCCGTGCCCGGAAGACCGTCATCGCTTTCAAATTTAGCCCGGAGAGACGAAATAACCCCCCCTCCCCGCCCCCCCCCCCCCTCCCCCCCCTCCTCCCCCCTCCTCCCCCCTCTGTACCAATTGACGACGACCCGATTTCTCCCTTCTTCTTTTTTTTTTTTAGTTCTCCCTCTTTTCTTTCATGTGTTATTTCCCGTTTTCTTTTATTTATTATTATTTATTATTTTCCTTTTTTTTCTACGTTTTCTTTTATTTATTTGTTTTTGATTATGGGGGGGGGGGACTATGATATTACTGGTGACACTAATAGGTAGACAGAAAGTAACCAAATTGTTAGAAAAATATATATGAGTCTCGTGTAGGTAAGAATTGTTTGTTTATATTTGTTGTTTGTGAAGGATGATAGTTTGTGTTGGGTGTTGAATATTGGCGGAATTAATTTTGGACGAGTATATTATTTTGTTATTTAATTTTGGTGATAATACTTTTTGGTGAGGACGTACTTTTGAAGTTTTATTTTGACGAAAGTATAATTTTGGCGAGAACTTTGTGTGTCTGTACGCATCATTAATGACCTACATACAAAACGAACCGACTTAATATAACGTGATTATCTTATAAACTATTATATATTTACTTGAAGTTAGTTTGGGTTTAACTTAGGGTTGGTGTGGTTGGATTACATTAGATTAACTTTAGGTGAAGTTTGATTTGGTTGGTTGGTTGGTTGGATGGATGGTTGGCTACTTATTCTATCGTCTATGTTGGTTTGTCCAGAAGAACATCCTTACCATTGGTTGGGGGATTAAGAAAGAGACATGTTGTGAGAGGACGAAGAATACTTTAGTTTCTCCTGTAAATCTGATTTTTTCTTCGGTTTTCTTTGTTATGATTAACCTTTATATTCACCTTATTTACATAATTTGCGTGTTTATTGTATTGAACTTTTTGTGTGTGTTTGTATTGTTAGTGTAGCAAATAATATTGATCAAGGTAATAAGAAAAAGTATTCTCTCTCTCTCTCTCTCTCTCTCACACACACACACACACACACACACACGGGGTTACGACAACAAGCGAGTCATTACGGTAGAAGTTATTGTCATGTAGGATGGGAGGGGGGGAGGGCGTGGAAAGGGATACGGAAGGGAAAGGGTGTGGCGGAGACATGAAGGGAGAGGACGTGGAAGGGGACATGGTAGGGGGAGAGTGTGAGAGAGGACATGGAAAAGGAATGGCGTGGGAGGGAACATGGGGAGAGAGCATGGGAGGGTACATAAAAGGGAGATAGCATGGGAAAGGATATGGGAGGGAGAGGACGTGGAAGGGGACATTGGTGGGAGTCAGATTATAGGGTGGGGGGGAGTGGGCGTGGAAGAGAGTTAAATAGATGAGGAGGAGAGAGTGGGGAGAAATCAGAAGAGAGAGAGAGAGAGAGAGAGAGAGAGAGAGAGAGAGAGAGAGAACAATGTCAGATTTCATGCAGTTTGAATTCAAAATCAGAGCAACAAATTTGACAGCCATTTTACCAATACATTTCAACTAATTTATTTTCCCCCTATACGTGTGAACTAATTTATTTCTCCCCTATACATGTAAAATGAAAATCGGAGTCATGCAGTATGTTGGCTGTACACGTATTTGCCGGAGGAAAATCTGGTGTCAATATATTTGGTGAAATAGCAAGCGGGTAAACATGGCCGCTGAGAGATGGAATGTAAATTAGCATACAGAATTATATGTATTGTGGGGGAGGTTATCCTGTGTTGTGTCCGGCGGATTCACGGATGAGAAGCAGAATGGTGTGTGTGTGTGTGTGTGTTTTAGAGGGTAAGAGAGAAAAGAAATGGTAAAAGAGAATATGTGGATGAAGGAAGGAAAGGGATAATGTCTTTGAATTTTTGCATCTCTCTCTCTCTCTCTCTCTCTCTCTCTCTCTCTCTCTCTCTCTCTCTCTCTCTCTCTCTCTCTCTCTCTCTCTCTCTCTCTCTCTCTCTCTCTCTCTCTCGTAATGAAGCAAACACATTAAGAGAGTAGTTAAGACACACACACACACACACAGTATAGTAATGACTCTCTGTAGACGTACCTGGCCAGATTTATGAGCAGGTACGTTGCGTCAGGTGAGTCTGTGAGGTGAAGAAACACGAGAAGAAACACACTGGAATGATTTAAAGTTTTGTTGTTTTCTTTTACGATTAAAGTTGGAGAAATTATAATGTAAACACTAATATAAATTATTTTCGTATTTTAGTTTAAAGTCGAGGAAGAATACGAAAAATAATAAGTTTATTTTGTTATCATTATTTCGTGTATATATGAAAGTTGAATGAATGAAGAATAATGAAGAAAGATGGAGGAAAATGTAAGAGTTTTTTTTCGTAAGTATGTCAAATAAAAGACTGAAGAAGAACACCATAAAAGAATGGAAGGTGTGTTGTGTAAAAGGTATTTCATGTACGGTCAGAATGGTGTTCGCTTCTCTGAAAGGTGAACAAAAATGTAGAAAGGTAATAGAAAGAAAGATAAAATGTATTATATTCTAGTATTTCAATTACAAGGAGAGAGAGAGAGAGAGAGAGAGAGAGAGAGAGAGAGAGAGAGAGAGAGAGAGAGAGAGAGAGAGAGATGTGCATATTTCAGAAGGTGCGAAGAGGAGAAGACGGATGATTAATAGGAGACTAAAAGAAGGAAAGCAAAAAATTAAAGTGACATTTATTTAGGGGATGTTTTCATAAAAGTCTAGAGAGTTGTGGAGGTTGTGATAGGTACTGGGGGTGTAGTTGTGGAGGTTGTAAGAGGTACTGGGGGTGTAGTTGTGGAGGTTGTGATAGGTACTGGGGTGTAGTTGTGGAGGTTGTGATAGGTACTGGGGGTGTAGTTGTGGAGGTTGTGATAGGTACTGGGGGTGTAGTTGTGGAGGTTGTGATAGGTACTGGGGGTGTAGTTGTGGAGGTTGTGATAGGTACTGGGGTGTAGTTGTGGAGGTTGTGATAGGTACTGGGGTTGTAGTTGTGGAGGTTGTGATAGGTACTGGGGTGTAGTTGTGGAGGTTGTGATAGGTACTGGGGGTGTAGTTGTGGAGGTTGTGATAGGTACTGGGGTGTAGTTGTGGAGGTTGTGATAGGTACTGGGGGTGTAGTTGTGGAGGTTGTGATAGGTACTGGGGGTGTAGTTGTGGAGGTTGTGATAGGTACTGGGGTGTAGTTGTGGAGGTTGTGATAGGTACTGGGGGTGTAGTTGTGGAGGTTGTGATAGGAACTGGGGGTGTAGTTGTGGAGGTTGTTAACATAGAGAACAGGTCAAGACATATAACACTTTATTTTGGTCTCGGTGTTTGACTACAAGGTGAACCATTTATGGGGATTGACTTATTAAAACACTTGGTTGATATAGACACTTAACTATATACACTCGTGAACTATATATATATATATATATATATATATATATATATATATATATATATATATATATATATATATATATATATCTTGATAAAATCACACGGGAAAAGGGAAACAACGGAGCACCTTCGCTTTCGTCTTTATTCAAGACATCTTCAGAGGCATCTCCGTTGTTTCCCTTTTCCCGTGTGATTTTATCAAGATTTATCTTATCCACGTTTTCATTGTGGATCTACATGAAATATATATATATATATATATATATATATATATATATACATATATATATATATATATATATATATATATATATATATATATATATATCTTGATATATATATATATATATATATATATATATATATATATATATATATATATATATATATATATGAAGAACGTTGTGTTATGTAAGAAATATATCCAATATATCGACGAAATAGATGGCGGATGTCTTCCTGAGATATAGATATTAGGGGGGTTTTTGTTTGTGTAAGACATATATCTCTGGGGATTTTGTTTATTTGTTGGAGAAATCAGTTCGGGATTTTTTCTTTTTATTGCAGAATTTTCTCCCCTTTTGTGTTATATGAGAATATTTCCCCTAATTTAGTCAACAACACACCTAAGATAGTTTCCCTGTTTAGTGTGTTAGTATTTTTTTCCCTTTTATATAAGAAATATACATATTTTTTCCCAGTGCAGGAAACATCACGATTCTTGGCCCAAAATACCAAATATATCTTGTCATAACTCACCCGATATAAGAAACACATCCTATGATTACCCCCTATATAAGAAACATATCTCTGGTCCCATCAGTTCAGGAAACACCCCCCCAGAAGCCTTGCCCTACTTAGGAAATACTGCTATATGAGGAACTTTCCGCTATTTGAGAAACATGTCTCATTAAAACTTAAGGGAACTACCACACCCTCGTTATGCGTGTGGCAGCGCTGACGTTGCTCCGGATAACACAAGGAAGAATTAAAGTAAATAATGTATTCAAATGTAAACTCCAATTTGGTCTTTAAAGTTCTGGGTCTAGAGGGGCAGCCACAGTGAAAGTGATTTTGAAATAATAATAATAATAATAATAATAATAATAATAATAATAATAATAATGACAGGTAACAAATAATGAATAACACATCTTAACCCCGGATCAGTGGTTAGTTTTGTTAGTTAGCAAGTGTTAGCGTGAGTTCCTATGTTCAGTGTAGCAAAATGGTGTATCATAAGTGTGTGTGTGTGTGTGTAGGAATAGAAGAAAAATGAGGAGATGGGAGAGAGGAAAGGGTAGGGGGAGAGGAAAGGGGAGGAGGAGGGGAAGAAGGAGTATGAGAGGAGAGGAATAGAGGAATAGAGAGAATGAGAGGAGGGAGAAGGGAGCCCCCCCCCCCCCAGAAAACAGGTTAAATTGAATGTTTATATGCATGTAATATATAAGTGCGTGAAATATTAATATGTAATTTTTAGCTGTAATAAATTCCATCGATGTTTCTTGGGTAAAATTAGTTGTGAGAAAGAATTGTTACGTGTATGTTACTGCAATTGGAGAGAGAGGAGAGAGAGAGAGAGAGAGAGAGAGAGAGAGAGAGAGAGAGAGAGAATTAAACGTTGAATACTGCAGCCTCAACAACGTTCAATCAAAAAATAGTACAGAAACGTTTTCCACATGGACGTTTGAAAAAGAATGTGGAATTAAGTGATACTGAAACAAACGGTAAATGTTTTAACTGCCAAAAGCCAATGACATTCAAAAACAAAAAGTCAGATAGATTCAAATTTAAAAATGAAAACTGAAGAGATCAATGAATTTCGTATCATACACTGAGCTCTGTATACACATGGTAGGCGGAGGAGTATACAGTGATAAAGTCAAGAGAGAATGACTGATAACTTTTGATTTTTAAGGAGATGTTGTACAGTGTTTGGGAGTTTTGTGAATTATATAGTGTCTATGTTTGAGTACAGTGCCAACCATTATTATGCATTATATAGTGTCTATGTTTGAGTACAGTGTGTATACCTGTTGAGGAGGCTGTGTGTATACCTTTAGTCGAATTGTGATGACTGGATTTTTTTCTGGTGTTATCTATTTAGACGCAACATAAGTACTACAGTATATTCACGGAGATATGTAGTTGAAAGATCAGTGGTGTGTGTGTGTGTGTGTGTGTGTGTGTGTGTGTGTCCTCATCATCTACATTACAAGCAATTTAACGCTAGATTTAATGATTTTCACACAAACATAACCCTGCATTATTAAACAACCAGATTACAAACAAGATAAAAAAAACATAGCACGAACTGGTCATACACTCAGGACAAACACCCACACACAAGCCACCAACTTCCCTACAGCACAACACATTAAAACTAACCGACTATAAATCTTATTTTGCGATAAGAAATAATTGGCTTGGCTTACAACCTAGAGTGGAGTTTGGTGAGTGTAAGTGATTCTGGTGAGACTCGCTTTCCATTAATATTTAACAGCTCCGTAATGAGACCCGGAGTTAATGTCGTGAGGAAACATTGCTAGCGTTTACAGTGGTGGAGATTAATTCCGGCTTGCACTGTGGTGGCAAGCCATTAGTTACTGTGAGAGGTGGGGGAGAGGGGGAGGATAAGAGAGGGAGTGGAGATGTGTGTGTGTGTGTGTGGTGAGGGGAGGGGAGGGGGGTCTTGTGTATTTGTTTGTTCGCTACTACAATAGAAAATTACATGTAAAAAATAACGGAAAAAATCGTACGAAACATCAATAAATCAACGAAGACTGCGAACAAAAACACCCGAAGCGCATCAAGTCATCAAAGAAAACAGAATATGTCATCAGAGAAAACGTGAACATGACATCAAAGAAGACGGCTTAAATCACGTGACACGAACCACGAAATCAGATTAAAGATGAGAAGCTGTGGACTGGTATAGAGATCAATGGCCATTAAGGAGGAGGAAATGAAGGAAATATAATTAATGAAAACGGAGGTCCTGGCTCGAAATAATTTAACCAAAGAAAATCTAGTTGGAGATCTCTTAGTCAAAGAGGACGGACCTGGAGAACTGTGATAAAGAAAGTGGGACTGAGAGTTGTAAAAAAAACATTAACTGGTAAGCACTAAATAGGCTGCAAATGAGTTGAGATTGGAGAATGATTACTGAATAAAAATTAAGCTGGAGGTCTCTTAGGCAAACAGAACATTACTGGAGAACTCTTGTTGTCAAAGAAAACGTGAAGAGAAAGTAGAAATAATTTGTGAGAGCGAAGATGGTAAATAATATTATAATTAAGGAGTAAGAGTGTATATGAGTCGTCTCAGAAGGTAAAACATAAGAGAGAAAACACAACTTGCTTAAAATAAATGATTTTATGGTTAATATTCATCATTATTGATGAAATATCGGAATTAAAAGTATATGAAGTATTTGTTGAAGAATATTAAAAATAGTATCAAAGAAAACATGACTGTTTTATCAAAGAAAATGGAAGCCAGCCATCAAAGAAAGTGGAACTTGGCATCAAAGAAAACGTAAGCACTGCCTCACTAAAAGCACTTCAGGGGAGGCTTCACTATCCTTTTATATATAGTTTTACTCGGATTTCAAAAGCAGAGAGAGATTTTTTGTTGAAAGATGTCTGCCTGGAAAACGCTACACAAAGTGAATTATAGGAAAACGGATCAGAGTTGTTTTAAAATTCAAGAATTTTGTATGTTTAGAGGATAGAAGGAACTAGTGTGCACTGAGTGTGTGTTTCTAGCCTTAAGAATATATATATATATATATATATATATATATATATATATATATATATATATATATATATATATATATATATATATATGTGTGTGTGCGTGTGTGTGCGCGCGCGCTATTGGGTTGGGTTCCCACACGTAGGTATTTATATATTTTTATTATTAATTTTATTATTATTAATATTAAACACTGCCTTTGCTTTCATTAAATATTACTCTTTGTATCATTATCATCATCATTATCACCATCATCATCTCCTCACTAAGAAAAAGTACATTATATTGTCAAATTTCTTCGTCTCCTAGGACGGGAATAACAAGAGGAGGACACCACCCAGGAGATCGTTAAGCTAATAGCTAAACCATGTACCCTCAGGGCGATACGTTCACTACATCAGCCACCCTAATTAACTATGTCCTAGCGTTGGGGATCGTACCTGTGTCCTTACATTTAAGATACGACTCTCTGCCCACCACGCCACGACGGTTGATGCTCTTAGAATTGATGTGGCAAGTTTGTAAGAGATGCTCTCTCTCTCTCTCTCTCTCTCTCTCTCTCTCTCTCTCTCTCTCTCTCTCTCTCTCTCTCTCTCTCTCTCTCTCTCTCTCTCTCTCCTTTTTCCCGTGTATTAGTTTTCTTCTTCATCTTCTTCTTTTTCTTCTTCTTCTTCTTCTTTCTTCTTCATCTTCTTCTTTTCTTCTTCTTCTTCTTGTTTGTCTTCGTCTTCTTCTTCTTCTTCTTCTTGTTCGTCTTCGTCTTCTTCTTCTTCCTCTTCTAACAAAAATCTTTCGTTGTTTTTTCTCCATTTTCTTTCATCCTTCTCTTTCACTCGTACCTCTATCACTTCCCCTACCTGATTCCTTCTCTTTTTCTCTTCTCTTATCCATCCGTTCTTCCTCTCCCCCCTCACTCACCCTACCCTATTCTCTCCTCCCTCCCCCGGTCTTCCTCTTTTATTCTCCCACTATCTCCCTCTTCCTTAATCTTCTTCTCCCTCCCCTTTCCCCCCTTCCCCACACACTATCTCTCTCCCTCCTCCCCACCCCATCAATCACCCTCCGCTACTTCCCTTCCTCCCCCTCACTCACCGTCTCCTACTTCCCCCTACTTCCTCCACTATTTCTTCACCCTCATTTTCCCTTTCCTACTCTCGTCTGCTTTCCTCTCCCTGTCACTATCCTCCTCCTACCCCTCAATCTCCCTTTCCCCTTAAACCTTCCCCTCATTCTCTCTCTTTCTCTCTCCCTCTCCCTCCTTTACCACTCTCCCTCTTCCTTCCTTCCTTCTCCTCCCCCATCCCTCCCCCTACTCTTACTGATTACTAATTGCATTACTGTACACTTTGTAAGACTTTGCCAGCTTTAATTACAGGTCCGGAGAGAACCCCCTTCCTCAGGTGGGCCACAGGGGGGGAGGGGAGGAGACGGAGAGGGTGGGATTATGTTGTTGGTTGGGGGAGTAGGGAGAGAGGAGGGGAGGAAAAGGGGAGAAGGGCGAAGAAGGATTATCTTGCTGGGTAAAGGGTGGAGGAAAGGGGGGGATGTGAGTCTTTTGAGTCCGGTGTGTTTCATGACACACACACACACACACACACACACACACACACACACACACACTCTCTCTCTCTCTCTCTCTCTCTCTCTCTCTCTCTCTCTCTCTCTCTCTCTCTCTCTCTCTCTCTCTCTCTCTCTCATATATATAGTTTCGTACACTGGACCGCCCACCACCTGTTGGCCACACCTCAACATGCAGCCATAACCATTGAGCGGCTCAATACAATCCCGTGTAACTGTGTACAGGTGTTTGATCACCAGGCCAGGTGTGTAGTGCATGTTCCTGGTCCTGCCCGCTAGGTCAGGGTCACTACGACGAATCAAATGTGAGTTTTGAAGTTTTTTATTCTGTCTGTGTTTTGTCAGCTTACATGGTCGTCTTTCGTGACTTAACTGATGTTTATTTATGGTACGTGAGGGATATTTATTTATTTTTACTCGGCTTATCACATCGATGTTATCTAATTTGTAGTAATTTTTTTTTTAATTCCATAAATTGTTGATCATGGAATAGTTAATGATGTAAAATATTTCCTTCTGAATCGTTAAAGATCTATTTGTATAAGTTCTTTAATGTTTATGTTAATCTGTTCAGCTAATGGCCACGACCATGAGAGCCATTTAGTGGGTCTTAGCAGTGACCCCCGTCGACCCGCACACTGCTGTTTTGTGTATGAGGCAGAGAGAGATTTACAAGTATAACACCATTGTGGCTTTTGCTGTGTGTGTGTGTGTGTGTGTGTGTGTGTGTGTGTGTGTGTGTGTGTGTGTGTGACTTTTTATTTACACTTTACTAAGAACGATGCTCTCTCTCTCTCTCTCTCTCTCTCTCTCTCTCTCTCTCTCTCTCTCTCTCTCTCTCTCTCTCTCTCTTATCGTTGAAGGAGACACAGTGGGCAGTTATTGTCGTCAGATGGTCACTTCCTGTACATCTCTTCTCGGCCCTTATCTTCTTACTTTCTTTTGTTGCTGTTTTTTTATTTATTTTATAGCAACATTCTTACACACCATCACCACTCTGGGTCATCAAGTGCCAAGTTGAGCCTACGGTATATGGTGCCTGGCCGTCCATAGCTCCGACCATCCAGCGGTAACTTTTTCTTTAAACGACTTCTCTTCGATAACCGCTGGACCAATCCCAACCAGACTAGGCCGGGGTTGTCCCTTGGGGGTGAACACTGGCGTTGTACCCATCTAAAGTTGTTGAACTCTACAGAGGCTGAGTGGCGAGGGGGAAAGAGGGAGGGGGAAGAGGAGAGTAAATATTAATGAATTTGATCCGAATTCATAGATATTTGGAACTTACTAACCCCCCCCCCCCACCCCCCACCCCCACACCCCCACCCCCCACCCCCCCCCCCACCCACACCAAGATGAATAAGAACGAGGTAAGTACAGGTACCGTCCTGCCCAGGGGGAATGACGATGTTTACACAGGTATGTATATATATATGATACATATTTAATGACTCTCCTCCTCTCTCTACCTGTGGGCCACGTGTGCTGGTGTTTACTGTTATTATGTCAGGTGAGAGAGACTGAACCACTTTATCTCTTGTCTTCTTTCTCTTTAAAAACTTTCTTTGATTTACTTTCTCTTTTCTTTTAGTTTTTCTTTACCTTAAAAAACCTCCTTTCGTTTATTTGTTCTGTGTTTTTTTTTTTTAGTTACTTTTTCTTCATTTCTCTCTATTTCATTTCAGTTTTCTCCTTTCGTTTGCTTCTCGTTTTCTTCTTCTTCTTTATATTTGGTTTGCCCTATTATCATTATTTTCCTTCTATTCCCTTTCCTAATATATTCTCCCTGCCTTCTTCTTACCTCCCCTCTCTTTCCATTCTCCCTTCCTTCCTTCATCATTTTCCTTCCCCTTCTCCCTTCTTCAACTTTTCTCCTTCTTCTTCCCCTCTCTCGCCATTTTTTCCTCTCCATCTTTGCCTATTTTCTCCTCTCTTCAATTCCCTCCCTCTACCTTTTTTCCTTCTTAGCTTTATCTCTTCTACTGTGCCTTCCTTCCCATCATCTCTTTCTTCTCTCCCCGTATTTATCGTTTCTACTTCACTGTCACTTCTTTCTTTTTACTCCTTTTCTTTCTCCCTATTTTTATTTGGTCTTGCTACTCTCCCCTTCTTTATATCCTACCCACTTCATACTCCCTACTTTTCACCCCTTTCATATCCTCCCCTTTCCCGTTTCTCCTTTTTCTTCTCCCCTTCCTCTCTTTATCCGGTTATGTTTCTCTCCCTATTCTCCTTCTTTTTTTCCTCCTCCTTCTCCCCTTTTTTTATTCGACCCTCCCTTTCTCACCTCTCACCCTGCCTCTTTCCCCACTCACCCCTCTTTCCCTTCCCTGTGGTAGTTGGGTAATTAATCACTGAACAAGACTAAACAAGGCGTTAGTGATTAGTGCAGCGTAGTTAGCCACGCTAGACCAAACCCTATGTGATTAATTATGGTCGCCTTTGGTAACAGTGACTACAGCGGGGTGGGTGGTTGGGTGGGTGAATGGGTGGGTGGGTATAGATGTATAACGGGTGGTGGGTGGGTGAATGGGTGGGTGGGTGAGGTTTTTTTGAGGGTGAAATAAAAAAAAAATTATGATTTATTTTAATTTTTTTTTATTTTAGTTTTATTATGTTTTTACACACACACACACACACACACACACACACACACACACACACACACACACACGCGGAGCAACACAACATTTCAACATTACACAACAGAGAATGCATTTAAACACCTCTATGCCTCAATTAAACATTTTATTGTTACTATAATTGAACGCTATATAAAGCAATTCCTACTACGTCTGTCCAACAATTATTATTATTGTTGTAAAAAATATGTAAATCAGGTTTACTGGACGTAGTGCTAACGTTCATCCCCGCTATATAATATTGTGTGTTTCATGTGAGTTGAATGTTAGTTTGTCTGTCAATGTTCCTTGCTTATTGTTCTTCTTGTTCTGGGTGCTTTAACTATTGGAGTTATTTGTTCTTTAGTTATTGTTGTCATGTACGATTGTGGAATAGGGTGTTCATATGACACACACCAGCCTCAGCCCACAATGTACTGCCCGTGTTCCAGTACTTTACACCTGCCGGGGTCACTGCTCGACCTATCATATGTACTTGTAAAAACACAAAAACAAAGATGATAAAATTTCTCTTTTATTGCATTGTTCAGTAATTTTTTAATGGTGTGTGTGTGTGTGTGTGTGTGTGTGTGTGTGTGTGTGTGTGATATAAACAGGAGTTCCCTTATAAGGTACTCTACCACTAGCACCAACCACTTTACTCGGGGTGGCCACACACGTGTCACACCCCGGCAATATATCCACCACGACACAGTTTAGTGGTGGAGCACATCCTAGCATACCACCGTGTGGTGCTGATCACACACACACACACACACACACACACACACACATACTATACACATATATATATATATATATATATATATATATATATATATATATATATATATATATATATATATATATAAATGCCACCAGGAGGCCTCCGGGAGCTAATTGATGGTGCGACAGGGCAGAGATATTTAATTAAAATCCTTTGTAACTTTGAAAGCCATTGTTTGAGGGGAAACGAGCCAATGGAAAAGCAGTATTTTCTTAACCACCTCCAACAACGTCACTAACACCACCACTAACACCACCACTACCACCATTAATAACAGCACTAACACCACCACTAACACCACCACTACTACCACTAATAACAGCACTAACACCACCACTACCACCTCCAACAACGTCACTAACACCACCACTAACACCACCACTACCACCATTAATAACAGCACTAACACCACCACTACCACCACTAATAACACCACTAACACCACCACCACCACCACTACCACCACTAATAACAGCACTAACTCCACCACCACCACTTCCACCACTAATAACAGCACTAACACCACCACCACCACCACCACCACTTCCACCACTAATAACAGCACTAACTCCACCACCACCACCACTTCCACCACTAATAACAGCACTAACACCACCACCACCACCACCACCACCACCACCACCACCACTAATAACAGCACTAACACCACCACTACCACCTCCAACAACGTCACTAACACCACCACTAACACCACCACTACCACCACTAATAACAGCACTAACACCACCACCACCACCATCACTTCCACCACTAATAACAGCACTAACACCACCACTTCCACCACTAATAACAGCACTAACTCCACCACCGCTACTACCACCATTTCCACTTCTACTAACACCACCACCACAACCACCAGTTAGGTTAGTTAATGTATTTTTCTTAAAAACTCACGACGTCACGCATTCCAACCAATCAAGGCTTGGCTGACGAGCTCCCTCTAGCCACATGGGTGTTCGGTGCTGTTATCTGGTCGGCAGCGCAGTAGACACTATTACTAGGAATCTTGTTCGCTCCCGACATGTGACATTGACTGAGTAAGCGAGAGAGAGAGGGAGAGAGAGAGAGTAATTTAGCCAAACACCGACCAGCCAATCAGAACACGAGAAGAACAGGACATACGATAAGAAAACACATGTATGAACTAAGCACACACACACACACACACACACATGAATGAACTGTAGGTGTGTGTTTAGGGACAGTGCTGGTGAAAGATTTAACTAGCCATTATACGTGTGGTAATGGTCAGTATCTGTGTGTGTGTGTGTGTGTGTGTGTGTGTGTGTGTGTTAGCATATTTCCTCTTTTCTAGTGATTTTAGGTGTTAGGTGGTAGATGGTGTTAGGTGGTGATAGGCGGTGTGGTAGGGGAAGCGTAGATAGAGAGAACAGGTGTGGTAGTTGTGACCCATCCGAACTGAGGGTAGCGAAACGCAGTGTCTTCTTTAAATCTCTCTCTCTCTCTCTCTCTCTCTCTCTGAGGTCGGGGTGTCCATGCCCTAGCCTCACTGACCACTCCCCTCCTACGTGTTCCGAATATCTCGCCTATGTTTGTGAAGACTATTTTTACCACACCCGGGACCTAGTAAGTCTCTCTCTCTCTCTCTCTCTCTCTCTCTCTCTCTCTCTCTCTCTCTCTCTCTCTCTCTCTCTCTCTCAAGTCGGACGGGAAAACTTTTGTTGCCGGATTTGGTGTGTGTGTGTGTGTGTGTGTGTGTGTGTGTGTGTGTGTGTGTGTGTGAACCACAGGACGCCTTAGGTCATCATTTAGGGAAAATCTAAAACAAAGGCAAGAAAACGTTTTGGGGATTCTTTAGGGCCGTTTTAGGCTGATGTGGAAGAAACATTTACTGAGCTTCTGTGTTTTGCTCGCCTACCGTGAGCTTTTGCCGGGAACGTTTGAGGATGTTGGTCAGTGTTTATTTGACGTTTTCGGGGAGTGTTTGTCTCGTGAGTCAGCTGTAGGAACGTTTTAAACCAAGGGAGTGGATTTGTAAAACGTTTATTTGTCTTATTTTTCTTATGTGTCATTTGTGGAAACGTTCTAAGCAAGAAGTAAGATGTCGGAAAACATTTACGTGACTATTTACTCTCTGGAATCACCTGTGGAAACGTTTTAAACCAAAGGAAGAATATCAGAAAATGTTTTTAGTCTGCGTTTGAGAAAGTTTTTATTCAGAGGTAAAATTTCAGAAAACATGTAAATGGTGTATTTCTTTTGGAACGTTTTCAACCAGAGAGAGAGATTGCCGGAAAACGTTTATAAATATATATGACACGTTTATGTTGCCAGTCAGCTGTGGGAACGTTTGTAAGTCGAAATAAAAATATAGGGATACGTTTTTTTTTATCATGTTTTTTTTTTTTAATTTGTTTTGTGTTTTTGTTTTCACTTTGCGTAAGACAGGTTGTTGGAAGGTGAGTGTTCAGGTGAGGGAAGGTGTCTGGGAACGATTTATTTATTTATGTATAAACTTTTTGGTTGAGGGGGGATTATTTTATTGTATGAGGAGCAACTGAAGCGTTTTAAGTTGAGATAGGATGTTGAAGGAGCGATGAGGTTTGTGTATTATTATTATTATTATTATTATTTTTATTATTATTATTATTATTATTTAGTGAGGATGTTGGGATGTGATATTTTTTTTACGAAAGAGAAGAATGAGATAATGAAAAGAGGAAGAAGAGAAAGATTAAGAGAAAGGAAAGAAGAAGAAGAAGAAGAACTTATACATGAGGGAAAAAAGAAGAGTGGGAGGAGGAAAAAGATACGAAGAAACAACGAAACAAGAAGAACAAGTAAACGAAAGGAAGATAAAGAATAAGAAGAATAACAATAACAAAACAGATAAAGGAATTCATGAAAGTCATTATTTGGAGGGAAAAATTTAAGGGAATTTCAAGACAACTTAAATCCGGGTTTTATAAAGTACGAGTTAAATCCAGGTTTTATAGAGGATAGTTGGTGGGAAAAAACTGTGTGTGTAAGGGTGATGTTTTTACGAAGACTCTCTCCTACAGTTACGACCAAAGGAAACATACGATTGTTGAGAGTCATAAACCGTAACACAATGCCAGGTTCTTGAAATGCGGAAGAAATAGTGAAACGTTCGTGGGAAATTCGAAACATGGGATAAGTTCATGGACAATTAGATAACATTGGAAGAATAAGTCAAATAATAATAATAATAATAATAATAATAATAATAATAATGATGGTCAACCTCTTAAAAAAAATCCAATTATTTTTTCGTCATTTTCTCTCCTCTTCTCCCTTGGGCGGCAGAGAGTTAATCCCAGGGCGAACTCAACTGCCTCTGGTCAACCTATCATGGCCGCTCCTCTACCATTATCTCTTATTTATATCCTTCCTTCCTCGTTATTGACCTCTCTCTCTCTCTCTCTTCCTCCTTTATCATTGTCCTCCTGTTTTCTTCGTTCGTTTTCTCCCTCATCATATAATTAACCAGTGAGGAAAATGATTGTAATGGCGGTAGAGTTTCAGTGGAGTTTTGACGTCATATCTCCCCCTCCCTTTGCCCCTTTATCCCCCCCTGCCCCTCCCCCTCCACCCCCTGCCCCTCCACCTCCCCCTGCCCCTCCCCCTTCACCCCCTTCCTGCCCTTCCACCCTCCCCCCTGCCCCTCTACCCCCTCCCCCTCCACCCCCCTTCCCCACCACCTCCCCCCTGCTCCTCCCCCTCCACCCCCCTCCCCCTCCACCCCCCCTGCCCCTCCACCCCCCTGCCCCTCCACCTCCCCCCTGCCCCTCCCCCTTCACCCCCCTCCTGCCCTCCACCTCCCCCTGCCCTCTACCCCCTCCCCTCCACCCCCTCCCCCTCCACCCTCCCCCTCCACCCTCCCCCCTGCCCCTCCACCTCCCCCCTGCCCCTCCACCTCCCCCACCTTAGCTTATCTCATATCCTCAGTTAAGATAAAACAAGAAAGGGAAGAAAAAAAAATTTACGAGTCTTTGAACATTAAGACATACAACATTCTCACGCCTCCAGTTAACATGAAAACATACCATTTTTTTTCTCCTTCTTTTGAGCTTAAAACCCAAGGACTTTCTCACTTTTCCTGTTAATGTTAAGTTAAAAAAGATAAAATAATAATTAGGGTTGAAAGATTCAGTATAGTATATCTTGTATAATCCTTTGATGCCCGCGAGACCCCATCACACCACCTGGCTATTGTATCTAATTGTGCGGCGTGAAGAGGTGTTAAAAATGGACCGGGGAGGAACTCTGTACCTGGTGCTGATCTGTACTGGGAAGCAACTCTGTACTGGGGAGCAACTCTGTACTGGGGAGCAACTCTGTACTGGGAAGCAACTCTGTACTGGGGAGCAACTCTGTACTGGGGAGCAACTCTGTACTGGGAAGCAACTCTGTACTGGGGAGCAACTCTGTACCTGGTGCTGATCTGTACTGGGGAAGGAAGATAGATGTTAATAAATGTCTTGAAGCACCTGGGCTGAATCGTCTCATTATCCAGACAATACTGAACGAGGTACACGTGCGCCCAGGTGTGTGTGTGTGTGTGTGTGTGTGTGTGTGTGTGTGTGTTCCATTGACCTACATTGAAGGTATTGTTCCTGAGGGGTTGTATAAGTACACTTGAACCGTATCAGGAGATGAGCCAACGTCGAGGTCGATCTGTGAACCACACGTTTATTTACTGCCATAAGGAAGGTCTTGACATTAATCCCTGTGACCCAATGTGCTGCATGTTGACCTTAATACTGTACACTGAATATGGTGTGTGTGTGTGTGTGTGCGTGCGTGCGTGCGTGTGTTAATGGGAAGATGATAGTAAATAAGTAACACTGGACTCCATCTACACTTACTTGGTTCTTACATATAAAGCTGTTACCCTACCAGACCCTGACAGCGGCTAGTCCTCTCGCCCACCCTCCATTCCTGACACTATTCCTATTCCATGATTCCTGATGCACCTGTAACCCCCAGCAGGTGACGGCTCAGGTTTATGTGTCAACCACCACCCGTTAAGGTCAACACCTGGTCCCCCCCCCCCCCCCGCTTGAGATGAGTTTGTTTACCTACCTGTAATGTGTTCTAATGTTAGCTGAGTATTGGTGAGGAGGACAGCGAGGTGTGTCTTACTAGATGTGAAAGTCAGGGAACTAGAGGCTTTTTGGAACAGATGGAGTACCGGTCCCGTATGGTACAAAAAGGAAAGTCTCTCTCTCTCTCTCTCTCTCTCTCTCTCTCTCTCTCTCTCTCTCTCTCTCTCTCTCTCTCTCTCTCTCTCTCTCTTTTATTTCCCTTTTCCAATTTTTTCCTTACTTTCACTCCCTTTCTTCAAGATTTTCTCTTTCTATAATTTTTCTTCTGTTCTCATATACCCTACTTTCGTTACTTTCACTTTTACATATTTATTCTTACTATACTTTCCTTTCTTCTGGTATTTTCTCTTTTCTCCCTCATGTTCTTTCTATTCTTCATCTCTTTCTTTCTCTTCATTCCATTCATTCTCTTTTATCACTTATCACGCCTCAACTTTCACTTATCACGCCTCAGCTTTCACTTATCACGCTTCAGCTTTCACTTATCACGCTTCAACTTTCACTCATCACGCCTCTGCTTTCCCCTGACGCCCAACTTTCCTTTGTTTCCTCTCACCCGTTAATATTGTTCCATTTGCCTTTCCAACTCTCTCTCTCTCTCTCTCTCTCTCTCTCTCTCTCTCTCTCTCTCTCTCTCTCTCTCTCTCTCTCTCTCTCTCATTAATATTCCCTCCACGTGTCTCTTTTACTCCCACATATCAATTACTTTCTCCCCTCCTCTCCCTTACCCCTTCCTTTCCCTTCCCTTGTCTTCCCTTCTCTGACCCCCATCTCTCTCTCCCACCCTAACTCTCTTCCCTCCTTATCTCCCCTCCCCATTTTTCTCCTCTCCCCGTTTCTTATCCCTCTAGCCCCTTTCCCTCCTTCCCCTTCCCGTCCTTATCCCTTCCTTCTCTCCTTTCCTCTCCCATTCTTCCTTTTCCTTTTACCTACTTCCTCACTCCCTTCCTCTTCTTCTGATCTCACCTACCTCCTTCCCACCTTCCCCTCCCCCACCTCATCACTCTTCCCCCTCAATCTATCACTCTTCCCCTTCCCCCCTTCCCCCCCTTCCCCCTCCAGTAGGACCAGGGAGGGAAGGTAGAGGCAGATGTATTAATTACAATCACTATATCACTCTAGACTCTTGTTATTTCTTCCGTATTTATTTTGCCGGTCTCTTTAAAGCTGCCTTGTGGCCCTGGGAGAGTGTGTGTGGGAGGACGTGGGAGCGTATGAGATAGGATGTGGAAGAGTGTGGGAGTGTGTGTGGGAGTGTGGAAGAGTGTGGGAAAATATGAGAATGTTTTGGAATATGAGAGACATACATACATACATACATACATACATACATACATACATACATAGTCAAATTATGTTTAGTGTTTTTTTTAGTTGTCATGAGTCGTATTTTTTAAATGTTTAGGAGTGTTTAGTGACCAACAGTGCATTAATGTGTTTACTTACGTTATTTGTTTATGTTTAGTAGTGTTGAGTGATATCCGGGAATGTTTAATGAAAGGTAAAATTGGTTGTAGTTTAATGGCGTTTGGTAGAGCTTACTTATGTCTGGAATGTTTGTTTTGGTAATGTATGTATGTATGTATGTATGTATGTAAGACGTATAAAAATAGCCGTAACTTAGATCTATGTTAGAGGGGCTGAATAAAATGTTGATAACTGTCAATATATCATAATAAATGTTGAGTAAGTCACCTGACCCACCCTCGTCTCTCGCACCTCCAGTCACCTCAGGAACCACCCCGCCCCCCCCCCCCCTCTGAGTCACCCCGCCACCCCTAGAGCCACCCAGCCAACCACCTGTCTAGACACCCCTATCAGCCACCCCTCCAGCCACCCCATTAACCACCCCTCCAGCCACCCCATCAACCACCCCTCCAGCCACCCCATCAACCACCCCTCCAGCCACCCCCATCAACCACCCCTCCAGCCACCCCATCAACCACCCCTCCAGCCACCCCATCAACCACCCCTCCAGCCACCCCATCAACCACCCCTCCAGCCACCCCTCCAGCCACCCAATCAACCACCCCTCCAGCCACCCAATCAACCACCCCTCCAGCCACCCAATCAACCAACCAACCCTCCAAACACCCAGCCACCCAACCAACCACACCTAGCCACCCAGCCAACCACTGCTCCAGCCACCCCTGTAGGTACAAAACCGTCCCCTCTAGCCACCCAGGGTCCCTCGGGAGGACCCGGTCACCTCGTAGATCTCTGGACCATATGTGTGGGATCAGCGGGTTTATATAGTGGGGTCAAGGAGGGTCTCTCTCTCTCTCTCTCTCTCTCTCTCTCTCTCTCTCTCTCTCTCTCTCTCTCTCTCTCTCTCTCTCTCTCTCTCTCTCTCTCTCTCTCTCTGCTCCTTATCGTCTCCTGCTTCTTCCTCCCCTTCTTCCCCCACTACAGTATCTCAACATTTATCCCCATTCTCTTATCTCCCTCTTTTTTCTTCACCCTCTATTTATTCTGAGTTTCCTTAATCCCATCAGCACGATACTCATTCCCCCCTCCCCTGAAGTTATGTGATTTTGCCCACTGATAAAGATACGATTACTTAACGCCTTCTTAAGTCATCGTACTCAAGGGGTTAAGTCATCGTACTCAAGGGGTTAAGTCATCGTACTCAAGGGGTTAAGTTATCGTACTCAAGGGGTTAAGTTATCGTACTCAAGGGGTTAAACCATACTTATTTTTAATTCTTTCATTCTTCACATTCTCACTTTTTACCCATCCATTTCCTTTTTTTCCCTGTTCGTCTTTTTCCCCAAACCTGTTGTCCCTTATCTCATTAACCTTATTTTACTCCTTCATCACATTATCCTATCTCCCTTTATTTGGTTCTCTGTCTCTTCCTCTTATCTTCCTACTTTACCTTTCAATCTCTCTTTCTTTATCTTAATTATTCTCTCTCATTTACAGTCAATTTTTCTTTCATTTATCACCTTTGTTTATTACCCTCTTCATTTTCTCCCTATTTACCTCCCCATTCCATTTTCCATCATTATTTCCCATCTTTCTTTTTTCCCTAACACTTATTTCTTCCCCTAACCACCACCTCCATTTTCCCCGCCAACCACCACCACCACCACCACCACCACCACCTTCCCTCCACAACCACCACCACCATCACCACCACCTTCCCTCCACACTTGCTAAGTGATTTTGTCGGCTCAAGAAGGTCTCAATTGGTCTTCAAGTCTCCATAATGACCGGACCATTCTTGCTCGCGACGCTGTTGAGGCACTGGGAAGGTGGATTGCGGATATAGAAGCGGATTTTGCGAATTCAGATATGGATTGTGCATTAAGAGGCAGGGTTTTAGGGATAGTTTACAGACGGATGCAGAAAAGGGTGTTGTTGATACAGATGTGAGTACAGTAGTAAGTATAGAAGTGGATTATCGGTACAGAAGTGGATTATCGGTACAGAAGTGGATTATCGGTACAAAAGTGGATTTTTCGGATACTGAAGCCTATTTTTCGGTAATAAAGAATGTATGTCGGGTAAAAATGGATTTCTCGGAAGTGGATTCTGAAGTGGATAGGAGATAAGGAGTGGCATCTTCGGGATATAGAAAACGGATTTGAGGCTAGGGGGAGACTGCAGAACCCTATTTGCGTTCACCTTGGTCTTTGGTGTCCGTCGGCGGGTCCCTTTGTCGCTCCCTGATAACTTACTTATGGAGGAACAGCGATTTTTTAAGAGCGAATATCGTCCATAACTCACGGCATTGGGGACAACCTACCGATTTAGTGGAGTATATATGAAATACCTACAGAATATATATATATACATAATTCAGCGGGTTATGTAACTCTTAAATTTCATTGTTAGGTGTATGTATTATTGTCGTTATCTGTCATATATTCTGTATCATATTTTATCTGTCTACTTAAAACTTCAATTATTGTCACAAACTGGATTTAATGATGATAATATTCAGCTCATTAGAAATAGGTGACCTTTGAAGGTAATATATTGACACGTCGTATAAAAGATGTTATGGAAGTCACTATAAATAAGTGTGTGTGTGTGTGTGTGTGTGTGTGTGTGTGTGTGTGTGTGTGTGTGTGTGTGTGTGTGTCAAGAAGCGACGCACTAGACTCTTAAGGTGTACACAGGTCAGGCTGGAGTTGTGTCCTTAATTAGAGAGAGTTTAAGAACACTTTATTATTACAGAAAAGAATAATGTTGATGTTGTGCTTTTGTAGAGTAACAACGAAATAAAAAACACTGCAAGTTCATTAATTACTACTACTACTACTACTACTACTACTACTACTAATAATAATAATAATAATAATAGGTATCAACAGAAATACGATCTAAAATTGATAAAAGAAACTTCAAGTGTAATATTATGAGTAAAAAAAGTAGATTAAAAAGAATAGGAGGGGGAGAGGACCTGAGACCTTCCTGTTTGCAAGAATATACAGGGCGATAAACAAAAGAGGCTGACAAAGACCAGACACTGTTTACAAAAGCTTTTAGCGCCGGTAATTCCTCTTCAAAAGAGGGAAGCGGGCGTTAAATATGAATAAACAATGACCCTCTGAAGACTTGCACAGCTTCAGGGAAAAGTTTCAGAACACTCATACAAAAAAGGTCTGGGAAAGCGAGAGAGATAGAGAGAGAGATAGAGATAGGAAAAAGGTGTAGACAGAGAGAGAAGAGGGGGGGGGGGGGGTCAATATGAGAGATAGAACAATAAGAAAGAAAGAGGAAGAGGGAAGAATCACGCAATGTTTACTTCAGGCATAGATACAAATCCACTTCATGTCCCGAGAGAAGAAAACGGGCAACTCATTCAAGATTTCCTAAGTAAAAGAAAGTGGGAATGGACCTCAAGTCTGCCAATCAAATTCACAAGGATCTCTTAACTTACACACACACACACAGTAGGTCCTTGAGACGCCTGAAGGAGAAGCAGGATATATTTGTATACTAAACTGTGAGGAAAACAAACATAAAATTAGAATTGTGTTATTTGATATTGATTTTTGTATTAATAGGAATCCATTGCATCAACTCTAAGGTAAACTGCTGTATTTGAAGGTACTAAAGGAAATCTGTTTTAGGAAGAGTATTATCCTTTTGGGTATTAATGAATGGTGGTAGCCTATACTATATAACCTTTTAAGGATGAAGATAATGATAAAACACAGAAGCCTTCAAAGATCAGATCCAAGCGACTTCTTTTGATAATTAACTAAAATCGTTTTGTTTTGTTTTTCTTATATATTCTTTTCTTTAAAGATTATTGAAAGAAAACTTGGTATTTCGAATGTTCTTTAAGTTTTAACTGAACCTTTTATTGACATTTTTTTTCGTTTATGGCCGCCAAATATTACTCAAAGAAAACGGTTACTGGTAGAGCTCTAGTTTAAGGCGAAGAAAATATTGTTTCCTGTTACCTATTTCTCCCCGATCCTAGGTTCCCTCGGACAGGTTCACCCCATCGCCGTTCACTCCACCGCTGTTCACTCCACCGCCGTTCACCCCACCGCCGTTCACCCCATCGCCGTTCACTTCACCGCTGTTCACCCCATCGCCGTTCACCCCATCGCCGTTCACTCCACCACCGTTCACCCCATCGCCGTTCACTCCACCGCTGTTCACTCCACCGCCGTTCACTTCACCGCCGTTCACCCCACCGCTATTCACTCCACCGCCGATCATCCCCCTCCGTCACCGCCGCCTTAGGCCTACACAAAGAAGAATGGTTATCGCTCTCCTGGAAACATTTGTATCGTCCACAATTTCCAGGATCCTGACGCCCCAGTTGTTAAGGAGACGGTGAGACTGTTAAGGTGTGTGTGTGTGTGTGTGTTAAAACATTGATACATCGATGAAGTGTGAAAGTAGTTATTGCCCATACCCTTACATAAACTCTCACGTAATAATAGTCAGTATTATCAACCAATCAACAAACACCGTGCCAAGAGACCAACCAATCACGTTTATAGACGAACTCCTGCCTACTGATACCTATAATTTTCACCTAATCAGCGGCGCGTTCACAGGCGGTCTAGCACCGGTAGCCTCAACTCTCACCCAATCAACTTTGGCCTAACAAAGTACCTCTCATATGGTGATAGCAGTGATTCTCATCCAATCACCGACGAGTTTACATGCAACCCGGAGTTATATCCCCCAACTCTCACCCAGTCAATGATGCGCTTACAATTAGTTAAATATTCCCCATCTTTCAGCCAATCAATGTTCCGCTTTCAAGCAATCAAGTGAACACCGCCTAAAGTTCCAACTAATTGATTGCACTCACCTAAATACACCTCGAAATTTCCGCCAATCAACGATGTTCGCTAACAAAAATTCAGTTAAATACTCCCCATCTTCCAACAAATCAACACGATGCTTTCAGACACTCACGTAAATACAACCTCCGCTTTCGGCCAATCAGACCATCGCTTACAGACCAACTTTCACGCGCTGATAGCCAATAAGCTTAGAATGTATTTCTCCATCGCCATGGCTGTACGGCCGCCACGATCACTTACTGAATAAACTGAGAAATATTGAAAGCAGATAATGGCTAAGTAGGAAATAGAGAATGGTTAAACGTGTGTGTGTGTGTGTAAGAGACAGAGACGACAGTATATATATATATATATATAAATATATATATATATATATATATATATATATATATATATATATATATATATATATATATATATATATAGGCCTATATATATATATATATATATATACATACATACATTTCTTCAGCAGACATAAAAATCCGTCCCATTAATCCTTAGTAATCCTCCTCCAGCAATCTTCAAGAGTCATCTTCGCTCGGTAAATCCACTCCAAGAATCCCGCTTCTCTAATCCTCCAGAGTAATTTTCCTTTCTAGCCGTCCTCGGCAATCCCTATGAGTAATCGCTTTAATCCCTCTCAGTAGACCCTGTAATCTCTCTCAGTAATCCTCTTGAATTACTGTTAATAATCCCTCATAGTAATCTCGTCATTGATGTTATCGTTAATCTTTTTCACTAATCCCTTCATAAATCCCTCATAGTTATACACTATCAACAATCCCTCTTTTTAATCATATTAGTAATCCTTCTTTAAAATCTCATCTGTAATCCCTCTTGGTAATCGTGGCGAAAATATTCAATAATACCGTCAAGTAATCCCTCCTACCACTCATGTCAGTTACCCTGTATCTGTAATCCCCTGCACTAATCCCATCAGACGTAAATCTATCAGTAAACCCACTCAGTAATCCCACTTCGCTGACCCCAACTCAGTAATCCCACTTCGCTGACCTCCACTCAGTAATCGCCGTCAGTAATCCATCACGATAAATCCTCCGTGAAAGCCTCCACCGAGGAATATACGCCCTGGGATTTGCCAACGTCAGCATAATGATGTAAAACTTTCGGAGGGCAGTAAACGATGAGAGGAGGGGGGGGGGGGAGGGGAGGGGGGGAGAAGGGGGAAGGGAGGAAAGAAAAGGTACGGGGAGAGGTGGTGAAGAGGGAAAGGGGAGAAGAAAGGGAGGAGAAGGGAGAAATGGGTGAGTAGGGGAGGAAAAAGGGGAGAAGTAGGTAGAGTAGGAGAAGGGAACTGGGAGAGAGAAGGGAAGAAGAGGAGAGATAGGAGTGGAGGAGGATAGGGAGGGGGGAGGTGAGGCTAGGTAAGAAGAGGGGGGAAGGCAGAAGGAGAGGGGTTACCAGGGGCTGAAGGATAGAATGAGGGAAGGAAGATGAATGGAAAAAAGCGAAAGAGAATAAAAGAAATGCAAAAAGAGGGAGAGAATGGGTACAATGAATGAGAGAGAAGAGGAAAGGGGTTGAAGAGAAAGGGGTGAAAGTATGTGATAAAGAGGAGATGGGAGAGAGGAAGGAGAGATAAGAGGAGGGTAGAGTGGAGAGGTCATGAGAATATTCCTTCGAGGGAGAGAGGTAGGGGGAGGGGGGAGGTAGGGGGAGGGGGGATGAGGATTAAAGGTATGGTAGAAGGGAGAAAAGGGAGGGGAAGGGTAGTAGAAGGGAGAAAAGGGAGGGGGAGGGTAGTGGAAGGGAGAAAATGGAGGGGGGGGTAGTAGAAGGGAGGAAGAGGGTAGAGGTAAGGATGGGGGAGAGTAGAGGTCGAGGAAGGGAAATGGAGAGAAAGAGGAAGGAAAGAGAGGAGAGGAGGAAGTAAAATAGGATTGGAAAATGAAAGGATAGTAGGTGGGAGAGAGAGAGAGAGAGAGAGAGAGGTGTTTTATACTCATCTTCCTTGGTCCAAAATGATGATGGATCCACCTCCTCCTTCCCTCTTTCGTCTCTCCTCCCTCCCCTCCCCCCTCCCTCATGTTTCTTCCTCCTCCCTTTCCCTCATTCTTTCCTTCCTTCCTTCTCTCACACTTACTCCTTCCTTCTCTCTTAGTGTACCTCCTTTCCTCCATCTTCCTCTCATCTATCCATCCTTCTTCCCACCTCCCTGTCACCACTCCTTCCTCCTTCGTTCCCGTTATCTTCTTATATACCACATCCCTTATTCCCCCCTTCCCCCCCCTTGGTGACGTAGAGAGTTACCCCCCCCCCCCCCCGTGTGTGGTAGATTCACCCATAAAGAGGTACCAGGAAGGTGTTTAATCCTGTTTAAATGGAATTAAGTCTTACGTAATGAAATATTGTCCGTGTTTTTATCTCACCAGAAGTGTAAATTATGTGCTCGTAGCGTGGTGTGTGTGTGTGTGTGTGTGTGTGTGTGTGTGTGTGTGTGTGTGTGTGTGTGTGTGTGTGTGTGTGTGTGTGTGTCATTATACACGTATATAAACCACTACAACAACATCACTACAACACCATCACTACAACAACATCACTACAACAACATCACTACAACACCATCACTACAACAACATCACTACAACACCATCACTACAACACCATCACTACAACAACATCACTACAACACCATCACTACAACAACATCACTACAACAACATCACTACAACACCATCACTACAACACCATCACTACAACAACATCACTACAACAACATCACTACAACACCATCACTACAACACCATCACTACAACAACATCACTACAACAACATCACTACAACACCATCACTACAACAACATCACTACAACAACATCATTACAACAACATCACTACAACACCATCACTACAACAACATCACTACAGCACCATCACTACAACAACATCACTACAACACCATCACTACAACAACATCACTACAACAACATCACTACAACAACATCACTACAACAACATCACTACAACACCATCACTCCAACAACATCACTCCAACAACATCACTACAACAACATCACTCCAACAACATCACTACAACACCCTCACTATGCATTGAAGCCTCCTAGGTGGTGATATAGTAAGCTCACAGGATCTAATTTAATGAATATATCCTCGAATACGTCAATAATCATCCAACAACAATAACAAAAACCACAACACCACAACCATACATTCATTCATTCATTCATTCATTCATTCACTCATTCATGCCATGTAGTGATTCTAGTACGCACATCTTTTGGGAATTAATGAATGAACGTATCCCGGGACTAATGAATAAAAGCCCTGATGCATATTTTATGTTGGACCTCACAGCGGGGTTATAAAATGGTTCTTCTTTATTAAATCAGTGTTACTTTGGCCTAAGGGAGACGAATGGGACTTTCTGACACACCTGGATGGATATTTGGGGGTGAAAATGAGACAGGTGGTATTATTACCTATGTTGGGCAAGGGGGGGAGAGATGGTGAGGTGATTTATGGTGTGGGAGAGGCGTAGAGAGGGGGTGGGAGTGGGAGAGAGAGAGAGAGAGAGAGAGAGAGAGAGAGAGAGAGAGAGAGAGAGATATACATTTAGTCACTAGAACCATCTACCACCTACTTGTACTATCTGCCACTCATTATCACCACCTACTACCACTCACTAGTACCGCCTACCACCCATTAACACCACCTGCCACCCACTAACACCACCTGATAAACAAGGTAAAGAAGCGTCCATTCTGACCTCGGGGGGGGGGGGGAGGAAGGTCTTCGCTTGGGCTAAATCGAGCGCCGTAATCCTATCCATCAGTCAATACTGGCCGGGTGAACATTACAAAGCAGTGGGGATGTGGCGGTGGTGTGGCGATGGTGTGGCGGTGGTGTGGCGGTAATGAGGTTTGTGGTTGTGGTGTGGTGTGGTAATGTGGTGTGGTAATGTGGTGTATGGTGGTGGTGTGTAATGTGGCATGAGGTGTTGTGGTAGGGTGTGGTGGTGATGATGATGATGGTGTGGTATTATTGTGGAAGTGTGTAGTACTGTGTGGTGGTGATGGGATGGTAATGATGTGGTGTATGGTGGCGTGGTGGTAATATGGTGTGTGTGTGTGTGTGTGTGTGTGTGTGTGTGTGTGTGTGTGTGTGGTGAGGACATGTTACGGCGAGGTGATACCAGTACTAGTGATGGTGGTTAATGTTGGTGGTGGTGATTGTGGTTGTAAATTTGATGGTGGTAGAGATAATTAAATGAGATACTCTCTCTCTCTCTCTCTCTCTCTCTCTCTCTCTCTCTCTCTCTCTCTCTCTCTCTCTCTCTCTCTCTCTCTCTCTCTCTCTCTCTCTCATAAACATCCGCACACCTTCTCACCCTTCCCTCACACACACACACACACACACACACACACACACACACACACAGAATTATCACACATCTACGATTTCCGACTCATTTGTACGTCAATCAAGACATCTCGTAAGACATTCCTTTAAGACATCTCACAAGACAAGACATCTCTCACGGTCTCTGACGCGCCCAGACAGACAGACAGACAACGGGAAGGTGGTGGGGAGTTATTCTTTAACTTCTCCGTAAAGTTCACAGTTAACGCAATCTTGGAAGAGAGATTTTGCTACGTGGGAAAAAAGAAAAATGTTTCCCGTCGAAAATTTTCCTTCTTTCCTGCCATCACTCCGTTTTTCTTGATGATACCAACTTTTATTTTGGGTAATTTTTTTCGTGATCTCTCTCTCTCTCTCTCTCTCTCTCTCTCTCTCTCTCTCTCTCTCTCTCTCTCTCTCTCTCTCTCTGACTAACTAACCAACACTATCCACAAGAGGATTATCCACACAAGTCCTGTGATATTCAGTATTATCCACACAAGTCCTATGTTATTTAGTATTATCCACACAAGTCCTATAATATCCAACATTATCCGCACAATTCCTGTGATAACCAGTATTATTCACACAAGTCCTGTGATATCCAGTATTATCCACTGGAGTCCTACGGTATCCTACGGACACGCTGGCTACATGATGATAGCGGAAGCTGGCCATTAATCTGAGTCAACATAGTCCCTCCTGAACACTGTCAGTCAACACACGAGCCTCTCTCTCTCTCTCTCTCTCTCTCTCTCTCTCTCTCTCTCTCTCTCTCTCTCTCTCTCTCTCTCTCTCTCTCTCTCTCTCTCTCTTTCAGGATGGTCCAGATGAGTTTATGGACCTCTCATATAAGCCTTGAGAGAACTGACCGATTCTATGAGGGAGGGACAGAGGTAAATAAACCAGAAGTTGACAATAGAACTCGACAGGATGGAAAACGAACTCCCCCCCCAAAAGTCACATGAAACCATAGAAAACGGGACTAGCGGACCACGGTAGAGAGAAAATGGAATAAGAACGAAGGGGATACTCTCCTATTAAACCCTGGTAAAGCGAACCCAACCCAACCCAACCCAACCCAACCCAACCCATCTTAATCCAACCTAACCTAACTTAAGCTTATAGTAGTCCCCCTCACCCACTAGACGTCACAACTAACCAAAAAAAATAAAGTTGTCTCACGATGGATGAAGAAAATGTATCCAGAGAGTTTGTAAAGGGGGGAACTAATTTATTCTTAATTACGAGTTGGAAAAATAAATCCTTGTATGGGACACGAGGGAGAGAGTGAGTGATTGGGTCAGGGAAGAGAAGACTTTAGTTATTTATTATTTCATCACTAAGTCCTTCTTTATTTGGATGATTTAAAGGTCAGAAAGTTGTCTTTTTTATAAATGTAATATATTAAAAACTATATATAATTTTTGAGTTAGAAATTAAAAGTGATGAAACGAGATGTCGAATTTCCACAAGTGATTATGCAATATATATTTTTTTAGGGGGGTAAATATAATGTAAAAACAATAATGAATTTTTAAATAAAGGAAAAAAGTTAATAAGGAGAACTACATACGGATATAATCATCAAAACAAAAACATATAATGATAAGAAAATATATTGTCGAATTAGAAAACGAAAAACAAAAACAATTATTTCAGTGGAAAATATTAAAAATCTACAGTTATCAACAAAAAAACAATATGGATGCGAGGGGAAAAAAACACAGAAAATACAAAACAAAATTCTCATCACAAAAAAGCACTAGATCCTGCAAAATTAATCAACCTCACAACTTATTACCGATAAAACATATAAAATAAACTCATAATACAGTCATTCAATCAAGCAGAAAATAAGACATACTTTAAAGGTAAACATATTAGAAGAAAAAGAAAATCACACAGCGAAGGGGGGGGGGGGGGGAACTATAGTAATTCCCGAGTCTCTCCACGGAACAGTCGCTCATAAACTTTCCACAACCATCGCCCAACCTCTGCTAATTTAATGAGAGTCCAAATTCTCGTGGATTACCCGGGGGTCCATAAAAGGAGTTCCTATTTGAAGCACGAGTTCGTTTTCCTTTTGTTTTATAACTTAAGGGGAAAAGAAAAACGGTTGATGACCAAGTTCTCACGTAAAAAAAAAAAAAAAAAAAAAAAAAAAAAAAAGTATGGAATTCCTATTTTTCTCGCGTTTTATTTTATTTATTTTTATATTTTTTTTTAATTAATTCCCTTTGGTGTGGATATAAGAAAGGCGTATTATTCTGCGTCCAGTGGGGATCAACATGTGTGTTATGGCTTCCTCTCTCAATGAAGATAAACCTCGTGATGTTCCTTCCTTCTTTAGCCTAAAAAAAATGGATATAAATGTCTTTTAATAATAGGTACGAGTGTATATATGTATGTATGTAATAATAGGTACGAGTGTATGTATGTATGTATGTATGTATGTATGTATTCCCTTCGAATTTGTCACGGATATATTGGTAACTTGCAACGTATATTTTTAAGATGGTGCGTCGCCTGAAGTCAGTTTTCATGATCTAATAGTTAGCCCTTGACTGTGTGGCAATGTTAGGTGTTTGGCTCTGACGTACAGCACAGGTAGACACAGTTCTTTATTAGTAATACCTGTACTTATTACCTGTAAGTGTGTGTATGAACCTATTTATGGGTGGTAGTTATAGTAATTATTGTTGTTGTAGTAGTAGTAGTAGTAGTTAGTAGTAGTAAAAAATATACGCTACAGAGGTGCCCATAACTCTTTAGAGCCTGGCGAGCCGTGTAGGTCAGCCCCTTTAAGATTAATGTTACCAGTCTGTAGATCCCATTAATTCTGACTCGGCTGTGTCAACTTAAGTGTCATCCGAGTCTCAGCCATTTAATCACACAAGCGTAAAACTCTGTTGGTCATTAAAATATGGTGTTTGTTACCCTAGAGTTGCGTAGTGTAGTATAGTAGCCTCTCTCTCTCTCTCTCTCTCTCTCTCTCTCTCTCTCTCTCTCTCTCTCTCTCTCTCTCTCTCTCTCTCTCTCTCTCTCTCTCTCGTACACGCACATGCTTATATATTATTCCCTGAAAAGACGACTCTACTCCCATCCTTTCCACCTCCTCCCACTCCATTCCCTCTCTTCTCCTCTGCCCCCCCCCCTCTCCCCCCCTCCCCCCCAACGACCTCAGACTTACAATTAACCCCTAACAAGGTGGCTTCGTGACCTCTGACCTCCTCAGGGCTGTATTGAGATGATAATGGACTCGGGCCAAAAATTTCGTGTAGAAAAGAATATATTAAAGTAGCCGCCGGTCTCCCCCTCCTCTCCCCCCTCCCCTCCCTTCCCCCCTCCTTCTCTACTCCTCCTCCTAGGTCTCCGCCATCTTGGAACACACCCCTTCAAGTTTTTCGCTGCGTCCACCATATTGGAACACCAGAATTTATAACATAGCTACCAGTCTGCCTTAGAAACCAAGATTTATTTTATTTATTTTTTAATATTTTCGTTTTTTTTTCATTCAATTCTAAATATTTTTGTTTTTTTACTTTTCTTCAGATTTTTTTCTTCTTCTCATTATTCTATTTTAATCTTGTTTGTTCTTTTTCTTTCTTTTATTGTCGTCTCAGTTATTTTTTTTTCTTATCTATATATTCCTTTTATTATGTTTTTTCTTTCATTCGTGACCAATCATTCCTCGTCTATTTTATCTCTCTCTCTCTCTCTCTCTCTCTCTCTCTCTCTCTCTCTCTCTCTCTCTCTCTCTCTCTCTCTCTCTCTCTCTCTTTGCTTAACCCCGCCTCCTTACCCCTCCCTCCCTCTGTCCCTACCCCCCCCCCCCCATCTCCCTCCTTGGCTCCTACATCCATCCTCCTTTGTCCAATTTGCCTTACCTACATAATACCTAATCTATCTAATCCACTAATCCTTCCTCTAACACGGTGTCTTAGTCTCTCCTTCTAATTCTACCTAATCACGTTTCTCTATCTATCGTTTTTTCTCAGCATTTGGCCTTAAAAACCCGACGCCTAATCTCTCTAATCAACACTAATCCGGCCACTAATCCCCACACACACACACACACACACACTCTCTGTCTTTATCTTAGTTCTTTCTAATCTCCTCTAATCACAGGTTGTTTTCTTTACCTGAATTTGTCTTAATTACAGTACACCTAATCCCTCTACATTAACCTATTCTTTATTCTGTCTTTTCTAATCTTCCCCTAATCACTTCATCATCCAATTTCTAATCTAATCTTCATCTAATCTCTTCTCCAAATCGATTATATTCGACTCTTTATTCTCGCCTAATCCCGCATGACACCTAATCTGTGTACACCTCCACACTCAATCCTGATCATGTCCACTTGAACCTTCGTCTAATCGCTTCTCACACTCTGTCATCCGCTGCACCAATTTTTTTAACCTTTACTTTATATAATGGTTCAAGACGTTGACTGATGTAAGGTGATGTTCGTGTGGTTATTTAAGGGTGGTGGTAGGGTCGTGGTGGTGGTGGTAGGGTCGTGGTGGTGGTGGTGGTATGGTCGTGGTGGTGGTGGTAGGGTCGTGGTGGTCGGGTCGTAGAAGCGGCGGTGGTGGTGATAGAGGGTGTTAGTGTTGGTGGTAGAGGTCGTGATGGTGGGTGAAAGAGGAACAGATGATGTATGATAATATTAATAATAATACTAAAGGTGTATTAAGAGTATATGGATCTCAATGCAGGAAAAAAAAAACTATATAACACCCCAAAAGTTATCAATATAATTTGCATTTCCTTACAGATCACAGAGTAAATGTATGTTATTTATCTCCCACAGGTGAGTTGAGCTGTAGGGGACAACCTCACGTGAGTAACTGAACCACACAAACATTTCATCTCTGTCAGCCTCAGAACACAGTGACCAACACCGATGTATCTAGTTAACATGTTAGGGGTCAAGAGGTCAACACACAATAGAGATGTTTATTCTCACCGTGGCAGAGGCAGGTACACCAGGTAAACGGATACACGGGGAATTAATTAAACCCGTGAGAAAATATTAAACCATAACAAATTGACAAGTATTTAATATCCATCGACCTTAAAACCTCGCTGGCCAGATTCCTTTGAAGTAACTGTATGATAATAATGTTTTTCACTGTATCCTATGAGTGATTTATATGACCATTGGTGGGGGGGGGGGGGGGCTTCTGCTTCCCTTACTGCCCGTAAATCACTCCCTGGCAACCACCGGGCCAATACACCGCCCCAATCTCCCATCCTTCTCCGGATCTGTCTGTCTGTCTGTCTGTCTGTCTGTCTGTGTGTGTGTGTGCGTGTCTTTGCCATTTTAATTTCATCAGTTGTGTATCTGTAAGCGTTACCTGTGTGTAGCTTCTCTCTCTCTCTCTCTCTCTCTCTCTCTCTCTCTCCCACCATTCATCAGGAGACATGTTAGGGATACCATCAGTGTCGATCCTGTCCACCATAAACACACAACCTGACAAATTACCTACCTGCTCCTCCTTCTTTATCCCCCTTCCCCTTCCTTACCCCATTCCTTTTATCCCTATCCTCCTACACCTTCCCCTTCTACATTTCTCTCTCTCTTACCCCCTTTCCCTTACAACTTCCCCTCCCTCTTCCCCCTCTCCCTACC
This sequence comes from Homarus gammarus, assembly GCA_958450375.1. Lineage (NCBI taxonomy): Eukaryota > Metazoa > Arthropoda > Malacostraca > Decapoda > Nephropidae > Homarus > Homarus gammarus. The sequence continues at coordinate 1,749,396 of CAUDMG010002671.1, read as the reverse complement.
TCATCCCCTATTCCTCACCTTCTCTCCTTCCCCTCCCTCTTCCCCTTCTCCTTACCTCATCCCCTATTCCTCACCTTCTCTTCTATCCCCTCCCTCTCCCCCCATACCTTTGTATCCCTCCCTTCGCCGTGAGTATTATATTCCTCCCTCGCTCGTAATTATCTTCTCTCCTATTCTTCCTTCCCTCTCTTTTCTCCTCTTACCCTTATTCCCTCCCTCCTATCCTCACCCCTCTATTTCTTTTTCTCCCTCTCCCTCCCTCCCTTCCTCCCTCTTTCTCCCCCTCTCCTCTCCCTAACCAACTCATCCACCATGTCTCTCCTCATATTTCGCCTCCCACCCCTCAGCTCCCCCCTCACCTGCCCTCACTTCTCAAATGCCCTCACCTCTCACCTGCCCTCACTTCTCACCTGCCCTCACCTCTCACCTGCCCTCACCTCTCACCTGCCCTCACCTCTCACCTGCCCTCACCTCTCACCTGCCCTCACCTCTCACCTTCCCTCACCTCTCACCTGCCCTCACCTCTCACCTGCCCTCACCTCTCACCTTCCCTCACCTCTCACCTGCCCTCACTTCTCGTCTCCCCTTACCATCGCTAATTTCCTCTTCTCTTAACCTTTCGTCTCCTCTCATCTCTCCTTCAATTACTTCATCTCCCTTCTTTCTTCTTCTGTTCCACCTCTCTCCCATCACCATTCCCCTCTTCTCCCCAACCCCAATACCTTCTCCATATCACCTCTCCTCTCCCATTCCCACCCTTCTTCACCCTATTCCACCCTTATCATCCTATACTCTCATTCCTCCTCTCTCTTTTCTTCCCCTTCCTTTCTTCTCTTCACCTATTCTCTGATCCCTTTCCCTCCCTTACCTCCCTCTTATTCCATCACCCCCTTTACTCTCATCTCATTCTCTCCCTTCTCCCTCTGCTCCCTCCACATCTCCCTTCACCATCCCCATCTCCTTTCTTCTCCTTCCATCTTCTCTATTCCCTCCCCACCTCCCCTCCCCACCTCCCCTCCCCTCCTGCCTCCCCACCTCCCCTCCCCAGCTCCCCTCCCCACCTCCCCTCCCCTCCCCACCTCCCCACCTCCCCTCCCCTCCTGCCTCCCCACCTCCCCTCCCCACCTCCCCTCCCCACCTCCCCTCCTCTCCTGCCTCCCCACCTCCCCTCCTCCCCTCCCCACCTCCCCTCCCCACCTCCCCTCCCCATCTCCCCTCCCCACCTCCCCTCCCCACCTCCCCTCCCCCCTCCCCACCAAGCTGTGTAGAGACAAATGGCCTCGTGACCTCAAATGCTTCAAGGTCCTTAGTCTCACTCTCTCTATTTTCCTTCTTTCATTGTATTTCTTTTTTTAATCTAATGTTTTTTTTTTTTTCCTTTTCTCCGTCATCATTCTTTTGTTCATAGACTTTTCGCTTATATATCCTTATTGTTCTTCTTTTCTTAATTTTTTCCATTATTATATATATATTTTTTTTTAAATTTGATTGTACAGTTTTTATTTTTTTAAGGAAGGTTCTCGTTTTAAAGTTGTCTCTCTCTCTCTCTCTCTCTCTCTCTCTCTCTCTCTCTCTCTCTCTCTCTCTCTCTCTCTCTCTCTCTCTCTCTCTCTCTCTCTCTCTCTCTCCACCAAAGTATATTCACAACACTCACTTCCAACCATGTAATATAGCTCGCCGTGGCAACAAACTTTAATTGAACACACACACACACACACACACACACACACACACACACACACACACACGAGTTGTTTATAAGCTTTACACACACACTCCCCAAACACACAGCCAACAAATTTCCACACCCACCTGTAACTCTCACAGGCACTGGGATCCACCACCCACCCCGCCCCATCCCCTCCAGGTGCCTAGAAAAGATGCCATTGGGATGTAAATAGTAACTAGGGAGGGAAACTTGGGCTGGATGTAAACGATGCGGTGATAATACCTAACTGGCAACTCAGGCGTAAGGTTAGGAGCAGGGGGGGGGGGGGAGGGGGGGGGTTCGTTATAAGGCTTTCTTGTGCATCGTATTGTGGATGGTTGGAGAGTGTAATAACGGGGATGAGAAGTAAAAGGGGAGGAGAGGAGGTGATAAAGGGGGGAGAGGGGAAAATAGGGAGGAGTGAGTTACAATGTAAATTGGGGAATGGGGTGGAATAGGTAGGGAGGGGTGGAGGTGAGGAGGTGGTGAACTGTAGAGGATGAAAGTGGGAAGCGAGAGAAAAGAAAATGGAATAAGGGAGGAAAACCTTTGAAAGGAGAGAGAGAGAGAGAGAATGAGAGAGAGAGAGAGAGAGAGAGAGAGAGAGAGAGAGAGAGAGAGAGAGAGAGAGAGAGATGTGAAAAAAGTAGAACAAATATGTGAAGCGTAAATGAGAACGAGAAACAGGTGGAGGAGAAGGAATAAGGGAAAGAGAAGAATGATAAAGCGAAGGAGGAAGAGGAGGAGAAGGAGGATAAATATGAAGATGAAGAGTGTATAGTAGAAGAGGACGAGGATAGAGATTAGAGGCAGAGGGAGAAGAAGAAGGAGGAGGAAGAGGAGAATAGTTTGTAAATGAGAGGAAGGGGAGAGACGAAGAATAGGAAGTGGAGGAGAGAAAAAAACTGGAAGATAGACAAGGGCGAAGGAAATTGGGATAGATGAAAATGAAGGAAAGAGAGAAAAGAGGAAGAAAATGAGAGAAAGGAGATTGGGAGAAAGAAGAGGAAAGAAAGAACGAAAGAAAGAAAGAAAGAAAGAAAGAAAGAAAGAGACTGTCCCTCCCAACATACAGTAATATGAATATATATGAACACACAATATTGAAATCCCCAGAACGCCATCGCTGAGCTGTGGGTCTCTCCCGGGCCTGGCCATCTCGTAAAGGTCATGCCGGGGCCGTGGCCATCTCGTAAAGGTCATGGCGAGGTCATCTTAGGTCCAGGATGGGAAGATAACGAAGGGCTCGGGTCATGAACGGGAGGATATTGGGGCTTGTGGCTTGATAGGGGTCATATTGGGTCATGACCTGTATCGTCCTGTCCCATGACCCGTGACCTGTATCGTCCTGTCCCGTGAACCGTGACCTGTATCGTCCTGACCCGTGACCTGTATCGTCCTGTCCCATGAACCGTGACCTTTATCGTCCTGTCCCATGACCCGTGACCTGTATCGTCCTATCCCATGACCCGTGACCTGTATCGTCCTGTCCCGTGACCTGTATCGTCCTGTCCCATGACCCGTGACCTGTAATCTGTCGTTCATGACCCAAGATGACCTCCCTGATAACAGTGACCACATTATCCTCTTGGTCAACAGGGTCTCAAGCGTCACCATACAGTATATCCCCCAGGTAGATATGTAAACAAACAGGTGTTAATTAGGCATACAGTAAACACTATACCTCAGTCACTTCAACAATTCCATGAGTACGGTTCTTTTAAATATATTTTTTTTCATTTATACCTTAAGGAATAATTTATAAAGCGAATATTATATACAAGTCGAATTTCAAAAACAGTTTAATTGTATAAAATTCCTCATTGAATAATATGTCCAGGGCGTTTTAAACCACTTAGAGTAAAATACAACTACAAGGTAAATTTTAAACTGAACCCAAACTAGGTTCATTCCCAGCAGGTTCTCCCACACCACCGAACCTCCAGTAAATTGAACCGAACCCCACACAGAAGGTTCAGTCACCTTCTATAGATACACAAGGTCGTGTTTGATTCTATTCCATTCAAGAGGTGGAGAACGAAACCGGATTTAAAGCCTCGGATTAGTATATAAATATGGGAGTGAACGTAATGTTATATAATCTTATTGAAATATTTGTTTGTGTACGGCTGTCTGTCTTGTTTAGTTGTTATGTGGCATAGTAAATCTCTCTCTCTCTCTCTCTCTCTCTCTCTCTCTCTCTCTCTCTCTCTCTCTCTCTCTCTCTCTCAGCATCATCTTAATATAATCCCATCATCATCATCATCATCATCATCATCATCATCATCATCATCATCATCATCACTACCACCACCACTACAGCATCGGCATTGCACCATATCATTATCAATTCATCATACTATCATGCCACCATCATGCCACCATCATGCCACCATCCTTCCCTATCTCAGACACCAGGTACGCCGCCTTAATAAAGTCATCCCTCACACCTGTCACTTGGCTGATCCTTTACCTACCTTTATGGTGTTCGTGGTTCCAGGTGACACGGCCTCGCGTCCCTTACCTCCACACACGGCACAACACTCCTCTGGTTTATGATTCCCGCAGTGTGAGGTCCCTCTTGTGTTGTGAGGGCACGGTACACACACACACACACACACACACACACACACAATTCGCTCCAGCAGTGTGCAATAGTATCCTGAAAAAAATAGTACCTATCATATAATATTCTCCTCACGTTGATACCTCCTCACGCACATGCCTCATCATGTACATGCCTCCTCACATACATGCCTCCTCACGTACATACCTCCTCACGTACATACCTCCTCACGTACATACCTCCTCACGTACATGACTCCTACAATTAAAAATTCACAAACTGCCCCACCAGGAACAATAGAGCGGCAGTGGTGGTGGCAGCGGCGGTGGTGGCGTTCCCTCCGCCAGACGTAGGCCCGAGCTTTCATTAGGGAAAATCTCGCCTCATGCATAAAACATTTCTCACACCTTCAAAGAAATTGCATGTATAATTCCGACATTAAAGGGGGTCTTTTGTACCTTGGGAAATTAAAACTTTTTTGAGGGGGAGGAGGGGGATGGTGAGGGCAGGGGGTGGGGGGGAGGGAGGGGGTGGTGGAGAGGCTACGATTTGTTAACAAGTTCAACATTGTGTTTTAGACAGGTAATGGTGGTGGTGGTGGTGGTAGGTGCTGTTGATTGTGGTAATGAGGGTTATGATGGTGGTGGTGTTGTGGTGTTGGTGTTGATGGTGTTCTTGTTGTTTTTCTAGTTGTGGTGTTGGTGGTGGATAAATAAATGAGTGTTATGTGGGTATTTTGACGAATAATAGAGTTGTAGATGTGTGTGTGTGTGGGTGGGTGGGTATGTATGTGGGTAGGTGTGTGGGTTGGTGGGTATGTGTGTGGGTAGGTGTGTGGTTGGGTAGGTGGGTGGGTGTGGGGTGGGTATGTGGGTGGGTAGGTGTGTGGGTATGTGTGTGGGTGGGTGGGTATGTGTGTGGGTAGGTGTGTGGGTTGGTGTGTGTTTGAAATTAAGGAAATTTGCTTGAGTGTAGAGAAATGAGTGATAATTTTTATTGAAGTGTATTACCAAATATAAAGAAGTGTTGTGTGGGTGTTGTAAGAGTGAAGTGGGGAGGTGACTAGACACTGCGTTGATTAAGTTTACTGTACAAGAGGAGGAGTCATGTTTTAAGAGTCCTGTTTTAAGAGTCCTGTTTTAAGAGTCCTGTTTTAAGAGTTTTGTTTTAAGAGTTTTGTTTACTCGTGTGGTACAAGAGGTGTGTCCAGGTGAAGAGGTGTGGTGGAAGGTCTTTCAGGTAGGTTATTAGGTGACTTATGTTGAAGGATTAATAATAGTTAGCTCTTGTTACTAATTGGTTGTGAGGAATTACTGAGTATTAGTTACTGATATAATTGTTGTCTGCAGTGATGGCATCTCTCTCCCTTAAGACACAGTGTATTACGTCATTAAACTGTATTAGCAAATTTAGGTTTTTATTTATAGAATATAACATCATCCTCAGAGTGTATTAATGAGTGTTGCTTTTATCCTCTGAGTATTGGTAAGTGTACTGGTGTATCCTTCACCTAATAACACTTCAGCATCAGAGTGTATTACAAAACTTTAAGTTTTTGTATTATTAAAGTGTAGAGGCGTGTCCTTGACGCTGACAGCACAAGAGGCAGCACCACTTGTCCCTATGACTGTGACTCTGCACCAACAAGCTGCTGATAGTGTCGGGGTCTTTGCAACATGTAACAATGATGACAAGATTAACACACAAGGAGGCGCTCTCTTCCTGGTTTTCCTAATTGGAGAGACTTCCGTGTTGTAAGTGCGTGACGGAGAGGAGACATGGGTGGGTGTGGGGTGGCGTGTGTTCCTCAGGAGGGAGAGAGGAGAGGTGTAGATGCTGGTGAGGGAGGATGTTTATATGTGGGAGGGGAGAGAAGATGTAGAGGTGGATAGGGGAAGAGTGTGTGTGTGTGTGTGTGTGTGTGTGTGTGTGTGTGTGTGTGTGTGTGTGTGTGTGTGTGTGTGTGTGTTTTTGTTTATATATTTCCCCAGGTACAGTTTGATACGGTATATATATTTTTTTTCCCAGAATTCAGTCCTCTCGCATAATTTTTCAGACTCAGTGTGTCGTGACCTCATTAATTTCGTGGTCAGTAAGTATTAACATTCCGGCCGTCATTGTGCTGTTAGAAATTATTTCATTATAATATATTACAAGGATGTCCTGTTCATTAATATGTAAACACGCGTCGTTATTGGTGGCTCTCTCTCTCTCTCTCTCTCTCTCTCTCTCTCTCTCTCTCTCTCTCTCTCTCTCTCTCTCTCTCTCTCTCTCTCTCTCTCTCTCTCTCTCTCTCTCTCTCTCTCTCTCTCTCTCTCTCTCTCTCTCATATGGAAAAAAAGAGGAAAAACCCAAAAGAACAAAACTCCCCTTCAATCTTATCCCTCCCCCCATTCCTCATCAACCCCCCCCCTTTCCTCATCATCCCTTCCCCATTCCTACCCCCCCCCCTGTTCACTCCCCTCCTATCTACTCTTCCGTCCCCATTACTTTCCACGCCCCCTTCTCACTTTCCCCTCCCCTATTCCCCTACCCGACTCCCTTTCCCCTCACATCCCACCCTCCCCCCTCGGAACGTGACCCTTCTCCACCCCCTTCCCACCCCTTTAATCCCCCACCACTCCCCCCCCCCCTTTCTCTTCCTCCTCCTCCGTCAACTTTGCACTAGGAACACTACAGAGGTTTCCTTCGGCTCCTCACCCAAGACCTTTCAATTTCCTTCCACTCGTCAAATCCAATCTCCAATTTCCGTAGACCTGTTGGTTTCTGGAGTCACTTTGTTTATATTAAGCTTGCCTCCCCCCCCCCCCTCTCTCTCTCTCTCTCTCTCTCTCTCTCTCTCTCTCTCTCTCTCTCTTTATCACTCCCCATTTATTATTTTTGTTTTGGTTATTCTTTCGTTCTGGTTATTTATTTTTTCATCCTGGATTTTTTTTTTATTATTATTATATTTTTTTATTCTTATTTTTATTATTTTTTCGTTTTTTTTATTCCTATTTTTCTTTGTTATTTCTTTTTTTATCATTGTTTTATTTATTGTGTATTTCTATTTGTATTAATTCTCTCTTGTTCTCGTTTCCATTATTTCGGATCTATATTTCAAACTTCTCTTTATTTTCTTTCGTTTTGGGTTTTTTCTTATTAATAATTTTTCTATTATTCCATTTGTTTATTTTTATTTTTACAACTTTATGTTTTCTTTCTTTCTTCCCTCATTTGCATATACTTGTCTCTTTATTTATTTATTTGCTATTTATTATCTCTCGTTCTTCATTCTCTCTTTATTTGTATATCTTTATTCTGTGTTCTGATCTGTTAATTCTTTCTCATTTGATTATTTCACTTTTTATTATTATATTTTTATTGTTATTATTGTTATTAGTGTTATTGTTATTATTGTTGTTGTTGTTTTTGTTGTTGTTGTTGTTGTTGACAGATGATATACTGATTTATTCATTTCACACACACACACACACACACACACACACACACACACACACACACACACACACACACACATAGAGCAAGTGAGAGAATCCATTACACGTGTGTCACAAACAGGTGTGTTGAGGTGACCCCCAGAGTTCCCACACACTCACCTGTATGTACCACCTGCCCACCACCTGTGTGTCTCTGTCAGCTGTACCTGAGGGGACGGGGGAGAGAAAGAGAGAGGGGAGAGGGGGAGGTAGCGGGGAGGAATGGAATGGAAGCTGGGGAGCAAGAGAAGGTCAAGGAAGAAGGGGGAGAAAGAGGGAGGGGTAGAGGAAGAATAGGAGAAAAGAGGGGAAGATTGACAGGAAGGTGAGAGAAATAAAGAAAGGGAAGGAAGAGAAAGAGAGAGAAAACATGAAACTCTCTCTCTTAGCATCTAGAGAGAGAGAGAGAGAGAGAGAGAGAGAGAGAGAGAGAGAGAGAGAGAGAGAGAGAGAGAGAGAACCGCCCTCGTGTCCACTCCAACAAACACTGAGGGAGGAAAGTGGGTCACAGTCGTCCAACAAGACTCTAGATGTTAGGGCGTTTGGTGGAGAGAGAGAGAGAGAGAGAGAGAGAGAGAGAGAGAGAGAGAGAGAGAGAGAGCCCATCCAAAGACCCTACTAATTTTTTACCCGTTTCCCTCCTCTTCCGCTCCACATTTTCTGCCTCTCTCTCTCTCTCTCTCTCTCATCATCTTCCCATGCCTTCTCTCTTTTCCTTTCCCCAACCTTCACTTCTCCTCTCTTACCATTAACTCCTCCCTTTTTTCGTCATTTTTATCTCCTCCTTTTCGTTTTAATCTTCCTCTCCTCTCCTTTTTCTTCCATCTTTCCTTGTTACTTCTCCCTTCCTCCTAGCCCCACCTTCCCCCAACCTTCTCCCTCCCTCAATTCCTTATACCTACCCACCAATACCACCAACAACCATCACAACAACCACCACCACCACCAACAACAACCACCCACCACGTCAACAAGTAATCTAGGAGTCATCAGATTATCTCACAGACAACACAACCCGGTTAAACCATTCTCTAGACCGTGGGACTTGACTCACACACACACACACACACACAAAAAGACCAAGAATAACCAACTTCTCTCATTTGCTGTGGGAAAACATCTCTTGGCGGTGAAAACTGCTTCCTTGGCCGAGAGTGGAGGCAAAACTAAAGGCTGCGAAGCCACTGGCGGGGAACTTATATACGTCCTGCGATTGTCTTGGCTCAAGCTCACGCAGTTGCCAACTATAGTATTATGGGTATTTATCATGTCAACGTTGCCAACTATATTATTATTTTTTACTAAAGTTATGTGTTATAGGTATTGTGGTATTTGCTGTCCCAGGTTTAACAACTACGGTGTTATAGTGAGGTTGTGTTCAGTACCGGTTGTTGTTGAAAGAAATTGTTGTTGATTATATTTAGGTGAAGACATAATTGACTTGGAACCTGTTGTGAAATGTAATATATGAGTGAATTTTCCTCAGTGCATAATATTAACAGTAAAAAGCTCATCCGTCTGAGCCAGTCACGTTATGTAGATCTGTGTGTGTGTGTGTGTGTGTGTGTGTGTGTGTGTGTGTGTGTGTCATAGACAAACAGATGGTCCAGGGGCGGATCCAAGAATATCAAAAGAGGGGTCGAAGAAGGTGTGGGTGGAGAAACATGGCGAGCAGAGCAAGCCCACCAAGACCCTCAAGCCCACCAAGTCCTCCAAGCCCACCAAGACCTTCAAGCCCACCAAGACCTTCAAGCCCACCAAGACCTTCAAGCCCACCAAGACCTTCAAGCCCACCAAGTCCTCCAAGACCTTCAAGCCCACCAAGACCTTCAAGCCCACCAATTCCTCCAAGCCCACCAAGACCTTCAAGCCCACCAAGTCCTTCAAGCCCACCAAGACCTTCAAGCCCACCAAGACCTTCAAGCCCACCAAGTCCTTCAAGCCCAATATCATGGGCATTTTGAGGCCATTTTGAAGCCATGTGCACTTGATATTAGGAGATATTCTGAGGTCATTAGTAATTACTTTTTACTATACAAAAAAGCCTGAGTACAATACTGCATTAAAGAAAAGGTATTCGAATTTTCTGATGAAAAGAGAGGTTCCGGACCCCCTTGGACCCCCCTGGATCCGCCCCTGCAGTGATTTGTATATCTCCTCCCTCGCACCAATGCTGCCGTCACCCACCAAATGCACCCCCCTCTACCCCCACACCCACCTCTACCCCCACACCCCCCTCTACCCCCACACCCACCTCTACCCCCACACCCCCCTCTACCCCCACACCCCCCTCTACCCCCACACCCACCTCTACACCCCCACACCCCCCTCTACCCCCACACCCCCCTCTACCCCCACACCCACCTCTACCCCCACACCCACCTCTACCCCCACACCCCCGTCTATACTGCTTCGCTCACCACTACGCCTGGGAATAAGACTTGTCAATTGGCCATGAATATTACGTATGAGAACTGCTGCAGAGTATGGCAACAACTTACTAACTAATCCACAACTATTACTCATCACTGTTGCCAGATAGCAGGGAGCGTGATAATGGATGTTGTAAAAGTTAGAAGATTATTGTGTAATGTGAGATGCTGTAGTGAGTCTGAGTTGTGAGAACGTTTAATACGATAAGTCTCTCTCTCTCTCTCTCTCTCTCTCTCTCGATTTATGTATACCTACACAACAACACACAACACAATATACACAACTCCTACACAACACACACACAGCATACTTACACAACACACACACAGCATATACTTACACAACACATCTACACAACACACTTACACAGCACACTTGAATATGGCTTGACTCAGGGCTTGTGTATAATCACGTGTAACTTGAGTGTTGGTCCTCCTCACTCAAGCGCTGGCAGGTGTAAGTCATCACCTAACCCAGAGTTCCTAAAAGGAGTTTGGTTTATTGTTAACCTTCCGTGTTACTTTAAGTCTAATTATACCTGTTTGTTATATAATAATTAACCCCGTTCCCTTTTTCATGTATTTTAAAAAGAATGTTAAAAATACCCGAGTTTTTATTTTCGTGTTTTAGTGTTTAATAATTTATCTTTATCTTGACCAGAATGTGTGTTATATAACTCGTTAAACAGTGAGCGTTAGCAATGTGGCCAACAGTGCTATCGACCACCATCACTTCTACAACTGTAAACTCAGGTACCCAATCACAGATGGGTGGACTGAGGGGTGCATATATATCGATTATTTTCTCTTTAAGCCGAGTCTTTTTATGGAAAAACTTGAAGTGTTATGTCTGGTGTACTAACGAGACCAAGATATGTGTCGTATAGGAGTACCGCTTCTCCCTGTAGGACTTTACCTGTATTGCTGAGTCTAAGCTTCCTACTTGTGTATATATGAACATAAGTAGTCTCGTACAATCATATACACGATATATGTACGTGTAACTATCCATTTTGCACACACACACACACACACACACACACACACACACACACACACACACCTCTATCATGACCGAGCAGGAAGCGAGTACCTTCTACTACCTTACCTTTTCTCACCCTAACGCACTTCACCTCACCACACCTCACCACACCTCACCACACCACACCTCACCACACCTCACCTCACCACACCACACCTCACCACACCTCACCTCACCACACCACACCACACCACACCTCACGTCACCTCACCACACCTCACCTCACCACACCACACCTCACCTCACTCTCACTTAACATTCCATTTCACCAGAGCGAGAACTCGGCTCCATCAGAAATTACAGCTCTCCCAACTCCCTCAACAACACCTCACAAGAAACTCAACTGAGATCATCTTGCAATTTTCGTCTCCCCAAACCTTCTTCCCTCTTACAAATATTCCCCGTGTGGGTGTCAGCTTTAACCTCTATGGCATATTGTGTGTGTGTCTGTGTTTTTATCAATAATTTTTTAGGTTTTTTGTTTTTTGTTTTTGTTTTGGGGAGTTATATAAATGGTTTTGTGTTTGTTTTTTTAGTTTATTTTGTTTTTTTGTTTTTTATGGTCGAATTTAACATTGTAAGTTTTCTCTTCTGATTTATTCCTTTATGGAGTTTATTTCTCTCTCTCTCTCTCTCTCTCTCTCTCTCTCTCTCTCTCTCTCTCTCTCTCTCTCTCTCTCTCTCTCTTATTCATCGTTATATCTAATTACTTTTCTCTCTCTTTGTGTTAATATATCTGTCTATCTCACAAAACATACAGTTCTTTATAATATCTCTGTGTAGCTACCAGTCACTGTTAAAAACATAAGGAAATAAGGAGTCTGCAATAGGCCGGTTGGCCTGTGCATTAGGGTGTGTCAATTTAGGGGGTGAACTGGCTAAATTGAAAATCGAGTAATTTGGTAGCAATTTATTGTAGTCTTTAAGCATGCAAAACAATATTCTGGCATACATTTTTTTTTATAATAAGTCCTACCTACATCAAATGGATTTTTAAATGTACATATTTGTGAATTTATAACATAACCAGCGTTTGCACACATGTTACTGTTTCAAGTTTCAAATTATTATATTTTATTATCCGTAGTCTATTTGAAAGTAACCAATGCCTTCATACTCTCTTTGCTTTGGTTTCTTGTCATCAGTAGTCTGCTTGCTATTTGTGCTTTGATGTAACCTTCTCGCCTCTCGTGGCTGTAAACATGGCCCGCTGCTTCTGTGACCATTTTCACACATCTCTCCACACTTTGAGTGTGGGACGGCCACTTCGGCACCTGCATTGGAGTCTCTTTAAGGTTTCTCAATTCTTGGCTAGTTAGACTTGTTGTCAATGGTGGCTCTAAGACTTCCAAACTCAAGTCAACCAATTCTGACAATTTGGTGGCATTGACGTTTATTGGGGGAACTTTTCTTGAATGAAACGAACAGTCTCCCAACTGGTCGTCATCTATTAGCGTTCCTTAATCTTTAGAATGACTTCTACAGCCTCGGTTCGGAGATTGGTACATTGACTGCGAAGCATTGCTTGCAAAACTGCTTCTGATCGAGCATACCAAGCGGACCTTCTTGCCACAGGTAACACGATGTCCCTCACTACCTTCCTCTGTGTTCTTACTAGCTGCAATTGAAACAAAAGGTGATTGGGCCCATCCACCCACATAGGATTAAGTTTCACACTAAACCACTGGGGAAGATAAACTCCAATAATAAATTCAACAATTAACCTCAAATTCTTCAGCACTTTGCCCTTCAATTCGTGTTTGGAAATCCAAATCCTGCAGAAACGAAGAGCTGTAGTTAACCAACGGCTGTGACTGACAGGTCCAATCTCCAAGAGAGCCAATGACTGAGGCACTTCTCCTGATCTTATTGCTTGGGCAATACGATAAGCATAGGATTGATCTGTGCTGAGATCTTTGATGACTCCTTCAGACAACGCCGGAAGGGGAGGGCCAACTTCGACCTTTGGAAAGGTTGTATTTATTTCTAGTTGTGTTGCTTCATCCAGCATGATGCCAAGGGGACCTGACCACTTGTTGTTGCTCTTTGTAGGACCATCAAGTTCCTGGATGAGATGACGAAGAGGTAGCTCGCCTGTATGTAAATCACATACAATCCAAACAAGTCTTCTTCCTAGTTTTTTCTCTAAATGCGTCATTACACCCCCCTGCCATCCGGTGTTCACTGCAGTTGAATCTCCACCAACAGCCTGCAGTGAACTGCCAAGTCCTCTCTCCTGAACCCAACATAAAATATGATCAGCAATGACCTCTGCATGTTTCTTCCCTTCTACTTCAGTTTCGGGAGCAAAGTGAAACAAAAACCGACCACCAGGCTCAGAACAGACAGAGTAGTGTTCTTCTTTGATGAGACCTGGAAACTTTCTGTTCACTCCCTCTACTTCTAGCAAAACTTTTGTGTCATCTATTCTTACTACAAGACTAGCGAGGTCATCCTAAAGCTGTATCTTGCGCTTGTGAGACCTCACTTGGATTACACAGTTCAATTCTGGTCACCGTATTACAGAATGGATATAGAATCCTTGGAAATAATTCAGAGGAGAATGACAAGACTAATCCAGGGCATTAGGATCCTTGAGTACAGAGACAGGTTAAGGCATCTTAATTTGCACTCCCTCGAGAGACGTAAAGTGAGGGGCGATATGATAGAGGTGTGTAAATGGAAGTCAGGGCTAAACAAGGGGATATTATAAAGGTACTCAAACTATCCAACCAGGAGTAAACTCGTAACAAAGGTCTTAGATTAGAAAAATTTAGATTTTGGCGCGAAATAGGTAAATAATGGTTTGGAAATAGAGTTTAGTGGACGAGTGGAACATGTTACCAAATATCATCATCAATTCGAATACGCTGGATAGCTTCAAAGAAAGGTTGGATGGATATATTAGCAACAGGGGTTGGGTGTAAATGGGACTGCCCATTATGGGCCAATAGGCCCGCTGCACTTTCCTTCATTCTTATGTTCTTATGTACATATACCGCCATCTGGAAAAACGAAAAACGTCTGTGGCTGTCGTCTTCATTGACTTCACCAGAGCATTTGATCTAGTAGACCATAATTTAATCATCAAAAAAGCTAACGACCTCGGATTTCGAAGAAGTCTTATACAGTACCATGGCTTACGGACCTTCTCAGTGACCGACGCCAAGACGTACGCTTCCGAGGGGCTGGCTCCACCTTTCAATCATTCACCTGTAGCGTCCTTCAAGGCACCAAGTTCGACCGCTCTGCTTCCTAATGCTTATCAATGATGCCCTAAGAAAAACCTCTACTCGCTGGAAATATGTCGACTACTCCACCATTGGGATCAGTGTCAACAACTCGGTTCCCGACTAGACCGCCCTCCAGGATTTATTGAACAGTCTCCAAAATTGAGCCACCAACAACCACGTTACCATCAACCATACCCAGACCATGGTTATGCACATCAACCTCTCCTCCGACGCTGTCCTAGCTCCTTCCATTACTCTAGGCCCCAACACACTCCAGGTTGTAGACTCCAATAGGCTCATCGGCGTCAATATAGATAACTTACTAAATTGGCAAACACACGGTACTGAAGTTGTCAAATTCTCCAGTTTCCGTCTCCACCGACTCAAGTCCCACGGAGTTGCTGCGCTCGAGCTCCTCAGTGGTTACTCAATATTCATGCTTCCCAAACTCACCTATGCCTCCCATGCCTAGTCTTACTCCCTAAATGACATGCAACGTAAACTCCCAAAGAAAGTGCAATAAGAGAGCATGCAGGATTATTTCCTCCCCTTCCTACTCTACATATAAAGAAGCGATCAACACACTGGCCCTCTAGGCTCTCTCTGACCATCAACACGACCTCATCTGCAAATTTGGTGAGAAGCTTCTGCACCATCCTCGACACCGGCTCCTACTACCATCCTAGGTCCCTCGACCGCGAATTGCTGTTCGACACCACAACTGCATACAGCCCATATGAGCACGTACTGATCGCTGTAAGAACAGCCCAGTCTCAATCATTGTAAAACCTATCAGTACCCTGTAATCGACCAATGTGTTCACTCCACATTTTTTGCACTGTCACTATGTTGAAATGCCCTGTATTATGCCCTTCTCCCCACATATTGATTGTATTTCATATTTGTATCACGTGTTACTTGTATATTATTTGTCAATCAAGGGACCCATTCCCCAATTTTGCAACTGAATATTTTCAGCCTTCCGGCTGCCGCGTTCTTCCAATAAACCGTTAATTATTATTAATTTTTTTATTGCATGTGAAAATAATTTAAATGAACACATATCTACACTTCGTTGGTAGAAGATAGAGAGGAGATATTTCACCAGGCCACAGTTGTCACCTTCAACAGGGTCTCTGTTGCAGCTGTGGCCACCCAGGCTATCTACCTACACCAGGTGTATGGTGTATGACTGTAAGGGAGGAAGGTAGCGAAAGAAGAAATGAAAATGAAGAGAGCGAGGAGAAATGAATGGTCAAAATTGGTGCGTCATCAAATGCAGGGTTAAAAGTAGTAGGGTATATAAAATAGACATAACTAAAAATTATATTTATTAACACTGAAGTATACATAAAAATATATAACTTTATGAGAGTTCAGTCGTTGCAGGTGTCGCATATAAGGTTAGGTCCTGTTATAAAAGAATATGCCATTTGGAAACATATTGTTCCGGCAAATGTCAACATTTTTATATATTTATTTAAGGGAGAGTTTTCTTTCTTTTCCTCGAATCCTTGTGAGGTAGAACCCAGTTCTGGGGTTTCCGTTTTCTCAAGATTATCTGAGGAGGGCAAAGCCTGTGGACAGTCGGGAGGGCTTGATTTCTCAACCTCGAATCCTAGTGAGGTAGAACCCAGCTCTGCGTTTTCCACTTTCCGTTCGTCAGTGGAGGATGACAAGTCCTCCAGAGACTCCAGAGATGTGAACAACCTTTCTATTATATCCTTCATTTCCGGGCGGTTTGGTTCATCCTTATCCATCATTTCCGTACATAGCGTCTTTACATCTGACGGCCAGTCTATTATAAGGTGATCAGCTTTCAATTGTTCGAATATGTTAACAATTGCAAAACCTAAGGAATAGATGTCACCCCCTGGAGAACAGGGCTTGCCGGCTAGGACCTCGGGGGCGTAGTGAGTGAATTGGGTGTGGTCCTTACACACAAAGTTTATGCAGTCTCCATTATGTTTTGCTAGACCAAAGTCGATAAGGTTGGCTATAATGGATCCGTCATCCAGCATTTCGATCAGTACATTATCTGGTTTAAAGTCGTTGTGGACCACTCCTCTGTCGTGGACCTCTCCCAGACTGGAGACTATTGCTATGAAAATTTGTAACCAGGTAGCGACTGTGTACTCTTCGTTGTCAAGCAGCGTGTCTAAAGTTTCTCCCTTACAAAAAGACATAATTATGGCTGGGAAATCTGCGCAAGATGCCATCACGACTGGAGCTCCACCAGCGCCATCGAGACGCTTCAGGAGACAAGTTTCTTTAATGTATTTCCTCAAAAGGGACGACTTAGCACCAAGCTTAAGACAAACCGGTTGGTTGTTGAGGTTAGCGAGGAAAGCTGTTCCAGAGGTTCCAGAACCAAGTACATCCTTTATCTGTAGTCCAGTGAAAAACGTGTTGAGGGGAAGAGAGTCTTTTGCACGGTAGTTTGGCTTGGAGGATGCTGAGGGCAGGTTATTTTTTATTATATCCTTTATTTCGCTGCAGGATATATTTCCTGGACCCCTGTCTTCGAAGTCTTCCCACAGATATACGTCGGCTTCGCTGCTTTCGGAAGTCATTTTCTCATATTATTTTGTCAAGTCTTGGCCGGTACCTTCACAACTTTCATTCATAAGGCTGAGAAAAATGTAGTAAGAGGTGGTGATGTAATAGTCGTCTTACCTAATGCTGTAATAGTGACTACTCACAACTCTGATAGTAATGATATATTTTATAATTTTAGTAGTGATTTTGTTCTGGTCGTTGTTTACTTGTTGTAGTGATGGTTATATAAGTGTGGTAGTGATGTTGTATCGGTGGTTATATAAGTGTGGTAGTGATGTTGTACCGGTGGTTATATAAGTGTGGTAGTGATGTTGTACCGGTGGTTATATAAGTGTGGTAGTGATGTTGTACCGGTGGTTATATAAGTGTGGGAGTGATGTTGTACCGGTGGTTATATAAGTGTGGTAGTGATGTTGTACCGGTGGTTATATAAGTGTGGGAGTGATGTTGTACCGGTGGTTATATAAGTGTGGTACTGATGTTGTAGCGGTGGTTATATAAGTGTGGTAGTGATGTTGTAGCGGTGGTTATATAAGTGTGGGAGTGATGTTGTACCGATGGTTATATAAGTGTGGTAGTGATGTTGTAGCGGTGGTTATATAAGTGTGGTAGTGATGTTGTAGCGGTGGTTATATAAGTGTGGTAGTGATGTTGTACCGATGGTTATATAAGTGTGGTAGTGATGTTGTAGCGGTGGTTATATAAGTGTGGTAGTGATGTTGTACCGGTGGTTATATAAGTGTGGTAGTGATGTTGTAGCGGTGGTTATATAAGTGTGGTAGTGATGTTGTAGCGGTGGTTATATAAGTGTGGTAGTGATGTTGTACCGATGGTTATATAAGTGTGGTAGTGATGTTGTAGCGGTGGTTATATAAGTGTGGTAGTGATGTTGTAGCGGTGGTTATATAAGTGTGGTAGTGATGTTGTACCGGTGGTTATATAAGTGTGGTAGTGATGTTGTACCGGTGGTTATATAAGTGTGGGAGTGATGTTGTACCGGTGGTTATATAAGTGTGGTAGTGATGTTGTAGCGGTGGTTATATAAGTGTGGTAGTGATGTTGTACCGGTGGTTATATAAGTGTGGTAGTGATGTTGTACCGGTGGTTATATAAGTGTGGTAGTGATGTTGTAGTGGTGGTTATATAAGTGTGGTAGTGATGTTGTAGCGGTGGTTATATAAGTGTGGTAGTGATGTTGTAGCGGTGGTTATATAAGTGTGGTAGTGATGTTGTACCGGTGGTTATATAAGTGTGGTAGTGATGTTGTACCGGTGGTTATATAAGTGTGGTAGTGATGTTGTAGTGGTGGTTATATAAGTGTGGTAGTGATGTTGTAGCGGTGGTTATATAAGTGTGGTAGTGATGTTGTACCGGTGGTTATATAAGTGTGGTAGTGATGTTGTAGCGGTGGTTATATAAGTGTGGTAGTGATGTTGTAACGGTGGTTATATAAGTGTGGTAGTGATGTTGTACCGGTGGTTATATAAGTGTGGGAGTGA
This sequence comes from Homarus gammarus, assembly GCA_958450375.1. Lineage (NCBI taxonomy): Eukaryota > Metazoa > Arthropoda > Malacostraca > Decapoda > Nephropidae > Homarus > Homarus gammarus. Next base: position 1,730,878 of record CAUDMG010002671.1, on the reverse strand, counting down.
TGTTGTACCGGTGGTTATATAAGTGTGGTAGTGATGTTGTAGCGGTGGTTATATAAGTGTGGTAGTGATGTTGTAACGGTGGTTATATAAGTGTGGTAGTGATGTTGTAGCGGTGGTTATATAAGTGTGGTAGTGATGTTGTACCGGTGGTTATATAAGTGTGGTAGTGATGTTGTACCGGTGGTTATATAAGTGTGGTAGTGATGTTGTACCGGTCGTGGTTGATGGTGGTGGGTCATGGTGGTGGTGGTGGGTCGTGGTTGATGGTGGTGGTGGTGGTGGTGGGTCATGGTGGTGGGTCGTGGTTGATGGTGGTGGTGGTGGATCGTGGTGGGTCGTGGTTGATGATGGTGGTGGTGGTGGTGGTGGTGGGTCATGGTGGTGGTGGTGGGTCGTGGTGGGTCGTGGTTGATGGTGGTGGTGGTGGTGGGTCGTGGTTGATGGTGGTGGTGGTGGGTCGTGGTTGATGGTGGTGGTGGTGGTGGGTCGTGGTTGATGGTGGTGGTGGGTCGTGGTTGATGGTGGTGGTGGTGGTGGGTCGTGGTTGATGGGGAAGGGGTGTGGAGATGGGGTTGTGGGAGTGGTGTAGGGTGGTGTGGGTGTAGTATGGGGTGGTGTGGGACGTGCATGGCAGCTCCTGTCGAGAGTTACTACCACTCTCTATCATCCATGAATCTATCAAACTTCCTTTTAAAACTTTCCAGCGTTCCAGCACTTACTACAAAGTTGCTAAGCTTGTTCCATTCGTCCACCACCCTATTTGTGAACCAGTTCCTTCCTATCTCCCTCCTAAACCTAAGCTTATCCAACTTAAATCCGTTGCTCCGAGTCCTATCCTACTCGGATATTATAAGAACTTTATCTATATCTCCTTTATTGATTCCTTTCATCCACTTAAATACTTCTATCATATCTCCCCGCACTCTTCGTCGTTCTAAGGAGTGCAAGTTTAGTTTCTTTAATCTATCTTGATATGGAAGGTTCCTACCTTCCTTACTCTTGTTCATCAACTTAGACCTATTCACCTACTTACTCACTCACCTATTCCTCAATCTACTCACTTACCTACTTAGACCTATTCACCTACTTACTCACTCGCCTATTCATCAACTTACTCACTTACCTACTTAGGCCTATTCATCTACTTACTCACCTATTCCTCAATCTACTCACTTACCTACTTAGGCCTATTCACTTACGTACTCACTCACCTATTCATCAACTTACTCACCTACCTACTTAGACCTATTCACCTACTTACTCACTCACCTATTCATCAACTTACTCACCTACCTACTTAGGCCTATTCACCTACTTACTCACTCACCTATTCATCAACTTACTCACTTACCTACTTAGGCCTATTCATCAACTTACTCACCGACCCATCCTTCTACTCACCTATCTGTACCTACAACCTGAAATAAAAGGAGGCTCCACTTCCCTGGTGTTCCTCACATATATATACCCAGGTTCCAGGTTCCAGGTTCCAGGCTCCGGGAGTCTTCTTAAACAGCTTCTGGAATCGAATACAACTCCTTTCCTTGTCTCTCACCATCTCTTGCGCGAGACAGAGAGACGCGCTCTACCGGAATCAACTTTCTCCCGACTTTTCCTTTCCAGGGTCGAGGGAAAAAAGTGAAATTGGGGGAGAGAAGGAGGAGGATTGGAAGGATAGGATGATGTAGGGAGAGGAGAAGGGTGGGGAGAGGAGGATTGGAGGTGGGGAGTTAGAGTTTAGGGGTGAGAGGGGAGAGTAAATGGAGTGGGGAGATTAAGAGAAAAACTAAAATAATGTATGAGAGTGAAAGTTTTGGGGTAGGAGAAAGGGAAAGTAGTGAGGGAAGTGAGGGAAGGGGGTGAGAGTTCAGAGGTGAGAAGCAGGGGGGGGGGGTAGTGAAGGGAAGAGTTAAGAAATGGAGAGGAAGAGGAAGAGATAGGGAAAGGAAAAGAGAGGAAGGAAAGTTCGTGGTTAGAGAGAGAGAGAGAGAGAGAGAGAGAGAGAGAGAGAGAGAGAGAGAGAGAGAGTTGAAAGGTAATAAAGGAGGAAATGAGATAGAAAGGGATAGATGGTGATGGTAGAGGTGAGGAGGAAAGAGAGGAGAGGAATAGGAATGACAAGAATTCAGAGGAGAAGGGAGGGGAGGGATTGAGTGTCAAAGAGAGTAAAAAAAAAGAAAGTGGGGAGAGGAAGGAAAGGAGAGGAAGGAAAGGAGAGGAAGAAAGGTCAGATGATCAGAGGAAAAAAGAGGGGAGAGAGGAGGAGGAGAAAGAGGAAGCGGGTAAGAGAAGGGAAAGGAGGTGACGAAGGGAAGAAGGGGAGGTAAAAAAAAAGATGGGAAGGGATAAACATGAGAAGAAAAGAAGGAGGAAAAGATACTGGAGGAGGTAGAGAACTAGAGGAGAAAAGGGGGAGGGGGGAATAAAAAGAGGGGGAGGGAAAGGGAAGATATGGAAAGGAGAAGGGTAGGAGTAGAGGGGTCAGTTCTATCTCACTTTCCGGCAGGTAGTGGAGTGGAAGGGGCTCTCATCAAGGAGGAAGAGGAGGGGGAAGAAGAGAGGAGGGTCGAGCAGTTGAGATGATCATCAAGAACAAGATACGAGAGAGAGAGAGAGAGAGAGAGAGAGAGAGAGAGAGAGAGAGAGAGAGAGAGAGAGAGAGAGATTATTTGATCAACCTGCTGTTGTTGGTCATTTGACGGTCCACTGGTTAGGTCCTGGACCGAATTCGGGGGAAGGGGGGAATGATCTTACCCACCTCTCTCTCTCTCACCATACCCTTTCTCAGTCACCGAACAACTCTCTTTCTCCCCTTCCCTCTTCATCTTTATCTCTCATATTCCCCTTCCCATAAACCATTTTTCTCTCTCTCACTCACTATCGCTCCTTCCCGCTACTAACCTCTAATGCTTTTAATTCCTTTCTCTTCCACTTCATCCAAAATCTCTTTCCTTCTTCTTTCCTCCCTCCCTCTCCCTTTCCCTCCCCCTCCTTCTCCCTCTCCTATGACCTATTCAATCCCTTTCTTACTTATCCATCATCCCTCTCTCCTTCATTTCACTCTCACTCCTTCATCTTCACCCTGCCTTTATCATTCGCTCTCTCTAACCATACAATACCCCTCTCTCTCTCTCTCTCTCTCTCTCTCTCTCTCTCTCTCTCTCTCTCTCTCTCTCTCTCTCTCTCGTCCACCCCTGCCGGAGATTCACCAAGTTATTTAATCATCCTTGGAGATTTCGTTTCCTGAAGACTATGACCCGAGCGTTGTGGTGATGGTGTGGTGATGGTGTAGTGGTTGTGTGGTGGTGTAGTGGTGTGTTGGTGGTGTGGTGGTGGTGTAGTGGTGTGGTGGTGTGTTGGTGGTGTGGTGGTGGTGTGGTGGTGTGGTGGTGTGGTGGTGTGTTGGTGGTGTGGTGATGGTGTAGTGGTTGTGTAGTGGTGTGTTGGTGTAGTGGTGTGTTGGTGTTGTGGTGTGGTAATGCTGTGGTTCTGGTGCGTCATGTGGTAGTAATAATAATGTGTGTGTAATGATGTGTGTGTGTGTGTGTGTGTGTGTGTGTGTGTGTGTGTGTGTGTGTGTGTGTGTGTGTGTGTTATATGAAGAGACGGATAGTTTGTTTGTTTGTGTTGACTTTTGCGAGTGTTTGTTTATTGTTTAGGCTGAGAACTCTTACCTAACACTGCCACTTACCTCACAGTCACACCTGAGAACTCTTACCTAACACTGCCACTTACCTCACAGTCACACCTGAGAACTCTTACCTAACACTGCCACTTACCTCACAGTCACACCTGAGAACTCTTGCCTAACACTGCCACTTACCTCACAGTCACACCTGAGAACTCTTGCCTAACACTGCCACTTACCTCACAGTCACACCTGAGAACTCTTACCTAACACTGCCACTTACCTCACAGTCACACCTGAGAACTCTTACCTAACACTGCCACTTACCTCACAGTCACACCTGAGAACTCTTACCTAACACTGCCACTTACCTCACAGTCACACCTGAGAACTCTTACCTAACACTGCCACTTACCTCACAGTCACACCTGAGAACTCTTACCTAACACTGCCACTTACCTCACAGTCACACCTGAGAACTCTTACCTAACACTGCCACTTACCTCACAGTCACACCTGAGGAGTGAGGTAACAAGAGAGGAGGTAGCGACGTCTCCCTCGACACACTCCACTAACTCCAGAAGGCGGCGCCAATATTGCCTCCCGTGTCGCCTACACTCCGCCACCCAGATCATATCAAACATTTTAAGTAATGCAATTGAAACTAGTTCAAAAGCGACTCTGGGGGCGAGAGAGTTCACAAAGTTATAACTGAACGTCTTGTGAGGAGGACGAGGAAGCGGCGTGGTGGTGGTGGTGTTCTCTCTGATGTGAACCTTGAACCTCTCTTTCTCTGGTTCTTGTGGCGTCGTTTAATGTGATCCTCGAACCTTCCTTCCCTAACTCTGAGGCGGCGGCGGTGTTGATGGCGGCGTTCTCTTGAAGTAAACCTTGAAACTTTCCTTACCTGACTTTGACGAGGTAGTGGTGAAGGCATACTCTCTGAAGTGAGCCTTGAATCCCCCCCCCCCCCCCCCTGACTGAGGTGCGGCGGCTGTTGGTGGCGGCTTTCTCTGGTAGTGAACCTTGAACTCTCTGGAGGCGATTGAGACGCCAACACCAGTTTGCTGTTGGTTTCTGCTCAAGTTAGTCGGGTTCAGTGTCCGTAATATCTCGACCTGTCTCTGTTGTGGCTATACCTTTGAGGTCTTGACGCTACGGTTCTCTCTCTCTCTCTCTCTCTCTCTCTCTCTCTCTCTCTCTCTCTCTCTCTCTCTCTCTCTCTCTCTCTCTCTCTCTCTCTCTCGTCAATTATAAATTAAATCTGTAAAACTTTAACAATATTCCGAGTCAAAATTCTTCAAAACCGCATCTTTCCACTGTACCTTAAACAACTATACAACAGTTACTACATTATAAAGTAAAAGATTTAAGGAGATATTTTACATCTGATTGATTTATTTCTATACATATTTTGTGGTTTGAGGAGCAGAAATGTCATGATTGGTGCAGTAGGTCCCTTGTGGTGTTTGGTTTAAGGTCTTCTCTGGTCTCTGGGGAAGATGTCCTCTGGTCTCTGGGGAAGGTCTCCTCTGGTCTCTGGGGAAGGTCTCCTCTGGTCTCTGGGGAAGGTCTCCTCTGGTCTCTGGGGAAGTCTCCTCTGGTCTCTGGGGAAGGTCTCCTCTGGTCTCTGGGGAAGGTCTCCTCTGGTCTCTGGGGAAGGTCTCCTCTGGTCTCTGGGTTTTTTTCGGTCAGTGATTTAGGAAGTTTTACATAACAGCTCCTGCCTTCCGGGAACCTGGAGGCGATGTTGATTGTTCCGCCTGTGGCTCCTGGAACAACACAACATGAATTGCTGCTCTTTTCAACCACACACACACACACACACACACACACACACACACACACACACACACACACACACACACACACACACACACACACTACGTTGCTGTAACTACGATCATCCAGCTATGATACAATGATGTGAGTTATTAAGGATGTCACCTTCGTTGGTGAGCTTTGGGGTGACTCGAGAGGCCAACACGGGACCGGCAGGCTCGTCCACAGATGTTGCACGTGTGGAGGGTTACATCTAGTGCGGGAAGGGCGGCGGCAGCGTCTTTTCGGCGTTGGCGCTTGTCTGCCTCGGTAACGCTCTTCCAAGCGTCACACACACACACACACACACACACACACACACACACACACACACAAAATAGTGAGAGAAGAAACAACCAGCCATAACTGTTTTAAAATTTGGTTGTAGTTTTTGGACAGTTGGTAATGAAGGCAAAAATGATGAGAAGTTTTGGGGAAGAGTCTTGTCTGACTTTCTGCCTTAATGGTTGATTAATTTTTACCAGGGGAGGGAGAAAGGGGGAAAATAACACAGAGAGAGAGAGAGAGAGAGAGATAGAGAGAGAGAGAGAATAATCATGTGATAATGAAAGCAATATCTTCATTGTGTAGTCTGTTAACTTTGGAGGTCCGGGCTCCTCCCCCTCCCTCCCTCCCTCCCTTAGTCCTTACCTACCCGTCTTCCCTCCCTTCTCCCCTCCACTTCTCCCTCCCTAACATCTTGCCTCCTCCCTCCTCCCCTCCACTACCCTCTCCTCCTTCTTCCACTCCTAAACCCTCAAGTGCCAGTCCCTGAATCTACTCCACCGAGCAACAGGTGGAAGCAACAGCGACCTTCAGTGTTATTTCAGAATCACCCTGTAATGTTGTTGTTGTTGTTGCTGTTTTTATTGTTGCTGTTGTTGTTGTTGCTGTTGTTTTTATTGTTGCTGTTGTTGTTGTTGTTGATGTTGTTGGTAGTAATTGTAAATATTACTTAATTATGTGTAGTTTTTCATATACTCATGTGATCAATCTATATAATTTTTGTTATCATTTTTTTTCACTCCTCCCACAGTCCCTAGTGCCTCCCCTTCTTCCTCCCACCTTCCTCTCCCTCCCACCTCCTTCTCCCTTCCCACCTCTCCCCTCCCATCTCTACCCTGGTGAGTGTGATCGTTGCCAAAGCTGTACAGTTCACACGGTTCGGTCTCTCAGTCTCTTCCGTCAATGGAATCATCTCCCAGGAAGGAGACAATACGCGTGGAAATTCCCGTCGACACGCGAGGTTTCCGTACTTGAGGGCTTCTGTGTTGCTAACGTGGCAGGGCTTCACCATTACCCCGTGTTAGAGGGAGACTGCACTGTCAGGATACACCGTGTACCAGAGCCTTTAGTATTGCATGACTTAATAAGCTTAAACGCCAAAAGCCAAGACAACTGCATTTTGGTCTGTTGTAAGCGTATCAAAGCAAGTGTTGGTGGATTCAGTGCATGCAATTGAAAGCTGTTGGTACCATGAGTATGCCACTACAAAACATTGTAAAATAATGTTGTCTTTCCCATTGCAGGTGTTATTAAATGAATGACGGTTAGGTTATAGAACTTAAAGTATGCAATTGAACTACAAAATCTATGTTGGTTTGGTATATACTGTAGTATGCAATTGCACGTTGTTAGTTCCTCAGTATCTTCCGACCAACATAAGGGTTCAGTCGTGTACAGCTAAAGCATTAAGAGTATTTATATATTTCGTAAGTGCCTTGGCCCATTACAGCATCGCAGGACACGCAGGTACATAGCACAGTAAAGCATCGCACGGCATCGCACTAAGCTGGGCTAGCACCACGCACTTCACAGCCTTTATGAAACAGTCGTAGATGAAGCTCCTAACAGACTGTATATATAATTCTTGTTGCTAAAGGACCTCCGGCTGTCGAAATACTGGTGGCATATATTGCATAGAGTGTGTTAGTTAATGAAATTGTGACATAGAGTGTGTTGGGTGATGAAATTGTGACATAGAGTGTGTTAGGTGATGAAATTGTTGCATAGTGTGTTAGTCGATGGTGATGTTGCAAATTACATTATATCAGTTGGTAGTAATGTTGCAGTAGCGTTACATTAAAACACCATTTTAGTCGGAGACATTGTTGCAGAGTGGGAATATGCTTGTTGCAAATCATGTTACATATTAGAGCGAGCTGTTGTGCCTGACTAGCAACACACACACACCAAGAAGTGAGAATGTCTGTAGGTTAGGTTAGGTTAAGTTGAGTTAGGTTAGGTTACATTAGCGTGAGAGAGAGCCACATATGAAACAATTCCTTGAGAGTATATTATTATTATTATTCGTATCAATTGTCAGCAAACGGCAATTTAAACGTGGAGGCAATATTGCAAGATTAGAATGAATGAGAATTGAAGATAAGGGTAAAGGTAAGTGTGAGAAGATTTAATCACGTGGTAGGATTGGAGGTGGAGGAGGAGGGGTGGGGGTGTTAAAGAGAAGAGCCTTGATATGAGAAGACTACAATTTAAGGTGAAGATATGTAGGAGAGATGGACGGAGAGATTCAGGAGATGAGAATGTAGGGAGAATACTGAAGATTGATGAACGTGGCAGAGAATTGGAGTAAAGAATAAATAAATAAAAGAAGAAGAAGAAGAAGAAGAAGAAGAAGAAGAAGAAGAAGAAGAAGAACCCCTAAACAGAATATGTATATATGAGAAACTGTCATTTCTAAGCAGAACTCTTTGACGAAATGTAATAATGTGGACGAAGGATTCAGAGTGAAAATATGTATTGCTCTGGCTGCCGTTATGAGGGTGCACACGTCACGTCTCCTGGTAATATTCACATTTATCACGGCTCTCTCTCTCTCTCTCTCTCTCTCTCTCTCTCTCTCTCTCTCTCTCTCTCTCTCTCTCTCTCTCTCTCTCTCTGTTTACCACTTTCACTTTTTTTTTTTTTTTTACCATCTGTCTCACTCCCCTCCTCCTCCTCCTCCTCCCCTCTCTTTCGTCTTCCTCTCCCTCTCCTGTTACCTTCTACCTCACAACCCTCCCTTTTGCTTCCTCTTCCACCCTTCTTCCACTCCACCGTCACTCTCCCTTCCTCTAAATTACTCCCTCTCCTTCTTCTCTCTCTTTCTCTTGCTTATCTTCTCCCCTCCCTCGTCTCAACCCTTTCCCTTCGTTCTCTTTCAACCCCTTTCCCTTAATTTGTCGTCTCCCCTCTTGCCCCCCTACCCATGCCTCTCACCCCACGTAAGGCAGCCAAGGGAGTCTTTTACACCCTACTGAGTCTTCTCTTCTAGGCAACGTCAACCTCCCCGCCCAACAACACAGCCCTAACCTAACCTAACCTAACCTAACATTGCCTAATCTGACCTAACCTAACCTAACCTAACCTAATGCTTTTAATCTCTGTTTCTTTAGTTCTTTATGTGGTAGTGTTATTTATTGTATATTTTATTATTGTCATGAGTATTAGTATTCCTGTTATTATTACTACTATTACTATTACTACTACTACTATTATTATTATTATTATTATTATTATTATTATTATTATTATTATTATTATTATTATTATTATTATTATTATTATTATTATTATTATTATTATTATTACCGTCAAGAGGGGAGGGAAGAGGATAGGTCAAGTGGTTTTATTTAAGGTAAAATAACAGGTCCTCTTGAACACTCGGAAGGAGAACAACAGAGAGATGAAGATAGGGAATAGGGGAGGAGTGAGGGATATAGATGAAGATAGGGAAGGGGGGTATAAGGAAGGGAGGAAGGGAGGGAGTAAGGTAGGAAAGATGGAGGTCCTTCATACTGTGTCTCCTCTCTTTTTCTTCAGGGAGAGAAAAAAAAATGTGAGGTTTTTGTGATCGAAAAAGTTGAATAGAGAATTTTTTTTTTTTAGGTGACAAAGAAAGAGGGAGATTTGGAGAGAGAGAGAGAGAGAGAGAGAGAGAGAGAGAGAGAGAGAGAGAGAGAGATTTTGAAGATAAAAAATATATATAATTTTCCCAAACACGCAAGACTCAAAGTTGTTTTTTCTTACTTTTTACCCTTTTTTTTTTGAGAGGATAGAGGGAGGTGGAGAGGGGCACACACAACAGAGCTGAAGGGAAAGGGGAAAAGAAAGGGTAGGGGTGGAAGGGGAGATACTGGGGGCTAATTGAGTAATGGGGGAAGGGAGATATTTTGGTGGTAAGGGGAGGAGGAAAGGGATAGTAAAGGGGAAGAGATAAGGGGAATCACATCAAAGGGAAGAAAGGGGGTGATAATGGAAAGAAGAAGTCACGTCATAGAGGGGAAAATAAATGTCCTCCTCACTTTATTTTTTGGGGGGGAGGAGGGAGGGAGGGAGGGGGGGAGGGAGGGGGAGGAGAAATGAGGGAGGGAGACGAGAAGGGGGATGGGGAGATAGAGGAGAGAAACAGGAAAGGAGGGGGAAGAAACGGAGGATACATGAGTGTAGAAGAGGAGAGGTGTGAGAGAAATGCGGAAGGATAGATAAGGAGGAGAAGAAGAGATAGAGAAAAAGGGAAAGGGGAAGAGTGGAGGGATATGATAGAGGGAAGGAGGAAGAATACAGGTAGAGGAGGGAGCAAAGAGAGAGAGAGAGAGAGAGAGAGAGAGAGAGAGAGAGAGAGAGAGAGAGAGAGAGAAGTTAATTTTTCCTTTTTCATCAGAGATTTCCTCCAACAAGACAAGCAAAAAGAGAGTGACACGGGAAAAGTTTGGTGGGGGGAGGGTCTGTTTGTCTGTCTGTCTTGACGTTTGCACCTACCTCCCTCCCTCTTTCTCTCTCTTCCTCCCTCCCTCCCTTCCTTCCTCCCCCCTCTCTCCTTCCCCCCCCCTCCCTTCCCCCTCCCTCCCAAACCAGAGATCAGAAACTTAGGTGGAGGGTTAAATTGTTTTCCATGTGTGGTGTGTGCTGAGAAAAATACATACATACATACATACATACATACATACATGACAAAGAAACAGGCAGACAAAAATTAAAGACTGTGCAAACTCACAATCTATTTCTCCTGGTCACACACACACACACACACACACACACACACACACACACACATACACAGTACATAAGCACTTGGAAAAGAGGCCATAAAGCTGATTTTACCTTGAGGAGATCGGACTGGAACGATACCATGAAACTTGTCTTGTCTTCTCTCTTCTCTTCTCTTCTCTTCTCTTCTCTTCTCTCATTTATATTTTAGGTATAAAATAGCTTACTTCTCCTTTAAAATAAATTAATGAATATTATATTACATCCTGGCCCATAAAATGTTATACCACAAGTAGGCAGCCAGCGGTGTATAAATTAAATTAATATTAAAACAAAATTGGTTCTGCTTCAGTAGACGTCAGTGATCGAGGACAGCGCCATCTATGAATGTGCTTAGGAGTTACATCCTCAAGTTTTTTAACAAGGGGGGGGGGAAAGGGAGCATTTTCCTGAGGCCGATGGAGACCTTTGATGATAACACCATCTCACGCTCTCCCGCACCCACCCCTTTGCTGGTCTCACCCGTGTGTGCGGCAGGCGTGCGGCTCACAAGACGTGGGAGAGTGCGGTAAAAGTGCGGAAGGAAAGTAGGTAGTCAGGTAGGGAGAGGAGGTGGTTGTTCTATTATACTGTATTCACGCGGAAGTTACCCAAGTGTCTGGTGCTGAGAGCTGGTGCAAGTTACCTCTGTCTCTCTGTTCATCAATGAATGTGTTTTGGTTATGAGTCTTTATGAGAATGTTGCTATGTTGGTCTGTTGAGGCAATGGTTACTTAAGACTCACTTATCTGGGAAATAATATTGATCTTTCATTGTTTATTGGAAGTATAATGCTGTATATATTGTTTCTTTAATGTGTTTACAATAGAGACGATAGTTATGTAAAGCATTGGTGGCTTTTATCATATGTAGCAGTCAGCTTTACACCGTTGCAACATTTTTTTTTGTAAGTTCTATGTTAAGTGTACTGTAAATAAGTTTTAAGTTAAGTATAAGTATGAAGTTAAGTACAAGTATGAAGTTAAGTACAAGTGTAAAGTTAAGTATTAAGTGTGAAGTTAAGTATTAAGTCAAGTGTGAGTAAGTTTTAAGTATAAGTAAGTTTTAAGTTAAGTATAAGTATTAAGTTAAGTATAAGTATGAAGTTAAGTACAAGTATGAAGTTAAGTATAAGTGTGAAATTAAGTATAAGTGTGAAGTTCAGTATTAAGTGTGACGTTCAAGTATGAGTAAGTTTCAGGTATATAAGTAAGTTTTAAAATACGTATGAATATAAAGTTAAGTATAAGTAAGTTACAAGTTATAAGGTGCTCCATACTCGAGTCGTCTCCCGGGTTGAATCTCAAGTAGTCAGTCACCTTCATGCTGGCCTGAAAACGAATCCCTACAGCGTCTTGTCCACAAATTTACCGTAAAAGTTGAAGTTTTTGTCCGAGAATTCACCTAACTTCCTGTTGTTACGCCTTAAGATGTAAAGATGGTGGTGTTGGCTGGTTTACTGGCCTGTACCCTTATGTAATGTACTGCATTGTGTTAAGATACATCGAGTTGGTATATTCTCTCTCTCTCTCTCTCTCTCTCTCTCTCTCTCTCTCTCTCTCTCTCTCTCTCTCTCTCTCTCTCTCTCTCTCTCTCTCTCTCTCTCTCTCTCTCTCTCTCTCTCTCTCTCTCTCTCTCTCTCTCTCTCTCTCTCTTTTCCCTAGCTGTACGCCGGACCCTGGGTTGGTGTCTCAAAAGATCCACTTTAATATCTGCTTTTGTAGTCTATTTTGGGCTTTAGTGCAAGAAAAATGTGCTCACCAGGTTCATCCCTAAATATACTATACACACACACACACACAGTTGTCGGCACACGATAATTAAAAGTTGTTCTTCCTTATTTTCGTAGTTTTTTTTTATTCTCTTTCTTTTAGTTTCATCTTGTAGTTTTATTATTTCTTTATATTTTTTTCTGTTAATTCTTTTTTTATTTATAATTTTCTTCATAGTATTTATTTATTTATTTTATCACTATTATTTTCTTCTTAATACGTTTTCTAATTCCATTTATTTTGTCTTCGTCTTTTTCATTTCCCTTCTTTATCATCATCATCATCATCATCATCATCATCATTTCCTTATGCGTTACTCCTTCCATTTTCTGCTCAGCCATTCTGTTGTCTGAGCTTTTATCGTGATGATTTGTGCTTTACTCTTCCAATCCAGTCCACGAGGTTTACTGAAGCCTCGTGAAAAGTATACAGAAGGAAGCCTCTTGATTTTTGCTGATCATAATACTCTTTAAAATCATTTCTTGATCAAGTTTAGGAAGCGACTTGATTTTGGTCGTGTTCTGACTAAAGCTTTTGTTTGGCGGCCATTTTTAATTAATTATCATATCCCACATTGTGCGTATTTTTGTCCAACCAATGTGATGTAACTCTTCCAAATTCATCCAAAAGATTATCATTATGTGAACCTCAAGTTGCCTGTTGATTTTAGTCAAATTCATTTTTAATCTTTCTTTTTGGTAGTCATTTTGAATTCATTACCAGATTACATATTCTTTTCATTATACATTTCAAATAGCATTATGTATTACCTTAGTCACTACAAAATTCAAGATAGTCAAACAGTTTTAATCGCCAAAATCATTAGACTTACTGAAAGTTTATCTATGATTCAAGGTGTATTTAGCGGAGTTATATCAAAGTGTTCCGACTGAATATTAAAACAAAAAATTAAATTTTGGCAGATAATTCAAAATGGCCGCCACATAAAGTTTTATTTCCAGTAACAACAATTAAATGACAAGTTGAGATTCAACCAATTATGTCTTTGAATTATTGTACAGGTGTAATTTATAATTGGCACACGTGTAAATTACCATAGTAGTACAGTGTATGAAGAGAAATATACAGGGGGATGTTATATTCCTTGAGTTTGTGCTCTCTCTCTCTCTCTCTCTCTCTCTCTCTCTCTCTCTCTCTCTCTCTCTCTCTCTCTCTCTCTCACATAGACTCACTCCAGTAAAGCGAGGTAAAAGATTAACGGTGAGAGCGCGGCGAGGCTGTACGTAAAGGTGGTGAATGGGAGAGTAAAAGAGAATGAATAGTAGGAAGCGTTTAGGCAGATTGAGACGAAGGTGGTAAAGGTTTATGAGAGTAGTGGGAGAGGGAGTGGGGAGGTGGGTAAAGTGAGAGGGAAGGGTAGGAGAGAGGGGGAGGAAAGACGGAGGGGGTGTATGAGAGGGGAGGATGATTGTGGTGGGTGGGGGTGGGAGAAACAGATAATGAAAGATTGGGAAAGAGAGTTGGTGTGGGAGGATTAAAGAGAGAAAGAGAGAGAGAGAGGAAATGGAAATAAGGCAGAAAAGAGAAATTGAGAGCACACACAAATACACTGAGAATGGCAGACAGATAAAGGTGGAGAAATAAGAACAAGAAAGAAAGGAAGAAAGGAAGGAGTGACAATAGAGAGAACACGACCAGTGGTTTCCTAGACACTATTAATTATAATCCCCCTTCCTCGTTTTCTACCATCCTCTGTTACACCTTATCCCGCTTCCCGTTTTCTTTTGGAACTCTTGCTTTTATTCTTCCCACGTGTGCCTTGTTCTTCTTCTTTATTCTTATCCTCTGGCTTACGTTTCTTCCTCATATTCTCTGTTTATTGCTGCGATCAAAGATTGTGTCTGTATTTATTAACATGTTGATTATTATTTCTTTGATTGGTTTTTGTTTGTTTTGCTTGTTTAAATGACCTTGTTTTTGTTCATTAGTGAAGGTTGGTTAGTTGTCTTTGTTTAGGTTAGTAAAGGCGTGTATTAATTGTTGTTGTTGTTTCTTCAGATGATGGTTAATGTTTTACTAAGTTGAAGGAATGTATATAATGCTTTACTGTTTTTCCTCAGTGAAGTGTACCGGTATATTTTCGTTGGTGTCTTGGGGTAAAACTGTCTTCTTATTCTTCACTACCAGTGTGGCCTTCGTGTGTGTGTTAACCACTAACTGCATCTTTCACATTTTCCTATAACCTGAATAATAATCGTTAATCGTTAAAATATTAATTTACGTTTTTCCTATTTTGATATTTCTCTGTTTTATACTTATTTCCTTATTTTTTCTTGGTATTGTTTTGTTTTTCGTTCACTTTAATATTTATCGTCAGCCATAATATTTCCTTCCAGGTGCGTAATTTTAAGAAGGGTGAGGTTACCACTCATAAAGCTTCAGCGGCGCGACCTTTTTCCGAGCGTTTATTTTCATGGCTGGGGATTCTTCCGGGTATTAGATTTCATAGCTTGGTGAAGCGTGGCTCGGGGAGTGTCACCCTTCCAGGAGGGTCATTGAGCACGTTTTGAGCTCCTCGAGATTAGAACCTAACTAGTTTCGAACCCCTGTGTGTATTATACCTTGCATGTATTAAATTTGCCTAAAGTTTCGAACCTCACGTATAGAAGACCTGTAGTAATTTTCGGATCCAGTAATATATTGAACCCGGCTCGCTCTATAACAAAAATGTTTCGATCCCAGATTGTCTCGAGTTTTGGAAATTTCGAGGCTTGAACTGCTCGGTCCTAGGACATAAAAGATGAAACTTCCGGTGGCTGAAACATTCTGGAAACGAAACTTCCAAATTGAAATGGTGTAGGATCCCAGACACGAGGATACGAAACACATATTCTAAACATCAGGAAATCGAAACGCTACAGACTGAAACTTATAGTCCTGAAAGGTCGTGGAATCGAATCTTCAAGGGGTCGAAACGTCGTAAAGCCCAAACGTGTGACCACTGAGAGGGGTTGGGGGGGGGGTAGGACTTCGGAGAGTGTCAACGAGCCTGGCTGGTGCTAGAGGGGGTGACGGAGGGGGGGGGGGGGGAGGGGTAAGAAGGAGTGAGAGGCGTCGCAATTTTATGGCTGTGGTTTATGTGAATTTTATTGCTCGCGTGTTGGAAATGGATCACTCGAGGGAGGTGTAACCGAGGAGGGATTTTTTTTTCTATATATCTGCGGTTTTATTGTATAGATTTTTATCATCTTTTTTATTGTTTTTCATTAACTTTGCGTCTGTGCGTTCTGGTTGTCTCGTAGTGTTTTTTATTATTATTATTATTTACGGTTTTTCAATATCTATACCTAAATAATATTGCTGGGTAAGGTGAGAGGTTTTTTTGTCTATTTAACTCATGGGTGGTATATAGTGATTGGTGGTCTTGGCTACATGTAAGAGCATGACTGATCAAACCTAGGATATTTTCTCTCATGATTGGGTGACCTAGAGACGTAAAATTATGATTGGTCGACATAGAGACGTGTAAGATTATGATTGGTCAACCTTGAGACGTGTAAAATTATGATTGGTTGACATAGAGACGTGTAAGATTATGATTGGTCAACCTTGAGACGTGTAAAATTATGATTGGTCGACATAAGAGACGTGTAAGATTATGATTGGTCAACCTTGAGACGTGTAAAATCTTGATTGGTCGACATAGAGACGTGTAAGATTATGATTGGTCAACCTTGATACGTGTAAAATCTTGATTGGTCTACCTATTAACATATATCAGGCCGGGCTGCTTCACACGAGCAAGTCTACGGACCTGGCGCACCCACATTCAACCACAAAAGCCTGTCGAGGAATTACAAATATACACACAAGGAGTACATTACCGTCTCCAGTTACTTAATTAATATAACCTCTTTCCGGTAAATCAGTAGATAGTTATTTATTATTTATCTTTGTTATTAATTTCATTGACAAATAGATCAGGTATTTGTACTGAGAATTACAGGTGTACATGTATCAAAATAATGAGGACAGGTATTGGTACTGATAATTACAGGTGTACATGTATCAAAATAAAGAGGACAGGTATTGGTACTGATAATTACAGGTGTACATGTATCAAAATAAAGAGGACAGGTATTGGTACTGATAATTACAGGTGTACATGTATCAAAATAAAGAGAACAGGTATTGGTACTGCTAATTACAGGTGTACATGTATCAAAATAAAGAGAACAGGTATTGGTACTGCTAATTACAGGTGTAGAGGTATCGTCAAATTTCCATAAACAGGTATTGGTACTGATACTAATTGTAGGTATAGACTTGGAAATAATAACAGTACACATACCGTAGTCAGAATCGGTATATAAACATAAATTGGTTCATAAACAAGTGTAAACATACGGGTATTTATTGTTTAATGTGAATGTTTACAGGAAATATTCTAATCATGTTTTCCGCATCACGTGACCGGGATCAAAGGATAATTGGTAGGGGTATTAATTCCCGATAGTTGGTCCGGGTAGAGGGGAAACGTTGTCGGTAATCCCCCCCCTCCTCCAACCCGTCCCCCCCTCTCCCCCTCCCCCCCAAAAAATCAACCAACTGGAACAGTCAGTATCCATGTGGTGGGTGTTGACTGTCTGCATTCAAGGGTCGTTATGTTTGGTTTTACTTTTGTTTTTGAATGCTTTTATTTTTTGTGGTTTTGGTTTATTTATTTTTTGTGGTTTTGGTTTATTTATTTTTTGTTATTATTTTGAAGGATTTTTTGTTTTTATTTACGTTTTTATTGTTTTTTTTTATCTTGTTTTATATTTTATAATTCATTTAGGTTTTCCTTTTTTTTTTTCCTTAGTTATAATTCTTTTTTTTAAATCTTTTTTTTTCTCGGGGTTTTTTTTTAAGGGAGAAAACAACAAAACCTTCCGTAATATATTACTAATCAGTGATGGCGCTGTGGTGTCACCCCATCGTCCCATATTACCTGAGGTCCCCAGTTCGATCTTAATCTGTTTAACTACCGCTGGATGTCTGACAAAAAGTAATGACCTCTGACTTAACGACCCCCGAGTGTCTGACACAATTTAGACAGATGGACTTATCCGACCAAGGGTGTTAAACGGACTTAATGGTTGGACTTATCCAGCCAAGGTGTTAAACAGACTTACTCAACATGGACTTTTGACAGCAAACGCCATTAACCTTGAAAAACTCTGACATTACTGAATAAATTTGATAATAAGTAAACTTTCTACTCATCCATAAATTACCTTGATCTTAACCAGCCATAACATTTATCAGTCTTAGTAAATTTAGAACTTACGAATGGTTAAATCATATCATTGACCTTTTGACCTGTCGAGTGACCTTTGTTGTTGGTGTCCCCCAAGCTGGCATTAACCTCTCTCTCTCTCTCTCTCTCTCTCTCTCTCTCTCTCTCTCTCTCTCTCTCTCTCTCTCTCTCTCTCTCTCTCTCTCTCTCTCTCATCACCAGCCATGAGAACAATGAACTTATCAAAACCAAAGCTGGTGATAAACTCCCGTGATTGGATATTTCCGATCATTAAATCTGGGGGGGGGGGGATACTGGTCAACTGGGGGACTGGTACTGGGGAACTGACACTGGGGGACTGGTACTGGAGGACTGGTACTGGGGGCTGGTACTGGGGAACTGGCACTGGGGGACTGGTACAAAAGGACTGGTACTGGAGGACTGGTACTGGGGGCTGGTACTGGGGGACTAATACAGAAGGACTGGTACATTAAGGACCCACCACACTAACACGTCAGCCTCAGTATTAAGCCTCGTACTAACCTGTGTTTACATATTGTATCGGTGACTTGGTTAATTTATTCCCCATTGAAGATTCTGTTGATGTCTATAGAACTTCTGAGATATTTTTCCGATTTGTATTTATTTTCTATTTCTTGGCATGTACTCGATTACATATTTTGTCATTAGTTTTTTCGTTTATTTTTATTTATTTATTTTGTATTTCTTTGGGGGGATGATTTCAGTTACATATATATTTTTTTTGTGATGGACTAAGTTGATATATGTTAATACTCTTGTTATTAGTTTCTGTACTTGAAAACAAAATCACTCTTGGATTATTTGCAGAATCTTATATATTTTTATTATTTTTCTATATTTTTGTTTATATATCTGTTGCTAGTTTTATGTGCACCTTCTGAAGAAAACAGTATATATATACTTTCTCACTCAAGTGTTTTCCCCAGTATAGTACCGGGAGGCAGGGCACTTCCTCCCTACTACACTTGCTGTCATCCACTCATTGTTACTGCTGGAATGTGTACTGCCGTGGTACTTCCCTCATTGCAGCATTGCCTTAATAGTAAATAACAAGACGATAGATTAATTTATTTGCAGATATATAGATTGATAAGGAGTAAAAGCGTCCAATATAGTTATAGATCAGAAGAACAATTCACTATAGTGGCAGATAATTACATAGATAATTACAGATATTACATATAGATATAAATAGCATATAGACCTAGAAACAACTCATATAGTAACAGGTATTATATGTATTTAACAGAGCTACTATAAATATCATAGTCTCGTAGGAAATAAAGACTTTTTTTTAATAAGTCAAAGTTTACAGACGTGGGAGGACAAACATTAGACAAGAGACCTTTGTGAATCTCATCATTAAAACTCCAATGGCGAATTTCACTTCAAATCTCAAAACTGGAGCGGCAGAATATATTAATAATTGCTAGATGGATTTTGTGAAGGGCTGCGTCGTTAACTTCTCTTCCTAGTTAAATTCAACGGAAGATGTCAACGTCAACGACTTTGTTAGTTTGGTTGAATTGGTTTTATTTTTTTATTTATTTTTTTTTGTTCGTGTTGTTGTTATTGAGAAAAACTTGTGTTTGTATTACTTTATTTTCGTAAGTTTTATTTTTTTATGTTTAATTATTCTCATGTGTCGTTATTACAATGATTAGGATGATGATAATTATTGTGAAAATTATAATAATGACCGATAACTTAACCTACAATGACAATGATGAGAAAGTGAGAGAAATTGATATAGTAATGACGACTAAACTAACGATGACAATGATGAGAGTGATGATGACAATGATGAGAGTAATGATGACAATGATGAGAGTAATGATGACAATGGTGATGATGGTGATTTTTTTTAATAATATTTATAAATTTAGTGGCACACCATTGCACAGTTTTGGTGGTGGCGGCAGAATGTTGCAGCCGAGCCATAATGACAGCTGCTCTCCATAAAGCGGCGTTCTCTTCAACACGGGACACTACATGTTAGAGATATGCAAATGTCTTAGTCCCAGGTGTGTATGTATGTGTGTGTGTGTCTGTGTGTGTGGGGGGGGATGTGTGTGGGTGTGGAGAATCTATTCATTAAAACTCCACTTTTAAGAATATATTGCACACACACACACACACACACACACACACACACACACACACACACACACACACACACACACACTTCTTCCCCTACATAACTCCCCTCCCTCCTCCACTTCCCATCTTCCTGTACCTCCCCTTTACACTAATTCCTATTTACCTATTAAGTATGATTGACTCGCTTATGTAAATAGGGGTTATGGAGAAGGTGGCGGGTTATCAGGGCACACCAGGTAGCCCGGGTCAACACCGCTCTCTCTCATTAACTTACCATATCACAGGTAATGGTATCAGCTGCCTTGGCACGTATGGGTTATGACGTCACTCACTCTTTCTTTTTTCTCTCGCTTTCTCTCTTGCTTTCTTGTTTTCTTTCTCTCTCTGTCTCTCTCCAACATTGCTTTGTAGTTTTTCCACAGTGCATAACGTTCACACAAACACTATTTGGCTCTTGTATTTATAAACCAAAATACAGCCCACTGTAGTTATCAACAACGAATTAACCGACATTAGGCGACTGACTTTTACGAGAGAATAGAGGAGGTATTACAGAGCTCCTTTAACATGTCTCTCTCGTGTAAGACACAGGGGTTAAGGCCACTGAGGGCTGGGCACTTGGTGATGACCTGTGGAGGACACGGGAATGTCTCTAACACGTGAGAAGGTAGAAATGAGGTAGGCCTATGAGAAGGTAGTAATGAGGCAGGCCTATGAGAAGGTAGTAATGAGGCAGGCCTATGAGAAGGTAGTAATGAGGTAGGCCTATGAGAAAGTAGTAATGAGGTAGGCCTATGAGAAGGTAGTAATGAGGTAGGCCTATGAGAAGGTAGTAATGAGGTAGGCCTATGAGAAGGTAGTAATGAGGTAGGCCTATGAGAATATAGTAATGAGGTAGGCCTATGAGCAGGTAGTAATGAGGTAGGCCTATGAGAAGGTAGTAATGAGGTAGGCCTATGAGAAGGTAGTAATGAGGTAGGCCTATGAGAAGGTAGTAATGTGGTAGGCCTATGAGAAGGTAGTAATGAGGTAGGCCTATGAGAAGGTAGTAATGAGGTAGGCCTATGAGAAGGTAGTAATGAGGTAGGCCTATGAGAAAGTAGTAATGAGGTAGGCCTATGAGAAGGTAGTAATGAGGTAGGCCTATGAGAAGGTAGTAATGAGGTAGGCCTATGAGAAGGTAGTAATGTGGTAGGCCTATGAGAAGGTAGTAACGAAGTAGGCCTATGTTTAGTTGATGATTATCGAGTTATTTCAGGTAGTGTTATTATATAATGCTATATGTTGACAGCCCACATTTTTATAGGTACAACTGTCAATAGATGTTAATATTTGTGCATTAGTGATGGAGATGTTGATGTTAGTGGTCGAGATGATGATGTTGGGAGGCAGATGTTTTTTTAAATCTCAGAGATGACGATGTTAATTTCCTGTAGACATCAACTACTGTCAGACATGGAGACTAACTACTGTCAGACATGGAGACATTAACTATTGTCAGACATGGAGACTAACTACTGTCAGACATTAACTACTGTCAGACATGGAGACTAACTACTGTCAGACATGGAGACATTAACTACTGTCAGACATGGAGACATTAACTACTGTCAGACATGGAGACATTAACTATTGTCAGACATGGAGACTAACTACTGTCAGACATTAACTACTGTCAGACATGGAGACTAACTACTGTCAGACATGGAGACATTAACTACTGTCAGACATGGAGACTAACTACTGTCAGGCATTAACTACTGTCAGACATGGAGACTAACTACTGTCAGACATGGAGACATTAACTACTGTCAGACATGGAAACTAACTACTGTCAGACATGGAGACATTAACTACTGTCAGACATGGAAACTAACTACTGTCAGACATGGAAACTAACTACTGTCAGACATGGAGACATTAACTACTGTCAGACATGGAAACTAACTACTGTCAGACATGGAGACATTAACTACTGTCAGACATGGAGTCCTCAAGAATCTTTGCAAGATGTTCCAACGTTCTATCCTGAGTCTTTAAGAGTCCTTCCAAGAAGTCTTGAGACTACCCTCAAGCCGGGACTCAAAACCAAAGGCTTAAATAGTCTCAAAAAGTCTCAAATAGTCCCAGTGAATTCTCTATATCTGAAGGTGTCCCAGATAGTCCCTCACTGTCCCAATTAGTCCCCAAATCTCTGGCTGGGTGGCTGAGACAGTTCCCTGGTGAGGCTGATGTAGATGGCGTATTAATATGGTAATTATATTGTTTGTACTGGGGGCTTCCTGCCTCTTAAGGACTTTTAGTGTGTGTGTGTGTGTGTGTGTGTGTGTGTGTGTGCGCGTGTGCGTGTGCGCGTCTGTGTGTGTGTGTGTGTGTGTGTGTGTGTGTGTGTGTGTGTAGTGGCGCCACAACACGCTCAGCACCTGTTTGTAATCTCACTAAAATAAATCAGCTGAAGAGTCGGTGAAAACTTAATGGAATAAAGGATTTATTCTGAGATTCGATGCGGATTTAATTGGCGATTTCCATGGAGATTTTTCCTTCATTAGCTCGACGCTGCAGCAGATAACAGTTAAGTCTCTGATAACTCGCTGTGGATCTTTATAAATGTATCTTCAAAGAGGATTTACCACGTGCTGATGCTGATTGGATTAATTAAAAATAAAAGCAATTCGGAGCTGTGTGAATCATTACGTTGGTGCTCAGTTCGTTTTGATGTGGAGGAACCTGCCTCTCCTTTCATAGTCACTGTGTTGGAGTTCTGTTTTGATTTGCTCGGTAAAGGGCCCAGGATCTGGGGGGGTTGTTTGTGTCTAACGAGTCGTTTCAACATACTCGTATCAGTTCCTATGAGAGTGAATGCATACCAGTACATACATGGTTGCCCCTCGTGTTCTAGGGTGGCCGGCCCAAGGGTCACCTAGGCGTGAATGTGTTGAAGGTGTAGAAGCTGTCTCCAACACAACAACCACACCCTGAGTTAACGAGTTGCATGACCTAGTGTCAAGGAATAATCCAAGAAAACCGGACAACTCGCCATCTGCACTGGCTAACCATTACCCCAGAACACGATCCGAAAAAACAAACAAAAATCATCCAGGTTCCCAATTACTGCTGGATAGACAGAGGCAAATGACGTACAGAAGCTTGTCCATAGTTTCACTCTGCTCGGGATCGACCATACATACATACATACAAACATACATACATACATATATACATACATACATACATACATACATACAATATCTTACACGAGTACTCAGATACCATCTGTGGTGACACCCACTCAGTAGCCGTGACGAGACAGTATAATTTAGTATTGGGGTCATCCCGTCCGTCGTGTGCCTGCAGCTGTCACCTGTGTCTTTACCTGAATTATATATTAATGTATATTTGTGGGCAGTGTTGTGTGGCTGGTAGTGTTGTGTGGCTGGCAGTGTTGTGTGGCTGGCGGGGTTGGGTGATGCTGGCAGTGTTGTGTGGCTGGTAGTGTTGTGTGGCTGGCAGTGTTGTGTGGCTGGTAGTGTTGTGTGGCTGGCAGTGTTGTGTGGCTGGCGGGGTTGGGTGATGCTGGCAGTGTTGTGTGGCTGGCAGTGTTGTGTGGCTGGCAGGGTTGTGTGGCTGGCAGTGTTGTGTGGCTGGCAGGGTTGGGTGATGCTGAAAAACTATGAGAGAAATGAATGTATATTCATGTATACACTTCCGTATATCACTCTTGTTTGGACTCGAGAATATGAATACAGAATTTATACAGTGTGTGTTTAATTTCTGTTACAGTATACATATTATAGTAGCGTATAAGAATACTTTGTAAAGAATGTGTTCACAAATATATTTAGTGCGTGTGTTTAACATTTTATTTATATAGACAAGAACACACACACACACACACACACACACACACACACACACACACACACACACACACACACACACACACACACACACACACGATATTTGTTGGAGTAAAATTAACTTGAAATCCGTAATGACATTCCTAATTGCCTTTGGGTTGGGTCCTACGTTTTAATTTATCTATTAAATGAAGAGCAAAGGTAATTTTGGCCATGACAGTGAAGCGTGCCGCAGTTTTAATTGAGTGACGGTTTTACCTCGAGTGAGAGACTGAGAAACATTGAGTAGTATGTAATTAGATAAATACATAGACATACAGACAGAAGCCAGACAGAGGGACGGATAGACAGACATACATACAGACAGAGGGACAGACAGACATATAAACAGATGTATATAAATTATGAACCCATTTCGAAATAAAGTTCTAAAGAAATAGTAACATATTAACACAAATATCTGTAGAAACATACAAAACAAGAGATATACAAAGAAACGAATACACATACATACACACTTACATACATACATACATGTAGATAGATAGATTGATAGATAGATTAAGGACTTGGTACAATATGCAGTGAAGACGATGAGTTGAGGGAAGACTGGTGCATATTGCCTGGAAGTGAGGGAACGTGTGGTATGGCCTCTGGGACCCAGCTGTGAGGGAACGTCTTGGAGGAGGTGAGGGAGGGGGGAGGGGGGGTAGAAAGAGATGAATAAGGTAGGGAGATGATGAGAGATATTCAGAATGGGATGGAGAGGATATGTGTGTGTGTGTGTGTGTGTGTGTGTGTGTGTGTGTGTGTGTGTGTGTGTGTGTGTTGCACGGTGGGAGGAAGGAACTAAGGAATGAAGAGTTATGAGAGAGAGAGAGAGAGAGAATAATGAAGAGAAACTAAAATAAAATCAATAAATCAGGGAACTGCGACAGATTACATAAGACATAAAAATTTCACAGAGGACAACCACGAAGATCCTCCTCCTCCTCCTCCTCCTCCTCCTCCTCCTCCTCCTCCTCCTCCTCTCCTCCTCCTCTCCCTCATTTCTCTAATCTGCATCCCCCCTCTTCCCATCTCCCATTTCCCCTCCATCTTCCGCCTTTCTCTCTTCCCCATTCACCATTTCCCGTCCTTCTCCCTCTCCCTCTCTCTCTTCTCCCTACCTGCTTTCTTATTCCCCTAGCTCCTCCCCCCTTCTCCCTCTGCGTTACTTTCCCTTCCCTCTTGCTCCTCAATCCCCACCTTCTTATTACCTTTGGTCCCTTCCTCTTCCTTACTTCCCCCTCCTTTCACCTTTCCTTCCTTCTCCCCACCCCCTACCCCTCCACCTTCCCCTCCCTTCCCCCTACCCCTCCATCTTCCCCTCCCTTCCCCTCCACCTCCCCCCCCCTTCATCCCCCTTCCCCCTTCCTCGTAATATCACATCGTCTCCACCATCAAGACACACAGCTCGGAGCGGGTAATCGGAATGTCGCCGTAATTAAACTTTGTTGCCGTGTTCTGATGTTGGGGCCTCTTGGTCCATCCCGGGGTAGTTAGGTCAAGCCTCCTCCTCCTCCTCCTCCTTCTTCCTGTTCTTCTTATTCTTATTATTATTTTTCTTATTCTCACTCATCCTCCTCCCCCGTCTTCCTTCCCCGTCTTCCTTCCCCGTCTCCCTCCTCCGTCTCCTCTCTCTCACCGTTCCAAGCCTACTCAGCTCTCTCTCACTCTCCCACAAACTCCCACAAACTCTCCCTTCTATGTTCGGCTGCCAAGTTTACTTCCAGTATCCAAACTATCCGAACCAGCTTGCTAGGACCCCCCCCCCCCCCGTGTGTGTGTGTGTGTGTGTTCTACAGACAACACCTGGAAATACTATAGACACACACACATACACACACACACCTTCAGACGTGACCACATTTCACCTCCATCTGGCAGTGTGCGTGACCTCCTTACAGGGGTCAGAGGTCAGTCAGCGCCCCGGGAACGCCCCCTTCTCTGGGTCAAGCGTGTAAATCCTGGAAATAGCGAGACTTGGCGAGATTTACCTGCCCACCTATTCACACCGATTGGCTTATGAGGCTTAACTGAACGAGCACCTTGAAATTATGGGATTGTGTCGGATAGGGAGAAGGATTAATCCACCCTGAGCATAGTTGGATTGGTATGGATTGGTACTAGTATACACACCCTGGAACTTTATTGGATTAGTATGGATTGGAGTTACTAATGGAGTGAGTTTACTACTGTTCATGCACACATACTCTGGGGAAGGCGCAGTAGATGATGTTATTGTGTATTAGGTTGAGGTACTGTTCTGGCAACACTTGTTCTGTATGTGTAGATAAAAAAGATGATTTATGTTTTTGTTTTTTATGCAATAGAGGAAATTATTCATGTTTCCTTTATAATCCCTTTTACTGATGCAAGGTAACATGCGTGTCTGGTTAGTGTGTTTGTTGTTCTTGTTTTTTTTTGGGGGGGGGGGGTGGTGGAACTCTTCATTCATCCCTAATTGCTAGTCATTCCACCCTGACGCCGCTACCACTATCACTACCACCACACACCACTACTACACACCACTACCATCATTACCACCACCGTCACTACTTCTAGTACACACCATCACACAACACTATTACACACCACCATCACACACCATCACCACACACCATCACCAACACTACCCCACACAACCACCACCACACACCACTACTATCATTACCACCACTACCACCTCCGTCACCACTACCACCACGCACTACCACGCACCACCACACACCACCACCACTCCCACTGCCACCACCCCCACTACCACTACCACCACCCCCACTACCACCACCCCCACTACCAACACCACTACCACAACCACCACCACAACCACCACCACTACCACAACCACCACCACCACCACCACCACCACACACCACCACCACCACCACCACCCTGGAACGCCTCCAGGAGATGCTGGACCCATTCTGGAAGTCTGCACCGCTATGAGAAATTCCTCGGTGGGGGGGGGGGCTTCTAGAAGGGGGCAGTCTTCAGGTAGGGGGGAGGGGTGTAGGTGGTATGGGGTATAGGTGGTATGGGGTGTAGGTGTTTAGCAGGGGAGAGGAGAGAGGGGGCCAGATGTATATGGGGGGTTAAGGAGGGGAGAGGAAGGTACAGATGGGGGTGGGAGGGAAGGATGTTTAGACGTGGGGTAGGATTAGAAGGGAGAGTAGTGATGCTGAGGATGAGGAGGGGGGTGTGGGGGGTGTGTGGGGTAGGGAGGCGGAGGGGGGGAAGGGTCCGAAGACCATCTCCAGCTCGGCCACTGAACTATTGCCTCCGCTGGACTGTCAGGGCTGCCACCATCACCACTGCACCACCGCCACCGTCAGGGATGCCAACATAACTCTGCGCCTTAGCAGGTTTGCCAAAATTACCGATGCGCACATGGCCGAGATTGCCAGCATTGCCAACGCCGCCAAGGAATTCCAATTTAACTTATGCAGGAAGCTCAGGACTGCCAACTTAAGTGATTGTTAGAGATAGTACTGTTGATTTAAAACCCTCCGCAGGACTGCCAACGTTATCTATGATCGGATTTAGGATTCTCAGAGACTCGTACGATAAGTTTTTATTTCCCCCATAAAGACAACAGGAATAATGGCGGCGAAACTACACCAAGACTCGACGGATCGTAAATAATATCTATCATTAATGGTTAAGGAAAAATAATATCTCGTGGTTGTTTGAGAACTTGGATCAATTATAATTCCCAGTGGCCAGTGATGCCAACCCATCCAAGGTGACTTCCAGAGCTGCCAACACTTCCAAGTCTGTATCGAGTTGTTGTTATTGTTGGTGTTATATTCTGAGATTTATATTGTGAACAATTATCGAGGAAGCGGGAATAGAAAGATAGAAGAGAGGAAGGAAGGATGGAGGGAAGAGAAGAGAGCAAGGAGGGAAGAGAAGGAGGGAAGAGAAAGGAAGAAGGGAAGAAAAGGGAGGAAGGTGGAAAGAAAAGGAGGGAGGAAGGAAGAAATCAAAAGGGAAGAAAGAGGGAAGAGAGGAAGGACGTAGGGGAAAGATGGAGGAAGAAGGCAAGAGAAAGGGTTAAACACACACACACACACACACACACACACACACACACACACCTCATCAGCAAGTTTATGAATGAAGAGTTTTTAGCCGGATATAAAAACAGAGTCAATATGTCTTCTAGTAATCCCTCTCCCTAACACACTAGTAATACATAATCCCCATCCGGCACTGGTCATTTTGGGTTAATTAATCCCCGGTTAATGTTACCGTGTGTCTGGCAGAGAGAGAGAGAGAGAGAGAGAGAGAGAGAGAGAGAGAGAGAGAGAGAGTAAATTTCAGAGCGTGATATTTTTTCTTCGTAGTTATATTAATTCTGAAAGTATCTTAATACGATTTATTTCTTTAACAATTATCTCAAATTATGTAAGAAACTTCAATCTCCTTCTCAACACCAGGTAGATACAATTATCTCTCACGACACCAGGTAGATGTATTGGATGTCTCACCTCCCATACCCAGAAATAAACCTTCCCATCTTTCTCACTTCTCTTCCTTCTCCACATAACACCCCTTTTCTCTCTCACTCCCCTGCACCCTCTACTCCTCCTCCTGCTCCTCATTTTATCTCTTTTCCTCGTCTCCCTCCTCCTCACCATTCCTCCCCATCTTTCCCCACCCTTTCACCTCCCCCCTACCCCCTCACCTTCCCCCTACCTTCCTCCTCTTCCTCCTCTTATCCCATCTTCCCCCTTCACCCTTCCCCTTCACCATCCCTACTCCCCCTCCCCCTTCACCATTCCCCCTCCCCCTTCCTTCTCAACCCCCATTACCATGTTTCCTCCCCTTCCTTTACTCTCTCATCCATTTCCTCTACCCCCTCACCCTTACCCCCCCTCCCTCACACTTTACCCCACCCCCCCCCCCACCTCCCCCTCCACCACCTTACCCCCTCCTCACCCTACCCCCCTCCCCTCCCCCCCCCATAGTACACCATAATACAAACACTCGATCTCTCACACAAACTAATAAATTCATCCCGCCATCAAGTGATTTTAGGCTGGAAAATCTGGTATAATTGACCCACAGCGTAAACAAACAACTTCCTGGAGGGGTGAGGAGAGGGGTGGGGAGGGTAAGGGGGGATGGGGAGGGTAAGGAGGGGTGGGGAGGGTAAGGGGGGGTGGGGAGGGTAAGGGGGGTGGGGAGATGGTGGAGAGCGAGAGAGGCGGATTGGAATGGGAGGGGGAGGAGGGAGGGTTGAGAAGAAAGTGGGGGATGGGTAGGAGGAGGAGGAGGAGGGGGGGGGGTGGCAGGTGAGGGAGGGGGAGGGTCCTTCAAACTGGTGAATATTTTTTGGGGTGAATTTAATCTCGATGATTGTTGGCTCGGGTCTTCCGCCTCCTTGGTGAGTAAGAGGGGGAAGGAATGGAGGAGGATTGTTAGTTACAGAGGAGGAGGAAGAGGAGGAGGAGGAGGAGGAGGAGGAGGAGGACATACTCTGGTGGTGGAGGAGGAGAAGGAGGAATATCGTAGAAATATTCTGATGTAATGATAAATATTTGTGATGGAAGGAAAATCCAAGACATGGGAGGCATAGATGAAACGGTGAGTTATACATACATACATACATACATACATATATACATACATACAGACATACTGAATATACATGCGTGTGTCCCTTGTCACTGCATCACGCTGTGGCCACATCATTATTACGTCACTGCGGTCAATATTCCTTGGACGTCACACCTGCTGTCACATCCTCATTATCTTGTCCTTGCCTCGTGTTAATATCAAATGTTAATTAGGTAATGTTATAATGACTTAAGACCGATGATGATTTACCTGTTAACTGTTACATCCTTATCACTTGTGTCCAGGTAGAGTCCAGGTAGTGTCCAGGTAGTGTCCAGGTAGTGTCCAGGTAGAGTCCAGGTGAGGGATCAATGAAGCTCTTTATCACGGCCTCCCAAATCATGGTAGAAAGGAAGTGGGGGGGAGGGAGTGAAGAAGGGAGTGGAAGAACTAGAGAAGAAAGGGATGAAGGGAAGGAGGAAAGAGAAGGGGGGAAGGAGATAATATGATGAGAAGGAAGAGATGGGAAAACAGAGAATGAGGGCGAGTGGAGAAGGAAGAGAACAAGATGAGAAGGAGAGGGTAGAAGAGAAAGGAGAGATGGATAGGGGAGAAAAATGAGGGAAAAGAGAAAGGAAGAACACGAGAGGAATTGAAGAGGTAAAAAGAAGGGAGAGATAAGGACTAAAGATAAATGGAAGAATTAGAAGAAGGGAGGAGGATGTGGAGGGAGGGAGAAGTCCAAAGAAAGTAGAATAATAATAAGGAAAAGAGGAAAAAAATAAGAAGACAAGATGCAAGTCAAGTAAATAATGAAGTTTAAACTAACATACAAGCTGATTATGATTATACCATGAATATAGTATTAGTGTGTGTGTGTGTGTGTGTGTGTGTGTGTGTGTGTGTGTGTGTGTGTGTGTGTGTGTGTGTATTCTCCCAACAACATCTATGGATAAAACTAATATATTGTGTTTTTCTTCTCTTTTCATGTACGCCAGGAGGGAAGATGGGTAAGTACCCCCTCGTCAACCTGTCATAGAAAATGGATGTCATGTAAACATTCTTAGGTAATATCGGTATGGACTTGATGTTACGAAGTGAGTAAATGAACACTGATTTATATTGAAAAATTCGGTGTGTGGGTGATTATGGCTTTGTCGTTATTCGTTTTAAAATGTTAAGGACTTTTTTGTTTGTTTTTTGAGTGGCTGAATAACATAGGATACACGTAGGATAACGAAAGAATGTTTGTTGACAGCTATAGTGAATCGAACACCATAGTCCTGGGGATGGAAAGCTGTATATATTTAGGATATATCTTTCGTTAATGTTTACAGTCCCCTTTTCGAGTGCGTTTACAGGGGCTTATCAGGTTTTGTGCAGTGTGGTAGTAGCCCTGTGTTTGTTTACATTCGACAATAGTAAACATGTTATGGAATCAAAGTAAAATATTAAAATAAATATATCACAATGTAATGATTTGTGGAATGTTTATATGATGAGCCCCTGTAAACGCACTAGTGAAGGGGGCTGTACATAAAAGGTGACAGTAGCGTGTAGCGGCGGCCATCGTGGACTGTGGCACCTTCAGCTCTGGGAGTGTACCAGGTGGCAGGTTGGCCTTCTCTTTCCTCAGGTACCACGTGACACAGTTTCTCTTTTGCTCGTTTTTTTTTTAGATCATATGGTGAGTTTTTGTTGTTTTACTGACCCTCTCCCCCCCCCCCCCAAGAAATATTTCCTAACTTTTCTTGGTTCTAATCTAAAATCCATTACGGTACCCGGGGCTTCCCTTATACATGAATTCTCTACCGCAGCTTCATGATCGAATGAATCACCTGTGTAACTCACTGATTCACACTCAAAATTATCGTTATTTTTCCCATCTTTAAGACGGGATTCTTCTTCTTCTTCCTCTTCTTCTCTCTTACACCAGTATCCACCCCACACCCCCACACCCCCCACCCCACACACCCCCCCCACACACACACATTCTGCAGCTCTTCACCTGAGACTGTTTTACCCTCATCAGAATAACTCCCACAGTAAATATCTATATATATGAGTCTCTTAAATATCTCTTTAAGGACCAATATTCTGGAGGGGGAGGGACAGACGACCCCGGCCATCACTTGTGGTTCAGAAATGGACGCCTCTTTGATATCGACCAACAAAATGGATGCTCGTTTGACACCGGTCCTGCTGAATTCCAAAACACACAACTTTCTCTCCGGTCAATATCTTACTCGCGGCGAAGAAGAATGACAATGGAATGCAAATTTGGAATAGATGACAGTCTTTTCCCATTCCCGATTCCCTGATTCCAAGCTCTAAATCGCCACTGGAGACGTTTATTGAAAGATGTGCTTTGGGTGCGGTCTCTGTCAGTGGTGTGAGGTGATAAGGAATTTTAATCCATCTGCTACGACGTGTTAGAGGTTATTTTCCCGCGCAAAGAAGTGGCGGGGAAAAAAATTAATTCAGACGTTTGTATGAATCATATTCGGCATGACCGACGCCTACCTATGAGCTCCTGGCGCAGGGAAAATGACCCTTATTGAATTAACACATACGGTTTAAAATAACGCGGCGTCTCCATCGATGAGGGATGTACGGAGAGTAATACTAGTGAGGATATATTTAACTCTTCTAAAACGGGTCACATATATATATATATAGAACTCTCAGGTCGTTCTATCATCATAACTGCCAGTATGTGTATTTGTAACACTGCCTCTCCTGGACTGACCGTACGTAACCATCACATAAATCTAGACGAAATTTAAAACAGTATTGGAACATTCGAGACATGATTTAATGCTCCTGGTTCCAATATTATACTGTATATAAACATTTTTTTTGGCGGGCTTTTCTGTTTGTGTTTACATAAGGTCAACTGTGATGGTCGGTGATGTAACATTATTATTAAAAATTTACGTCAACTTGGAGACAAACATTTTAGACAATAAATACGAAGACTTAAGAAAAATATGACAATTTAATGACATTTCGAGTTGAGAACCATTGAGAAGGTAAATTTACTGGTTGAAGGAGAGAAGTGTGATCCCGGGGCGATTCTGGCCATTAGAGAGAGAGAGAGAGAGAGAGAGAGAGAGAGAGAGAGAGAGTCTGAGAGAAAAAGAAGAAAGTGACGTGAAGTGTCTATAAAGAGTAAAGAAAAACAAGGAAGATGGAGGCTTGATACGTGACTTAGTCGAGGTTCTGTTTGATTGACCTTATAAGACACGTTAAGATGTCTTCCTTAATAAAAAAAGGCCTTGTATTTTTTTTCTCTCTCACACACACACACACACACACACACACACACACACACACCTGTTAAACGAAGCCTCAGAGTAACGCCATAAAATAGGTGTATCGGAAACTTTGACGCTCACAGGCACTTACCGGAGTAATAAAGTATTAAAGTACCCGTGTTAAGTGTGTGTGTGTGTGTGTGTGTGTGTGTGTGTTCTTAGAGACTTGTGTTTTATAAGTAATATTTATTGTGTTATAAGTTACTCATACTTAGATAACTTATATTCTTAAACGGTACTGTTGAATTATGGTTCCTGTTAGTTATGTTATTGTTGTTATCAGTATGGTAATGAGGAGCTAATATTTATTGGAATATATCTACTTAAGTGTATAATATATTCGTCACTTTTAAAGAGAAACCCTTCCAAAATTTAGTCCCTTCTCCCTCTCCCCCTTCCCCTCCTTACCTCCTCCCCCTCTGCCCCCTCCTTACCCCCTCCCCCTCTGCCCCCTCCTTACCCCCTCCTCCTCTCCCCCTCCCCTCTGCCCCCTCCTTACCCCCTCCCCCTCTGCCCCCCTCTCCCCCTCCCCTATCCCCCTCCCCTATCCCCCTCCCCCTATCCCCCTCCACCCTAGTGTCGTCAGGCCAGGCTAGTATTTTTCAAGATAGGAACCTCAGACGTAAACAACCCAGCCCTCACTCACCCTCTCACGGGGAGGAAAAACTAACTCTATCGTTCAGGTGAAAAGGCTGCGAGATATACCCTCCTTCAGCGGGATAAACAAAGGGAGGGGGTGCAGGCCTCTGTCTTCCTCAGACCTAGTGTGTGTGTGTGTGTGTGTGTGTGTGGTTATAAGGTCTAAATTCTTCTTCTCTATTCTCTTGTTATGGCTGGTTCTTTGGTGTTTTTATTTAGTTTTTATTTCGATTTTCTTTTTTTTATAAACACACACACACTACTACTACTACTACTACTACTACTACTACTACTACTACTACTACTACTACTACTACTACTACTACTACTACTTTTTTTTTTTTTTTTTTTTTTTTTTTACTACTACTACTACTACTACTACTACTACTCCCACAACTCGCCAATCTCCCAACAATTATCGCAGTTAATACCACCACAATCCACCACCACCATACTACCATCTTCAACCATTACCATCACCACTATCTAATCTTTACCAACACTACTCTCACAACTACTTCGACAGCTCACTAATCTTCACAACATTTCTCACCACGACCGCAATCACCACAACTACCAGCAATACCACCACCACAAACAACAACCTCTACCACCACAAACAACAACAATAACCACCACTACCAACACCACTACCACCTACCATCAACCACCACTATCACCACCATCAACCACTACCATCAACCACCACTACCAACACCACCTACCACCTACCATCAACCACCACTATCACCACCATCTCTCCCCGGCTGACAACACAGTTACCAGGATGAAGATTATCACATTAAGCAACATCTGTCGTGAGCAGGATGAGATCTGGCTTGGGGGTCACTTGTGTTCGTGAGGTCACTTACTCTGAGGCGAGGTGAGAGAAAGAGATAAGAGAGGAAGAGAGAGATAGAGGTGAGGTGAGAGAAAGAGATAAAGAGATAGAGAGATAGAGGTGAGGTGATACAGAGGAAGATTGAGAGATAGAAGTGAGAGAAAGAGATAGAGGTGAGGTTAGGAGATAGAGATAGAGAAAGAGATAGAGGTGAGGTGAGGAGATAGAGAGGAAGATTGAGAGATAGAAGTGAGGAAAGAGATAGAGAGATAGAGGTGAGGTGATTTATATGAGAAAAAATTGACAATATCAAAATTAAAACAACAAAAATCACTTCAGATATATCAAGTCGTTTTAGAGGATGTTCTTAGACCCAATTCACTTCACAAAGAAACCTAAACCTAACCTAACCTAAACCTATCCTAACCTAAACCTATCCTATCCTAACCTAAACCTATCCTAACCTAAACCTATCCTATCCTA
Source organism: Homarus gammarus (assembly GCA_958450375.1). Lineage (NCBI taxonomy): Eukaryota > Metazoa > Arthropoda > Malacostraca > Decapoda > Nephropidae > Homarus > Homarus gammarus. The sequence continues at coordinate 1,696,501 of CAUDMG010002671.1, read as the reverse complement.
ACCTAAACCTATCCTAACCTAAACCTATCCTATCCTAACCCTAACCTAACCTAAACCTAACCTAACCTAAACCTATCCTAACCTAAACCTATCCTAACCTAAACCTATCCTAACCTAAACCTAAACCTAACCTAACCTAAACCTATCCTAACCTAAACCTATCCTAACCTAAACCTATCCTAACCTAAACCTAAACCTAAACCTAAACCTAAACCTAACCTAAACCTAAACCTAACCTAAACCTATCCTAACCTAAACCTATCTAGCACACTGAGTAAAAGGTAATTGATCATTATTTGTTGTTAATGTATAAAAACCCTGGTGTTAAATTTCCCTCGGTAATAGAAAACAAACTTAATCTTGGAGGGAAAATTATTGCAATCGTAGTGAGGGAGGAGGGGGAGGGAGGGAGGGAGAGGAGGGGGGTGAGGGAACTCCACGCTAAACTAATAATCTCCCTCAATGTCCCTTCGTCTCCTCCACTGATATCAATCCCATTTCCAGTTTAATTATAAGTCAACTCCACTGTATGGTATAAGGTTCTTTAATCCATCTGTGTGTGTGCGCGCGTAGGAGACGACATCTGGGTCTGGACTGGAAATTAGGCCGTAGTTCTGTCACGTCGCGTGTAACTTCTGCAGGAGTGGTCGCCGGCTCTCCCCCTGTCTCCCCCTCTCCCTTTCCCCCATGTGACCCCCCCTACCTCCTACACCTCCCCCACACCCCAATTCCTAAATCCCTCCCTCCCTTCTCCACATCATCATCCACACCCCCTCCCACACCCCCTTCCCTCCCCCTCCACACCTCAATTCTTGACCCCCTCCCCCACCCTCACTATCACGCCTCTCCCCCTCCCCACCCCCCCTCTCCCCCTCCCCACCCCCCCCTCCCCCCACACACGAGATCCAATTGAAACATTCTCATCCCATTGGTCGACAAGCTGAAAGACAAGCTGAAAGACAAGCTGAGAGACAAGCTGAGAGAGAGAGAGACAAGCTTTAGATAAGATTAACGCTTTTCTCTTTGATTCTTCCGGTACATTGTCTCTTCGTCTTGGCTTTTCTCTTGAATTTTCTCCTCCGTCGTTTTTACTCGATTCTCTCTGGTTCATCGTATTTATTTATTTATTTATTTATTTTTTTTTTGGGGGGGGGGGGGGGAGTTCCTTTCATCGGATTTTGCTTATTTCGTATTCTTTCATTCGGCGGATTATTCTTTCTTTCTTTCTTTCTTTCTTTCTTTCTTTCTTTCACCAGATATATAAAGTTGTGTTGTTTTTGTTTTCTTTTCTTTCATCTGATTTTGTTTGTGTTGCATTATACTTTTGTTTACTTTCTCTTCATTGCTCTTCTTTCTTGTTGTATATGTTATCATCTATTCTCGTTTGTCTTGTCATGTTGTTTCTGATTTCATTTTCCTGATTTTCCTACTGACTTCATGTGTTATTATCGTCAATGATTTTTTTTTATGTTGTCAAAATTCTTTTTTTTTTTCCCTTGTGTTGTGATTTGACATTATTTTCCTTGTTTTCCTTGTGTGTTGTGTTGTTGTGTTTTCTTGTTAACCATTTTCTTAGTTTTCCTTGTGTTGTGTTGTGTTCTCTTGTTCACCAGTTTTCTAGTTGTCCTCAAAAAGCTGCGACGCCCCGAAAGAGAATAACTAATTGCAGAATTTTTTTTTTTTTTTTGGTCTTGCGTCTTTTCTGATTCTTTCTTCTTTTGTTATTCCTCGTTGTCTTCTCGTTTCTGTTTTTATCCTTCGTTGTTTTCTACGTCAAAACAAGAATTAGCCTCTTATTCTTTTCATCAATTTCTCCTTCTCCCCCTCCCTTCCCCTTATCCACTTCCCCTCCTCCTCCCTTCCTTTCATCCATTTCCTCTCCTAGTTTCCCTCCCTTTCATCCACTTCTTCTCGTGCCTTCCCTTTCCTCTCATCCACCTCCTCCCCCCACTCTTCCTTCTCCCCATCCTCTTCACTTCCCTCATCCACCCCCCCCCCTCCTTTTCCCTTCCCTTCACCCACCTCCCTCCCATCCCGGAAACTCTCGTAAGTCAATAAAGGTCATATTAGCCTTGTTAGTAAAGGGAGGGGGAGACTAAGAGACTCACCCCTGGTAGTTTCATAACGCGATGGTGATTAGCATTTTGTTGCTCCGAGAAAAATGGAGATACTCTCGTGAGATTATTTTTTTATTATTATTGTTTATTCCGGTTATTCCTGATTTTACCAGTTATTCATTTATTGTCCTCTTCTTTCAGTCTTTTTACGTCTTTTTTTTCTTATCGCTTTTCGTTTTCGCTGTTTTGCATTTTTCTTTTTTCTTTTTTATTTTTTTTTTAATTTGTGTTCTAGTTGTTTATTTTGGGGGATTTTATTGTAATTTTTCTTCTATTTTCTTTTTCTGTTTCTTCTTTCTATATTTTTCCTTATTTTTCCCATGGTGTTTTCTTTTTTTTTCTATCTTTTTTTTTCTTTTTATTTACTTTCGTCCTCCTTTATTTTATTTTTATTTTTTGGTTTATTTTTTTATATTTGTATAATTTATTTTATTTCGTCTACTTCACCAATTTTTTTGTCATATCTTTCTTTCCCTAATTTTCCTTTTTCTTCCCATTAAGTCTTAGTTTTACCTGTAATATTCTTTATTATTTTCCTAATCATTTTCTTTTCATTTTTCATAATTTTTATTGTTCTCTCGTGAAATCAACTTATATAGAAATTCAATGTTATTTTCAGGCTATTTACAAACGATACTTTATAAATTATGTACGAAATCTCGCTCATCAAGTAAACATATAGTTACCAGTTAGTTATTTTTTAATGTATTCTTTCCAAACTGCAAATCAATTAAAATAACAACCACCATTGAATGAGAATCACTCTGCAGGAACAGGTTAGTGATTTTTATTTTTATTTTGGCCAGAGGTTCATCATCATTCATCAACCAATTTTTTTTTACAAATCATCAATAATAGACCAGTTAACGAATTATTGGTTAATTATCGTACGCCGCACTCGGAACTCAGGTGCCAGATGCTAGATGCGAACCCAATCACACTCTACCTACCCATAAAATTTGACCACGAGCATAAGTGTCGCAGTTTTGCCCTGATTTATGAGACCAAATAACATGTCCTTTTGTGTAAGGCATAATTTATCAGGATAAAAAAAAAGCTCGTTGGATAGCATTATGTTCACCAAGAGCTTCTCCCCGGGTGGTCAGCAGCTGTTAATGTACGATGATGCATTATAATAGTTCCCGATTTATTTTGTGTAGTTTTATTTTATCGGGGACACAGGTGTTGTACTGTTCATTTTTTATTGTGGTCATAAACAGATGTTAGACCTACGTGTTTGTTTATATGTGCTTAATTATTTTAAATGAATATAATGAGGGTATGGTTTGGTGGGTGGCGGTGGGTGGCACTGTGTGGTGGGTGGCGCTGTGTGGTGGGTGGCACTGTGTGGTGGGTGGCGTTGTGTGGTGGGTGGCACTGTGTGGTGGGTGGCACTGTGTGGTGGGTGGCGTTGTGTGCACAAAAAGATTCACATTAATTGGTCACCAGCTGTCGACGGTGGCTGGTGTACGATGTGTGTTTTGTTTACTACACTTTTTACTTAGCACGTCGTGACGACAGTAGAGGTATGATACACCCCGCAAGTACTTTACTGTGAGAAGACAAAGTTACTTAAATAAATTAAAAATATAATATACATAGTTCATCATCGATTCTTTTTAGGTTGTAGATTTTTTTGAATATATAAACTGGTACCGCTGTTGTTGTTGTTATTATTATAGTTGTTGTATTACTCCCCTTCAACAACTAAGGTCTTTAAGCATTTAATATTCGGTTGTAAATTCACTAGCCATCAACAATGAAATATTACCAAATACTTATCCTTTTGCCTCTCAGAATTTGGATTGGCATTACTAGATAAAGTTTGTGTTCCATTGAATTTCGTATTTGGGAACAAGCAAGTGATTATTTAAACTAAAATTATATTCATATAAAATAGTATCATATATATATATATATATATATATATATATATATATATATATATATATATATGGAAATTGGGTGAAGTATATAGACAAATTATAGCATAATATAAATGATGTTATATTAGTGTATGACTGTAATGGATTATGGGGTCATTTGTCAGTGCTGGTGCTCGGGGGATGGCTCTCTCTCTCTCTCTCTCTCTCTCTCTCTCTCTCTCTCTCTCTCTCTCTCTCTCTCTCTCTCTCTCTCTCTCTCTCTCTCTCATCACCACCACCACCATCACAGATTCCTGCTTCCAACTCTTGATAGATGCAAGAGTGGCACACACACACACCCTGGCGTCATTCCCAAGAGATTCCCGATTCCAGATGTTCCTATTCCAAGATATTCTAATCCTAGGCTTGTTATCGGTCCTCCCTCTCCCAATCGCTCCCCAATCCTTTTAATGGGTACCTGAGAAGGCATGGAATGGAGTAGAGAGCAAACACTTTCTCCGGAGACAATTTCTTAAAACTTCAGATCAGCTTTGCATTTGTGACGACCGTGTGAGTGGTGGTGTGAGGAGGTCAGACTGTTGTCTTAGTTACCCCTCCCCCTCTTTTCTCCCCCTGCTACCCCCTCCCCCCTCCCCCCTGGTTTCTTTTCCTTTATTTAGCTACTCCTCTCTCTCTCTCTCTCTCTCTCTCTCTCTCTCTCTCTCTCTCTCTCTCTCTCTCCCCATATTCAAGCACTTATTAATTTATCAACCCACAACACAAATCTTCCAGCAGTTATATACATTCGTAAATAACTCCCAGCAGTTATATACACACTCGTTAATAACTCCCAGCAGTTATATACACACTCGTTAATAACTCCCAGCAGTTATATACACACTCGTTAATAACTCCCAGCAGTTATATACACACTCGTTAATAACTCCCAGCAGTTGTACACACACGTCAATAACTCTCCGCAATAATTTCTCAGAGCTGAATCGGTCGTTATTGAGTTTCTTTAAATTTTCTCGCCATCTTCACTTCACCACTGGACGTACAGGGGTGTCCATAAATGATCACCCTGAAACAGTATGCTCCTATGTTTTAATCAGGGTAATCATTTATGGACACCCTGTATTTCCTCGTTATGTCACTGTCATCTTCTCAATATTTTACTGGTCAAGAAACATCAAGAATTTATGGTCATTACGGCGGCTACAGTAAAGGGCAAGAAGGAGGAGGTACTTGGTAAAGATTCTCCGCCATCTTGAGTATTCGTCTTCTATTGAGGAACTTTCTAAAATAAAACCCAACTTACTGGAATAAAAATGTCGGCAATATCAACAGCGTGTAGTGGGACGGTGTCAATACTCCAGTTTTCCTTAATTAAAAATATCTTCTTTTCTTCATGTTCATTTATTGTTTACTAAAAACTCTTCTCAAAGTATGAAATATCTTACCTTACAGCGCACCTCAACTACACACACGTGGGCAGTTCCATGTAAATACAGAATTTCAACGCAAGCCTCAAGTCATACGTGGCACCCGCGCGGTGGTGGTAAGCTCGTTCAAAGTCTCCAAGATCAAAGGCAGAAGTTGCTTTGGCTCGATGCTTTCATGCTTGCCTCTTCTGCCTCACGACCTCCAAAAGACGAGTCCAAGGCCGAATACCGGGAAATAGTCCGCAAAGTTGATCATCGCTGAAAGGAAGATGGGTAACTCGGTTTGCAAGAGGAGTATGCAAGAGGAAGAGAAAAAAAAATGCTAATGTAATTTTAAGGAGCTTGAGTTGGAAAGACTTCTTTTCAGTTTCCCGCGCTTTTTTCCCCACGCTTTTCCTTTCCAGCGCCTTTTTCCCGCGTTTGTCTTTCCCGCGCATTCTTTCCCGCGTTTGTCTTTCCCGCGCATTTTTCCCGCGTTTGTCTTTCCCGCGCATTTTTCCCGCGTTTTCATTTTCTAGTGTTTAAAGTCTTGTTAATGTTTTATTCTATTCTTCTTGATATGTCTTCCGTTTTACCACTACACATTTGTTTTTTATGTATTTTGTGTTTCTTAATCGCTGCTCTATCGTGTGTTACTCTAATTATTCATTTGGCTTTGCTTACTTTTTTCTTGATGTTTATATGAACTTAGTTTTAATCTTGTCTTTATCCTTGACGGGTTTTACTTATCCTCTTTCTCCATTGCCAGCTTCTTCTTTCTTCCTTCTTCCTTCGTCTTCTTCTTTAATCTCCCTTCATTCCCCTACTATTCCTTTCTTTCCTTCTCTCTTTTCCTCCTCCATTGTGTTCTTTTCTCCCCTCTGTTCCCTCCCTTCTTTCCTTCTCTCTCTTGCGTCCCTTCCTTCTTTTCTTCCATCTGTCTCCTCTCCCCATCTCATCCACCCTTATCTCTCTCTACCCTCCCTTCCCCATCCCCCCTCCTCCTCTCTTCCCCCCATTCCACCCCTCCTCCCTCTCTCCCCCTCCTCCCTTCCCCCATCCACTCGTCTCACATAAAAGAACAAATGGTGGTAA
>CAUDMG010002671.1:1557500-1685000 GCA_958450375.1 Homarus gammarus | reverse complement strand
CCCCTCTATCTCCCTCTCCTTTCCCTCCCTCTCTCTCCCTCCTTCCCCCTTCTCCCTCCTTTTCCGTTCCTTCACCTCCCTCCCCAACACGTAATTTCAGAGTGAATTACGTCTAAATGGCACCTCAGCCGAAGCCACGTTGCCAACTAGCCAAAAATAAATCAACTAACTGGCTCCTTGACTGTACCAAACGCCAACTAATACTGGAGACTGTGTGTGTGTGTGTGTGTGTGTGTGTATGTTGACTTGGATATGAAAGACGTATAATTTTAGTGACTCACTCTCTCTCTCTCTCTCTCTCTCTCTCTCTCTCTCTCTCTCTCTCTCTCTCTCTCTCTCTCTCTCTCTCTCTCTCTCTCTCTCTCTCTCGGTTTAATATGGTAAAATAAGATGCTTACAGGAGCTCCTTCATAAGACCTCGAGGCTTGTGTGTTGATGAAGAGGCAACCTGGCGGTGATGAGCTTTTATCTGCTGGGGAGGGTGGGGAGGGTGGGGTGGGTGGGATGGGTGGGGAGGGTGGGGTGGGTGGGGAGGGTGGGGTGGAGGGTGGTGGGTGGGATGGAGAGGTGGGGGAGATAGAGGGTAGGGTGAAGAGTGGTAGTTAAGGGGTGTGTATGTGGGTAGGTGAGCGAGGGGGATGGGATGGGGAGGAGTGTTGAGGGATAAGAAGGGACGGGGAGTTATGGGATAGGGTGGGTACTAGGTAGGGGGCATTATGGGATGGGGTGATGAAGCGGGGAGATAGAGGGTAAGGTGGGGAGTAGGAGCTAGGGGTTTAGGTAGGGAGGTTAGCTTGAGGATGGGATGGGGGAAGTGAGGGGAGGGGAGGGGGGGATTGTGATTGTTGTGGGGGATGTGGGAAGGGGAGAGAGTTGAAGATTAGGAGTTGGGAGGAAAATTAGGGATAAGAGAATGTAGAATGAGGGAGGGAATGAAGGAGAGAAGAATGGGAAGGAGAGTGAAAGTCTAGCGAGCAAGATGGAGTCACAAATACTCGCAGGTTCAATTAAGACAAAAAGAGACCTACGATTATTTAAGACTACTGATCGAGCTCCATAAAAAATAACTAACAAGAAAATAACAATTAGGGTTTTTTTAAGACTATGTGGCCGTAACCCATTAAAAAAAATGAAAGACTTACTGGGAAAAAAAGAAATCTCACTTATGGAGATTTAAGACAATAACCGCGTTCCACAAAGGAGGTCACACATCCTGGGGGAAAAAAAAGCGGTGGAATAGGAAGGAGATTATACTGACACACCCACACACAGACACACACACACACACACACACACACAGGGAGGGATGAATCCGCTTTTGGTGAGGGGGGGTGGGGGGCTGGGGGGCGGTGAGGGACTGGGAGGGGGAAGGAGGGGGGTACTGAGGGTAAGGTTTTTTCAGCCAAAGTTTGATTGGATGCGACAGGCGATGGTTTAAGGTCCGCATCTGGCTCAACACTTTATTGTTCACACTCAAAAAGCAGAAGTGTTCAGCCAAGCATGGAGAGAGGGTGTGTGTTAGGGGGGGGGGGGAGAAAGGGTGAGAGGGAAGGAGGTAGGGGGGAGGGGAGATGTGTGGGACAGGGTGTAGGGTAGGGAAAGGAAGTGTGTGTGTGTGTGTGTGGGAGAGGAAAGGGATGGTGGTAAGGTAATGGTGAAGAGGCAGGGTAGGTGTGGGGAAGGGAGAGTTGTAAAGAAATGGAAGGATGAAGGTTTTTGTGTGTGGGAGCGAGAGAGGAAAGGTAAATATGATAGAAGGAAGGAAGCAGGGAAGATTGGGGGACAAATAAGGAGGGAGAGTAGATGTAGAGGTGTGGGAGGGAGGCAGGAGAAGTGAATATATGAAGAAGAGGAAGTGGGAAAGTAGAGAGGGAAGGAGTATAGATTTGGTGAGGAGAGAGAGGAGGAGGAGGGAGGATGTATGTAGGAGAGACGGGGAGGAAGGGTGCGTGTGTGTGGGAGAGAAAGAAATGGAGGAAGGGTGCGTGTGTGTGTGTGTGTGGAAGAGAGAGGGAGGGTGAAGGTAAGGTGACCGGACAAGGACTACCGTATGTACGTCACAGTGATGTATTCTCACAGACTCTCACGTTACCGGATTATGTCGTAACACCAATTGGAAGGGAAAAGAAATGAAAACAAAATCGTAACATAAGAATCTTTACAAATTCGCGGGTCAACTACACGCCAGAATAAGACTCCCGTTTTCTTCTCATTTTTGGTTTCTTAGAGGGGAGACTAAAACAATGGGTGGGTGGCACCTTTTAAGTTTCAGGGACGCGAGTTGTAGATTGAATTTAAAAGGAACTGATTCGATCTTATTTCTCAACCTTGAATATTTAACACCGGAATTTTTTGGAGGGATTTTCAAGATTTTCTCCATAAGTTTCATATCCATTTTTTTTTTAGAGAGACAGAGAGAGAGAGAGAGAGAGAGAGAGAGAGAGAGTACGATAAGTAAAATATACCATCTTTTAATATTAAGGTTAAGTAAACCAGTTAGCTTAGAAATATTATATAACCTTAAACAGCTGTTGACTTTAAAATTATATAAATATCCTTATCTTCCCTTAAACCCAGATCAAATTATATATTATCTACCCTAAAATTAAGTCTCTCTCTCTCTCTCTCTCTCTCTCTCTCTCTCTCTCTCTCTCTCTCTCTCTCTCTCTCTCTCTCTCTCCCATTTTGCCTCAGGAGCTTGGTAAAGAAATTGACCAATATTATATGAATTCTGTTTTTATTTATTATGCCACTGAGATGAAATATACTGCTATAGTAAGTATATCAGTGAAAAAGAGTATTGATATGAAATTATCTTTTTTCCTCATTATTTATTTCTTAGAAGCAAAATATGTATACTGAAATAATATATCATAATTGTTGTCTTGAAATATATAACATACAAAAGGGGTCAGTGAAATATATATTTTTTTTCCTATGGCCAAAATACAAAACAAGAATACAGTATTGTCTTTTATTCACTGTCGTCTTGAAATATATCACAGTGGATATATCTCTCTGAAATGAAGTATATTCCTCCTCCCCCCAGTAAGGTATATATATATATATGTAACGAGCTGGGGAGACTGTTATCCGTCAACCTTGGTCCTATAACACTGTCCCCAGCCAGACATCCCCAGATTTCCCCAGGCGCTGTTCCAATTCCCCAACCAACACCACCTACCTATTCTCTCTCTCTCTCTCCTTCCCTATTTCACCAATCCTCCTACCTATTTTTATCCCCTCGCCGTCCCCCCACCTATGTCTCCCCAACCATCCACCCCCCCTCCCCATTTCTCTCCCTGAAGAATATCCAAAGACTCTTACCCTCCCCCTCCCCCTCCCCACACCCCCTGGAGACGTACTCTGCCCCCTCCCCTACCCCCTCCCCTACCCCCTCCTCTCCCCATAAAGGTGTTCTCCCCTCCTCTCCCCATATAGGTGTTCTCCCCTCCCCATTACTATTGATCTTGACCATTATGGGGAGCCTATGGGGTGAAGCCTCCTATTGGGACTTTGTCTTAAGCTTTTTTGTGAAGTTCGTTTTATTTATTTGTTGTTAATTTTATGTAGGTCTTTTCTTTATTGTTTTTATTCGTTATTGTTTTTATTATTATTATTATTATTATTATTATTATTATTATTATTATTATTATTATTATTATTATTGTTGTTCTTGCTCTTGTAGTTTTGTTTTAATCTCTCTCTCTCTCTCTCTCTCTCTCTCTCTCTCTCTCTCTCTCTCTCTCTCTCTCTCTCTCTCTCTCTCTCTCTCCTTTACTCCAAGCGTCATAACCTATCACTGATTTTCACTGGTCATTTAATCTCTAATCCTCTGCACCTGATTGGTCAGTTGTACTCGAGATTGTTGAGTTCTTATTGGCGGAGAGGGTTTTTGTGTTCATCCCTCAAGCGATGAGAACTCTTATTGGAAATTATGGGTCAGGGAGAACGGTCCTAAGGGTACATTGTTCAGTGGTCTGCTAGCGTGGCCCTGGACCTTATGTTGGTGGTGAGGTGAGTGGGAGAGTGGGGGGGGGGGGGTGAGAGGGACGGGGAGAGGTAAGGGACATTAGGTCGGGGAGAGGGAGGGAAGGGAGGTAGGGATGGTAAGAGGGAGTGTAGGGATAAAACAATGAGAAGTAGAAGAATGGAAGGACAATGAGAGGGTATGGGAGGGAAGGAGGGTGAGGGGTAAGGGAGGAAGGAACGGTAAGAGGGACGGACGGTAAGCAAGAGGGGAGGGTGGGAAGGACGGGGAGACGGGGGGAAATGGATGGAGGGATGGGAAGAGGGAGGAGAAGGAGGAACAGTGAGAGAGAGAGAGAGAGAGAGTTGGGAGGGATATAGAATGAATAGAAGAAGTGAAGGAGAGGAAGAAAGGAATGGAGAGAAGGAGATAAGAGAAGGTGAGGGATATGGAAGGGAAGTGGGGGGAATAGAAGAAAGGAAGAGAGAGAGAGAGAGAGAGAGAGAGAGAGAGAGAGAGAGAGAGAGAGAGAGAGAGAGGAATAGAAGTACGAGAAAATAAAAATGAAAAAATTATAATGTATTAAACGATCATTAAAGGAGAGAATAGATGAAAAAACAGGAGGAAGAAGTAAAGATAATGAATAAGATAAAACGACCCTATAGACGCCATTAGGTTTGTTTTGTAGTTAATGGCGCTTGCTAAGGCTGTGGTCTAGGCGCTTACTGTGACCCCCACGACATCTCTCTCTCTCTCTCTCTCTCTCTCTCTCTCTCTCTCTCTCTCTTTCCTTTCGTAATTATTTTTGTACCTTTTTATTTTTCTCTTCCCCTTTATTACTTTATTTACACTAATCTGCTTCATTTAATTATTACATATTCTTATAATTGTCCTTTTAGTTATTTATTTATGGTTTTGTTTTTGTCTTTTATTCCTCATTGTGTCTATCCCACTTTCCTTCTTACTTTCCTTTTCATAGTTTCTTCCTTTCCCTTTATTTACGGACTTTTTTTTCCTCGGACTTTGGGATTTTCTTGTGTCGTCTATTCCATTTTCTTTATCAACTTCCTTCACTGTTTTTTTTTTCATTTTTCTCCTTTATTTATTTTTCTTTCTTTCTGGAATTATTATCAGTGTCAAAAACTGTCAATAAACAACAACGACAATAACAACAACAATAACAGCAATAACAACAACAATAACATTAATAACAATAACAAACAATAACAATAGCAGCAGTAAACATTAACAACAACAACAACAGTCTATAAAGAGGGCAAAAATAGCTAAATTCGTCCATGTTAGACACGTCCAGAGTTAATGAAAGTTCAGTGAGAAATAACGTGGGAAATAACCGGGAAAATATTACTTTATTCCCCTAAATGAAAACGAATAAAACAAAACGATTTTAAATGAGACCAAAAAAAAAAAATATGATATTTTAAAGAAGAAAATGTTGGTGGTTACAAAAGGGAAGTAAAATTAGTTTAAGAAAGTATTAAGGAAAGTTTTAAGAAAGTAGTGTAGTGTTAAGATAGGTCAAAAGTTTGTGTGTGTTGTGAATAATGTATCATGAGAGAAAGTTTGAAGACAATGGTGAGTTTTAGTTATATATAATATTTTAAAAAGTGAAAGTATTGAGAAAGTTGGGTGTTATAAAGTATATTAAGAATGGAAAGAGAGTTTTAAGTAGTGAGTTTGGAATAGGTTTTAAAGAGAGTTACAAGATTATTTTAAGAGAATAAATAAATTACAAACAAAAAATTAACAAATTATACAATGCATTTACACACATTTTAGAAAGTAAAGAGGATATAAAGAAAGTCAATACAAATAAACTAGAGAAAGTATCCTCCAAACACACACTTGAAATCACTACACCAGGATAAACTCTTAAAGTCTCGTAAGGTCATTTTTTCATCCTAACAAGATAAATAAAAATGTATCTAACTGTCTCACATAAAGATGGAATCTCAAATACACCTAAGTCAAGCAAATTTCCCCCATAACTACTGAACTATTATCGTATCTAACTAATAAATATCACTTAACCTACGACCACAAAGTTCAATTCTAAAACTCTCTTACGTTATTTTTTTTTTCACCCTCCTGTAAATAGATCGTTGAGGAACAAACTTTTAATTCCTCACATAAACTCAAAAAATTACACAAAATGGCGACTTATTTACCCCAAGACTATAGTTACTAGATTAGTTTTCCAATCATCATTTTTTAGCGGGTTTTAAAATATACTAATCTGTGAATCTTGGAAATTTTGGTGACTGTTCGATAAGACTGAGTGACTGAGTGAGAGTGACTAATAAGACTGAGAGAGAGAGAGAGAGAGAGAGAGAGAGAGAGAGAGAGAGAGAGAGAGAGAGAGAGAGAGAGAGAGAGAGAGAGAGTTTAGGTGACTGATATGGGATGGGTATGGTTATTAGATGGGTGAAGGCTATGGGTAAGGGGATGAGAGTGGGAAATGGGTGATGGTATAAGATAGAAATTGCTGGACATACTTCGTGGGGGTGAATGATATGGTGGAAATGGGTGGTGGTGAGGATATGAGACGGTGTACGGTATGTGACACGTATAAATATGGGGAACGGAGGGTTATTGTCCGAGTAATGGGGGCAATTCCGTCTTAGGGTGATATTATATCATAGGATAGCGAGATATTTCCAAATGGGGGAATAAAGGAAAATAGGTTGATGGGATAAAAGTATACAGTATATACCGGTGTCGATCAGTGATGGGGAAATTGGTACGGGTAGAAAATAGGTAGAAAGGTAATAATGAGGTAATTAAAGAATTGGAATAGGATTGTATGCTAGAAGAAATTTAAAATACTTAAGTCACCCCCCAAAGTATTGTAAAGAAAATGGGAATAACGTGTAAGAAAATGGTACTGGGGAATTTTTAGAAGATGGAATTAGAAATGAAGGGGTTGAGGCAGATGGTGGAAGGGAAGTGAAAGAACGTGAATAATAAAAAAATGGATTTGAAGCATCCGTACAAATCAGTGTAAGTGAAGGTGAGACAGTTCTCTCTCTCTCTCTCTCTCTCTCTCTCTCTCTCTCTCTCTCTCTCTCTCTCTCTCTCTCTCTCTCCAAGGCTCTTCTTAAAAACAATAGAAGTCGTAGTTTGATAATTAGTTCTGTGGATAAGTTGTCATTTATGAGAAAAAGAAAACATTGCTTTTAGCCTCGCTTCAGAAACATCGTAGTGACCCCTAAGAGACTAAACGAAAAAAAAATCGTTTTCTCCGAGACTTTCAGAGAAAACGGGACAGCAGAGTTATTTTTGTCAACTTAGAACTCAACTTTGTGAATTGTTTTGTGTTTTTTAACTGGTAAACGAGCGAAAACTAATTATTTCGACTTTTCTACTGTAGTGTTATTGGCTTCGTTTGTTTAAAGTGGTTTAAGAGAAGGTGGAGTCGTGTTGAAAGGGAGGATTACTTTATATCGTGACTGGTATAGTTACTAAGACGTGGTGTGCTGTTGTGTTCATTAACGTGTGCTGTTGTTGTGGTGCTTGATATAAATAGAGTATCTGATGAACTTACTTACACTCACACACACACACACACACACACACACACACACACACACACACACACACACACACACACACACCAGAGTAATACTGATCTTGAATACACGTTTGGTTTTATGTTTGTGTCATGAAGCAGTTAAATTTGTTGCTACGACTCCAGCTGAACGTGATAATTAACGAAGGGATCTTTGAGTCATCTTTGTGTCTTGACCCAAGGAGGTTTCTCTTGTCTCCACTTCAGAGATGTTATCGTTTGAACATGGACACAGAGATAGAACTGAGAGATAGCGCGTCTACACAGGTGAGAGAAGGAAGGTGAAAGATAGATGGAGAGAATGAAAGCAAGATTTTTTTTTTTATTGGTGAATGAAGTTTAATGATCTGTAAGTGAAGTAGTGGGGACTTCACCTCAGGGACTTCAGTTCAAGGACGTTCTCTGCTGGGCATGAGTCGCGTCCTACGAGATGTGCAGGAGAGGGGAGTCCTTTGGGGCGGGGTGGGGGGGGGGAGGCAAGAGGGGGTGTCTAATAATTGCCCCCCCCCCCCCAAAAAAAAAAAATATATCAACAGTTTCAATACTTAAGGGTTAATTGTCTTGAGGGTTTCTTCAAAAGACAGACCAAAATAATTAACTAATTCGTAGGTAGTGAGAGTTAGAGAAAGTAGTTGGGGGTGAGAGAGGAATGTAGGTACCAGAGAGAGAGAGAGAGAGAGAGAGAGAGAGAGAGAGAGAGAGAGAGAGAGATAATTGCAACTGAGATATCCGAAAGTTGTTGTTATTTTTTCCTATAGTTACTCCTGTATACTTACCGTTAAGGTCTTCTACTGTTGGTGCCGTTGTGTCCTTACCGTTAGGGTGTTCTTGTGGTGGTCTAGGCCGTAAAAGCGTCCTTATTGATAATCGATAAAGGATACTAATAACTGTGTTAGGATCAAAGCCTTATGTCCTTCTTGTGTGTGTGTGTGTGTGTGTGTGTGTGTGTGTGTGTGTGTGTGTGTGTGTGTGTGTGTGTGTGTGTGTGATGGTCCCTGCCATTTCACCTCCCCTTCCCCTCTCTTTTTCTCCCCAATTTTTACTCTTTCTCCCAATTCTCTTTTTCTCCACTTCTCTTCCCTCCCTCCTTCCCTCCCTCCCTCCCTCCCTCCCTCCCTCCCTCTTGCTCACATCCCGCGGCACTATTTGCTTGTTTGCTGTTTCATCTGCGGCTTTGTTTATGTTGTATCGTTGTGTAAAGGTCATTTATAATTAAGTTTTTATCCTGATGCTCGGGAGTGGTGATGAGTTGAGAGAGAGAGAGAGAGAGAGAGAGAGAGAGAGAGAGAGAGAGAGAGAGAGAGAGAGAGAGCGTGGTAAAAACGGTAGTGAGAAAGAGTAAGAAAGAAAAACAGTAAGAGAATAGAGTAATATACAGACATACAGACAGACAGACAGACACCGACACAGACAGTCACACAAATAGTCAGACAAGGTAGTTAGGTCCACATACCACAAATTTTAAGCCTTCGTACTCTGGGGTTAAGTTGCCACGCACACTGATAGTTTGTACAGTAGTTATAGGTCATTGTAATTAATGGTTTATCTCTCTCTCTCTCTCTCTCTCTCTCTCTCTCTCTCTCTCTCTCTCTCTCGCCGCACCTGGACCGCAGACAAAGGAAAGGTAGATAAAGAAGTAAGAATAAAAGAGTGTATGAAAGAGACAGGCAGTCATTGAGAGTTTCATCGTATTGTCTCTATCTCCAGTTTATGCTAGAGAGAGAGAGAGAGAGAGAGCTGGAGGGGGTAGGGGTGATGGAGGGAAGGGGGAGGGAGGGAAGTAAGAGAGGGAAGGAAGGGGGAGAGAGAGGGAAGGGAGAGAGGGAGGGAAGGGAATATGAAAGGAAGGGGAGATGGAGGAAGAAGGAAATAAAGTGAGAGACGGAATTAAATGAGAGAGAGAGAGAGAGAGAGAGAGAGAGAGAGAGAGAGGGGGGATTCATTATCACCGTACCTTAATTTTAGGGATGTATTCAATGAACCAACCAGCAGATAATAGGCGTCGAGGAGAGCGTACATATGTGGGGGGATTAGCTCTAATGGGTGTAAAATAGGACCTAGAGAGAGGGGGGGGAGTGGGGAATGATGCCCCTACGTGGTGACACAGGGGGGGAATATGAGAGACACAAGAGGGGGGGGGGTAGGTGGAGGCATAGAGAGACGGCGGAAGAAAGGGAAAAGAGAGAGAGAGAGAGAGAGAGAGAGAGAGAGAGAGAGAGAGAGAGAGAGGTATCAATAAGGTTATAAATGAGATTCCAAAAGTTATACTGATCAATAGAATGGTGGAAATTGACTCCCCCTCCCCCCCCCCCTCCCTCCCCTCCCCTCCCCCCTCGGTGAATTCGATGAGAGGGAGAGATTGGGTGGGAGGTGAGAGAGGAGACGACGAGGTGGGAAGAGAGAAAGGGAGGGGTGAGGCAATGTGGAAGGGGATAAGGAATGGATGGTGGGGACGGTGTGTGTGTGTGTGTGTGTGTGTGTGTGTGTGTGTGTGTGTGTGTGTGTGTGTGTGTGTGTGTGTGTGTAAGAGGGAGAGAAAGAGAGATAATCACAACCTCTGAAATTTATATCCCTAACCTGAGCTAGTGTTGGTGAGATTAGAGAAAGAAAGAAAGAAAGAAAGAAAGAAAGAAAGATTTGAACATTAATCTCCCAAAATCTACTTTACCTAATATTAGTTGATACCATAACCTAATAATTCAGGGCTTAATTTGCCAGGTCTCCAGGGAACGGGGCGGTGTACCTGACCTAGGGCTGATAACAGACACAATGTTATATACGTCAAGTTCAACTCAAGTGACTGTACTCAAGGTGTTAAAACCCAAAACAGACAAATAATCTACATGAATTCACCACTGTAACGAGAGAGTGTACATCAGACAGACAGACAGATACACAGACAGACAGATACACAGACAGACAGACAGACAGACAGGGTATACAAACAATGGTAAAATATCATTATAAACATATTTCCACTAGTGACCATTGCTTATGCTAGAGGGGGGAATAATCACTAAAATTAATCAGTAAAACTAGACCTGACAATTTATGTTTTAATGTAACAAGAAACACATGATAAATCCTCTCGAAATGTCAAGGCCGAGGTGAACAGAGAGACAAGCACAAATACAAAAAATAGGTAGGAATAGGTAGAAGGATGAGGAACAGGAATTTCAAGAGGAAGTGAGAGTTGCATGAGAGTGAAAAGAGTGATCGAGTGAAGTGAGAGTAGAGAGAGTGGAAGTGAGAGTGGAGGGATAGGGTAAGAATTGTACTGTAACATTTAGTATGGGGCGTAGGAGAGAGGGAGGGGGAGTGGGGGGTGAGAGGTCAACAGAGATAGTGAGAGAGGGAAGGAATAAAAATAGGAGAGTGAGATTGAAGGTGGCAGGGAAGAGGGGGAGAGTGGGAAGGGGTAAATGACAGGGAGAAAGGGAGGGAGGGAAGAACGGAAGAAGGGAAACAATAGAGGAGGTAAAAGGGTAGGGGGAGAGAGAGAGAGGGGGGGCAGTGGGTAGAAGTTTATGAAAAGGGAGGGGAGAGAGAGAGAGAGAGAGAGAGAGAGAGAGATGGGAAGGGAAGGAGACAGACAGACAGACAGACGGACAGACAGGAAGTGAAGGTTACCGGAAATAATTATTACAATTTAACAAAAACTCCCAGTAATTTTTTAAACCCCAATTTTTATTTACTAACTTAAAATTGAATTACTTTTATATTTTACGGCCGTTGATTCCATTATTTCAATTCTTTTTCGTTATTTAATTTTTTTTACCAGTTAATCCGATTAATTTAAATCTATGTCGAATTTTATAACAAATAACTAGATTATTTTGTCATTACAGTTAATTTGATTCATGTAATTCCTTTTTTTATTTTTTTACAGCACTTAATGTATTTTGTAGTTTTTGTAGTATTAAGTATTAAATATATTTTGTAGTGTTAAGTATTAAGTATATTTTGCAGTGTATTAAGTATATTTTGTAGTGTTTAGAAGTACATTTCGTAGTTAAGTACGTTTTGTGACATTGGTGACCGAGTCGTGTTTACCTGAGAGTGAAGTATACACGGTAGATGATCCCAAGAGATTGTCTGCTAATGTTGGTGAAGTCAAGACACACACACACACACACACACACACACACACACTCTGGCCCCTTGTAATCACGACTGTCATACTACTACCTGTAATAACACACTCACACTCTCTCCTTTTTTGTATTTTCTTTACTTTTCTTCTAAATTCAGCTTTGTGCTTATTTAGTAGATTATGTATACTCATGTGTGTAATAAAAGAGCGCACACACACACACACACCCTTTCACCCCTCCCAGACACCTCCACAATTACCCCTCTACCCCCTTCCCCTCGCCCCTTCCCCTACTCACTTCCCCCCCAGACACCTCGCCCTCAACCCCCCCCCCACCACACGTCCCATTACCACCACACAGTGACAGTGAATGATCAATACACACAAACAAGACTAGTAGCACACCGACACTACCCAAACAAACTACTGCCCCCACCCCCCCCCACCCCCCACCCCCCATTGTTAGATACAAAGGGGGGGATGGGTGGGTGGGTGGGGGAGGTGTTTGTGGGGTGGGATGATAAGGGGTGGTTGGGAAGGGTGGTAGTAGGGGCGAACGCGTACCCCAAGGGAGGTAAGGTGTGCGTGTGTGTGTGTGTACTGCGGCATGAGAGTATAGTAACACGCCCCCAGGAATCAATAGGTGTTTAATTCATGAACTTGTGGCTCTTTACTACTTTCTGTGGTAGTGTACTGCGGTGTTCATTGTGGTGGTGGTGGTGGTGGTGGTGGTAGTAGTAATAGTAGTAGTATTAGTGGTGGTGGTGGTGGTGGCGGTGGTGGTAGTAGTAGTAGTAATAATAGTAGTAGCGGTGGTGGTGGTGGTAGTAGTAGTACTAGTGATGGTGGTGGTGGTGGTGGTGGTGGTAGTAATGGTGGTGGTGGTGGTGGTGGTGGTGGTAGTAGTAGTGGTAGTAATAGTAGTGGTAGTGGTGGTGGTGGTGGTGGTGGTGGTGGTAGTAGTAATAGTAGTGGTGGTGGTGGTGGTGGTGGTGGTGGTGGTGGTGGTGGTAGTGGTGGTGGTGTGGTGGTAGTGGTGGTGGTGGTGGTGGTGGTGGTGGTAGTGGTGGTAGTGGTGGTGGTGGTGGTAGTGGTAGTGGTGGTGGTGGTGGTGGTGGTGGTGGTGGTGTGGTGGTGGTGGTGGTGGTGGTGGTGGTGGTGGTGGTGGTGGTGGTGGTGGGTCTATTTTGTTATATTCTTATCTTTCCTTCTGTTTATCAATTATATTTTTGTGTATATTCATTCATGTTACACACACACACACACACACACACACACACACACACACACACACACACACACACACACACACTCTATAACTGCCACTACAACACAACAACAACCCTGGCTAATCACTGCATTAGTTTATCATTGTTAATTTCTAATGTAAACTTACAATTAATTACTTTCGTCTAACAGAATACGAGTTAATTAATGTCACGTAATTACATTGGGGGTAATTAAGTGGCGTTGTTTACTATGAAGAGAGAGAGAGAGAGAGAGAGAGAGAGAGAGAGAGAGAGAGAGAGAGAGAGAGAGAGAGAGTACACCTGTAAATTAAGGTAGGCTGACACATGTTAACGTATGCCATCTCTCTCTCTTTCTCTCTCTCTCTTTCACTGCACCTCACCTCCTTTACCCAGGCAACGCGTTCAGAAATTATCCCTCCCATTCTCCCCTGTCTCACCCCCCCTCCCTCCCTATCCCTCCCTCACCTGTTCCTTCCCCTCCACAAGGCCACAGAAACACAGGTAGTAGCTTTCGTGACGTTGTGACGTAAGGTAACACGACCGTTGGCTCTCCCTACCGACTTGTGAAGCTCTCGTATCGACATCCAGGGAGACCACCTCATCCCCACACCTCACCCCACGCGTTAATTCTCAAGACACACGCGAGGTATATATATATATTTTTAACTACCAATTGATAATAAATCATAAATCTCTTAAGGTGGAGGGATAATTATAGGAAGAAGGGAAGTACTGTATCGACCCATTGTTTCTTCCCTGTGACCTGTCTGACGAAGGCCTGGTGGACACTGCTATGCTCACCAGTCACCGCCGCAACTTACCTGGGTGGACTGTGAGGTGACCGGTTGACTGTACCTGTGGGAACAAGTGTTGGGAAGTGATTGGAAATGAAATAGATTGGTAACGTGTTGTGGATATATTCTTCGTGCTGGAAATTGTGAAAAAGATCGATGTATTGATAGCTGAAGACATTGATTGCGCTAGTAGCTGACCGTGAAGTGAAATATATTTACATGTTAACTCTAGTAAAGGGATATATATCGACGCATCAATAGAAAATAAGAAAGATTTGTTGATTATCTGAGACTGGATAATGTGAAAAATATTCTAAAATTGGAAATATTCTTCTACCGATTTATTTTTTTTTCATATTCGATTAAAAAAAAGTTATATTTGAAAAGAAAAAAAGTGTCGCTTGTTCGTATACCATAATGATATAAATGGGTAAATACTTATTAAATGGATAAATAGTAAATAAGAAAAATATTAATTAACCCTACAATAATTTTTAACAGTAGTGAATATAATATTAAAACAGTGATTATATTTTAAGATAAAAAGTCGAAAGTGTAAAAAAAAAAAAAAATTACTGGAAAAAGTCTAGAAATTATGTTAAGTGAACCAGATTTACGTGTAAACACTTGAGTTGAGAACATGAAAATATTTGTGTAAAAGATCATAATATTTGGACGTGTAGGTAATATTTTTCTCTTTGTATTATCCTAACCTTATAAGTTAGTTATTAAGACACTTTAATAAACAGTAATGAAGAAAGTTACTAATTCTCTCAGGAAATATAAAGTAATTTTAGTATTTTAGTGTTTTAGACATTTAAGAAAACGGGGGAACATTTCTAAGAGTTAAGATCATTATTGGACTTTACGTTGATTAATTATTCATTATAACTCCATTTTCCGCCAGTTGAAATTATAGATAATAATGATAATAATATAAATAATAATAATAACACTAATGTTATTAATAATAGTTTTCGATAACTAAAAATATCCATAGCATTCACTGACTTCTCTCGTTATTAAAAAGTATTGGCCAATATACGAGTACAGTATTAAAAAAATAAAATAAAAGCCGAGTATTACAAACACACAAATACTATTATCATCATTACTGTTACTTTATCATTTAGCAGTCGATTTTATTATTACTATGACCTTTATTGTGGATGCTATTAACGTCTTATACCCGACCGTTTCTTCCTGCTGGTGCATTATAGCCCAGGTCATGGTGGCGTCCTGAGCCCTCACACACAACCTGCTCACCTCAACTAGCTCGCTCTTACCGTATTCACCCGCCGTTCCCTCCCTACTACCGGTCATTCATTTTCTCCCTTGTATTGTCGTCTTACAGCTCCCTACGGTGATTGTGTCTGGCATAAACCACCAGCTGCCCTGACACCTTGAAGAACACCTCTCTCTCTCTCTCTCTCTCTCTCTCTCTCTCTCTCTCTCTCTCTCTCTCTCTCTCTCTCTCTCTCTCTCTCTCTCTCTCTCTCTCAAGTGTTTATAGTATCTGGATTAACTCCTCTTCCTCCCACCACAGTTCACTCTTCCGTTACTTACCTCTCAGTATTGGTGTTCCTCAAGGCTCGCTGTTTGTTCCTCACCATAATCACTAGTCGTTAACCATCATATATTGTCTTACTGCTCTTAACTTATATCTATACCCTGGTCAAGTCTACCGGCAGAGTCACCTGGACACAATTAGTTGATTTGTCTACACTTGTTGAGGTTATAACTATTGGTCCATCGTGTGTACCGTAGCTGGTCCATCGTGTGTACCGTAGCTGGTCCATCGTGTGTACCGTAGCTGGTTCATAGTGTGTACCGTAGCTGGTCCATCGTGTGTACCGTACCTGGTCCATCGTGTGTACCGTACCTGGTCCATCGTGTGTACCATAGCTGGGCCATCGTGTGTACCGTAGCTGGTTCATCATGTGTACCGTACCTGGTCCATGTTAATGTTTATAAGGATAGTTAGCCGGGTGTTTTATATCTATCAATGTGTATTATTTATATTTTTTCAGTAGTTGTGAACATTAGCCACACACACACACACACACACACACACACACACACACACACACACACACACACACACACACACACACACACACACGTGCCCTGTGAAATATGCTTCGTAATCATGTCTTTATCACTTGCAAAATTAATAAAGATAATGAGAAAGAAAATTGGAATTTAAAAGAAAATCGCTGCCCGTCCCTGGCTTATTATGTCTGTGTGTGTGTGTGTGTGTGTGTGTGTACGTATCTGTGTGTATGTATGTTTGTATATGTCTTCATGTGTGTGTATGTAAATGTGTTCGTTTGTGTATCTATATGTATATGCGTGTGTGTATGTATGTATGTATGTATGTATGTATGTATGTATGTATATGTATGTATGTTAGACTCCGCCCCTCCAGACAAAGCTAAAACGAATGAACTAATCACACATACACATGCAATCATCCTCAGCACTTGTCTTTAATTAAACGTTCAAAAGTTCTCCCCTCAGACATAACACTGAAAATGAACGCACGGAACTTATATACAAAAAAAAAATTGTATATATATAAATAAAAAAATCCTCAGGTAATTATTGTACTGCGGATACTCAACAGGAGCTTGGATATGAAGAAAATTTTTCATGTGTTAAATATTAGTGTTGGAGGCCAGACATTGAAGGTGTGGTATGGTTTAAAGTCACGAATGTTGAGTTTTAACATGAGACTGAGGGAGTGGTCGTGGGGCTGCATTGTGGGGGAGGAGAAATGTCTGTAAGAGTGTGGGGGCAGAATTTATATACATTGTCATGATTGCAGTGTGGGGGCAGGATTTATATATATTTATTATCATGGTTATATTATGACAGGTTATATATATATAATTTTATGATAATTATATATTGTGTTGGGGGAGGAGAGGTATAATTGACACTGCTTCTATAATCAGGTGAGTTGACAAAAGGTGACTCAGGTGTATGTATGTGTGTGTCTTACCTGTGATAGGAAGTAGTAGTTTTTGTAGGTGGTCAATTTACCTGGTTGTAGTGTGTGTGTGTGTGTGTGTGTGTGTGTGTGTAATTACCTGTCTTTTTCACCTGTGCTTGAAGTGATCATTATTAACACCTGAATTTATGAAGAATAGTAATTAACTTCCACCAGTGTTTAAATATAGTGAGTTTTACTTGTACACTACTCACAGACATTCCACTCAAATCCCACACGTATTCAGTTCCCACTCAAAACCCACTCAAACTCTCCTAAAAGACCATTCACACAATTCACACTCAAACATTCCTCAGATACTGCTCACTCGCTTCCCACTCACTCAAATACCACCACTTAAACACCAATCACCCATTAAAAAAACACCGCTCAAACATGTGTCAAACACCACCACTTAAACATGCGTCAAACACCACTCAAACCTGCGTCAAACACCACTCAAACCTGCGTCAAACAGGCAATAGTTCATAAATGTACTCTGTGTTATATTGTACTCTCATCACTGTACTCCCCCTAATGAGAGGCTATCAAACCATGTACAGTAATTTAGTGCGAAGGATAATACTTAGGGTCAATTAGTCGTTATTTGAGGTAGGGGGGGTGTAATTAGTGCTTGGCTTTACCTGATGAATGGGGAGGGCTTAGGGGGAAGGGGGAGGTAAGGGGGGTTATGGGGGAGGGTATAGCAACTAGGGTGTAAGGGGGCAAGGGGAGAGGGTGTAGTAGAGGGGTGTAATAGTGTATAACTGAAATAGGGAGTTTTGGAAGTGTTTAGATCGTAGAAGATAAGAAAAGACTTTATTCACCCTTCCTCCCCTTTCCCTCCCTCCCCATTCCCTCCCTCCTTCCCCTTTCCCTCCCTTCCTCCCCTTTCCCTCCCTCCTTCCCTCACACAAAAAAACATATTGGGTGTTTAGAGATACAAGGATGATGATGATGATGATGATGATGATGATGATGATGATTTGGTAAGCTTTCATCCTGTAGCAGATTGTGATGTTGACTGACGATAATGATGATAGTGATGATGGTGATAGTAGTGGGTGGTGGTCGTGATGATAGTAGTGGTGGTGGTGAGAAGTATAGTGTAGTGTAGTGTGTGTGTGTGTGTGTGTGTGTGTACAGCATGGAGAGAGAGAGAGAGAGAGAGAGAGAGAGAGAGAGAGAGAGAGAGAGAGAGAGAGAGAGAGAGAGAGGGGGGGTCCTTGGTGTCGTCCATGAATCAATAAGCACATAAGGCCAGCACTGCCCCTTGTCCCGTCGTCGTCGTTGCTGCTCCACAACACCCACAGTCGTCCCCGTTGTCGTCCAGTTCGTCTAGGGGAGAGTGACCAAGAGTCGTTCTATAAAGTCGTGGATTCTCTAGGATAGTTGGGTGGCTTAGAGTCGTTTATTTTAGTCACAATTGTCGTTCTAGTCGTGGATAGTTGGTTACGGGATAGTCGTTCAGGTCGTCGTTTTTGTCCACAGGAGAGACAAGAAAAGAGAGAGAGAGAGAGAGAGAGAGAGAGAGAGAGAGAGAGAGAGAGAGAGAGAGACACGTAATAACACGCGTTCACTCTATCGCCCTCCCCCTTCCCTTCTCCCCCCCCCCCCCTCCACACACACACACACAGCCTTCAATACCAGACCCATCCTTACATTGACCCGCTCACCACCACGCACACCTACACCCCACCTACACCTCACTTACACCACCTACATATGACCTCTGCGACACGTACACTATCAGCCAACACCGCTTTCTACACCATCTTACACTGTCTATGGCATTCACGTTAGCTCCTCCTACACCCCATGTACCCCGCCTCGTACACCTACACCCAGTACACAGCCTACACCACAACACCATCTGCCAGAGTCACCGCCACTTACACCACTGAAGCATCGACTAATAGCCTTAATTCCCAGGTATGAATAAATTAGAGGATTAATTAACGTGGTTTATAGTTAGGCAGGTAAATCCATATCAATATAGTGTGTATGTGGGCCGGCCGAGACGGTATATATATATGTTACAAAAATGGAAATTGGAATCTCTGAACCAGAAGACCATTTTAGCATAGACTTCTCTAATCTTCTATTATGCATTTTAATGACTGTATTATCTCTGTGGCGTAGAGTAACGGCCACGGCCTCTCCTCCCTCCACCACGACCATACACTGCCCCCTCAACCACTCACCACGACCACCATCTACCGTCCCCTGAACCTCTCACCGCAATCTCAACAACCATCTAGCGCTCCCTACCGTCCACCACCACCATCACAGCTCTCGCCATCACTGAAAAGCTTAGAATTATTTTACCCCGCCATCATCTCAAACATGAATGCAATTTGTATTTAACCCGCTCACCACATTAACCTTTATTGCGGCATTTTTAGAGGCACTTTTCTTAATAGCCTCTTGGAGGAAAAAAATATATAGTAGTATGCAGCGACGAGGAGCAAATATTAGGCAAAAATTCTGCATTTTATATATTTCTGAAGACTCACCGCGGCGACGTGGAGTTCTCACCCCTCCATCACCGGAACCCTGCCTGGAATATTTTTCTTCCTTTTTTTTTTAATTCAGAACTGATGGCTGCCACGCTGAGTATAAAGGGTTTCTTTCTCTCTCCGCCTTTGTATTCTAGTCGGGGAAATTATATAACTCGCAGGCAGAAGACGCTGCCACAGTACTGGATTTTTAATGTGAATTATAAGACATGAAAATATAAAAACGTTTTGGGGGAGAGATTCTTGTTTACATGTAACTAACTACAACTTTTGGTTCATATTTTATATTTTTTTGGTCTACTTAGAAAAAATAATTTATAAACATGATTTTAATTACCTGTTTCTGACTTGTTTGTAAAGAGGAAAAAATCATTAATGAATAACCATAATTTTAGTTACCTGTTTTTTACTCAGCTGAGACTGAGACTTAACGTTGTATTTTGTCTAACTACGATGACGACAACGTGTCAATTTCATGTCGTGAGGGTCAGTTTCACAACATGTCACAAACTAGACACGTCACACACCACACATGTCAGATTACAATGATCAAGAGGAACCCCTGACATGATATTACCTAAATCCTTCATGCCGTGTAACAAGAGGCAGTATATAATGGCCGCCAGGTGAAGGAGAAGCTCAATTGATACAGTACACCTGAGTTTTTTAATTATAAGGCTGAATGCTAGACTAATGATTGTTTACACCTGAACACCTCTGGTAGGTTTCAATTTGGGTTATAGTTTCAGTATAGGAACAAGTTTAGTAAAGTATTAAGTATAGAAACCGGTGAAATTTAGTCAGGTTTTAATACAGACACCTCCTGAATCTTCGTAAGGTTTCACTTTAAAAAACGCATTAGAAACGGACAACTTTACAAACGACCGCCATTCGACACTTTAAAGAGCTTGTTTTTCTTCCCACACACGTATTTGGAGCAATGAATCAAGCTTAAAGCAACTGAATAAAAAACGGAGAAAAAACACAATAATGGTGGAGGTATTGCAGAGGAAACACACACGGGTGGTGGTATTGCATGATGAAACACACACAGGTGGTGGTATTGCATGATGAAACACACACAGGTGGTGGTATTGCATGATGAAACACACACAGGTGGAGGAGGTATTGCATGATGAAACACACACAGGTGGAGGAGGTATTGCATGCAAGGTAAGGCTGGAGGCCACAATTCTCTCTTCTTGTGTAGGCATAATGTTAGTAGATCCATCAGCAGCTTAACTTCACCCACCATGATATTACTCCCTACCAATCACAGCGTCGCATAGTCTTACCTGCCATGTAAGCTTGTGTGTGATTGGTGGAAGGGTGTATGTTGTCATGTGTTAGCCAGGCGTTGATTGGCTTAGGTTAGGGTGTTTATATATAAATGCACGCGAGGTGATGTCATGTGTTAGCGAGATGATGATTGGTCAGGGATATTATGATGTCATGTGTAAGCAAGAGGTTAATTGGCTGAGAAGTGAATTCACGTCACGATTTATATCAAGTAAACACGCCGTTGATTGGCAGATGGTGTTTTTTGATGGTGTACTCTATATGTAAGCTTGATGTTAATTGGCAGATGGTGGTTTTTGTTACTGGTGTTCTTTATAAGCGTGATGTTGATTGGTTGAAGACATTTTTTTTCCTTTAGTGGTGTTAGAGGCGCACTGAGAGTTGATCACTACCTAACACGCACGTCACACCTCCCCCCCCCCCCGTGCCCCGCCATGTTGGTAGTTAGGTCATCCATAATTTCAGAGTGTGTTTATCTTTGTGTTGGCTGTTGTTATAATGTAAACACGATGGTCATTTGTTAGTCACGTATTTTACCCCAGTGGTTCCAATTCTTACTTAATTTGGTGCGATTTTCTAACATCTCAAACTATAGGAAATTATTTTTAGTTGACTATGTTATCCTGTAAAATATCAAAAGTTATATTGAGAGACAGAAAGAAACAGACAGACAGACAGACACATAGACAGAGAAACAAAGAGAAAGAAATTGACAGATAGACAGACAGGCAGACAGATGACTTGTAATGTAACCCACGTGATATTTTCAAAGCATTCATGAAATATTATCTCTCTCTCTCTCTCTCTCTCTCTCTCTCTCTCTCTCTCTCCCATATGATTTAAATGTAAGATAATTAACATCGTGACTTTCTTTCTTTTTAATATATATTAATATGAGCTCGGTGTCTGGGAGGGGTGAGAGTGAGAAGAGATTCATAAATGGCCCTGAAGCGACAGTTAGAGGCCAGGAGGAGAAGGAGGAAGGCTCTGATAGGCTCTCAGTAACTACCAATTAAACCCCCTTAATGGCCCCCCAGCCCTTCTATTTTTACACCCTTGGGCCAGCACGTCAGGGGTTATGGCCCTTTATATATCCCACAAGTTTATGAATTATGGGCCGCGGGTTCGATCCTTGGCATTCCCTGGTATGTGGTGGTGGTGGTGGTAGTGGTGGTGGGATTCTTCTGACTGCAGGAATGGTGGTGACTGGTGGAATGGTTGTGAGTGGAGGAATTTTCTTGACTGATTGATTGGTATACTTGTGATGTGACCTGGATTTGTGGTGAAGTTAGCTAAGTATTAAGGCATGTCTTTTATCTTCTTTCCTTTAATTAATCATGCATACCTTTACCTTGTTACATGTCCTATTGTTGTTTCTGAATATATTGGATCATTCTTTATCATTCGTTACTGTTTTAATTATCATTCTCCATCTTTTTTTTTATCATCATCATTCTCACTCATTCCTCATTCCTTAAACCATCATCATTCTCAATAATTTTTCACCCTAGTCATCATTTTTTAATCATTCCTTATTCTTTATCATTATCATTCTCCATCATGCCTTATAATTATCATTCTCCATCATGTCTTATCATCCTCGTCCATCGCCCATTGAGTATCCTTCTCTGGTTATAATCACCGAATATATGGGAGTAAATCCCTGACTCGGATTAATGGTGCCATAAATCCTTCTGAGATTACCGCTCTCTCCATCTCTCCCTCCCTCCCTCCCCTCCTTCCCTTCACCCTTCTCTCCTGTCCCTTCATTCTCTACCCTTTACCGGTTTCTTATTTTTTTCTTACTTTTCCTCCCTTCTTTACCCCCGCCCCTCTTCCTCTCTCTTTTACACCCCTCCCCTTTCTCCTTTCTTTACCTCCCTCCCCTTTCTCCCATCTTTACCTCCCCTTCTTCTTCCTTTCTTTACCTTCTTTTTTCCTCCCTTCTTTACCTCCTGCTCTTCTCCCTCTCTCCCTCCTCTTCCTCTTTCCCTTCTCTTCCTCCCTTTCTTACCTTACTTCTTTTCCTCTTTATCCCTCTCTTACTTTCCCTCCCCTCCCCTCCCCTCCTCTCCCTTCCCCTCCCCTCCTCTCCCCTCCCCTCGTCTCCCTTCCCCTCCCCTCCTCTCCCCTCCTCTCCCCTCCCCTCCTCTCCCCTTCCCTTCCAGGTGCCACCCCAATCACTGGTGGTGCCTGATAACCCCTCGTGATGACCTCAGGTAGTGGAGGGGTCACACGCGATGCTGCCTCCCTACCACACCTGTTACACGCTATTGCCTACTTCCTGCTTCTTATACCAGTCACCTACTTCCTACACCAGTCACCTACTTCCTACACCAGTCACCTACTTCCTACACCAGTCACCTACTTCCTACACCAGTCACCTACTTCCTACACCAGTCACCTACTTCCTACACCAGTCACCTACTTCCTACACCAGTTACCTACTTCCTACTACCTGCTTCTTCTTACCTATTACCCACTTCCTGCTTTGAGATAAAAAAAATTATGGTGTTTGCTGGAGCATGTTGGTCACTATACCTCACTATATACCATACATAGGTGTGTGTGTGTGTGTGTGTGTGTGTGTGTGTGTGTGTGTGTGTGTAATAATTCAATGTGTGGGTTTGTCTCTCAAATATTATGTACACAAGTATGATGTCTTCTGTATATATTTGATTAATTTACACCTTCACTGACCTGACTGCTACCATATTTATACGTTAGGTTTTATTTTTTATTCCCTCCCTAATACACAGTTAAGAAAAATCCCTCACACAGATAGCTAGATATTCCTTTACCAACACACGAATTTTTTTTTTATCCTCTTTCAGTATTATGGAACAATTGCGACTCGAGACTGAGAGGTTAATTTTAATTGGCTACCGTAAGAGCATAATAGAGGCATTTGTTGGGCAGTGAAGCCTCGGGCGATGATAGGAATGTTTATATTAGTGTGGCCATATTACCCTTGTCGACACAGTCTGCCTCCGTGCTATACGTGGCCGTGCTGTGTTAGTTAACCGTAAAATATTATATGTTATTGGTGATTAATATTCCTTGATCCTTAATTAACTCTCTTAGGGGAAAGTTATACTGGTTAAAGAGAAAGTGAGGGAGAAAGATAAAGTGAGAAATAAGATAGTTGTGAAAGTATGATAGAAAGAATGATAAAATATGATAAAATGATAACACGATCGATAGATATATAAAAAGAAATAAGATAGACTGATAACACGATAGACAAAGTGAGATAGAATGTGAGATAGAAAGAGAGAAAGCGATAAATAACGTTCCCTAAATTTATGTGTTATGAGTTTAAAATATTCCTCGACCCAAAATTTCCTTTCTATAACTAAGAGAATATTTCTGAAATGTTGCCTGAATGAAGGAAGACTTTTCGTAACTTGAAATATTTCTCTACTTAAACCTCCCTAAATCTGACAACTGGAGGAGGGGGAAAGGAAGTGGGAGGGGAGGGTGGAGAGGGAGGGAAGGAGGACGAAGGCGATGGGAAGGAAGGAGGGAAATTGGTTAGGAGGGAGGGTGATGGGGGAGGAGGAGGAGGAATGATGAGGGAGAGGGGTGAGGAGGGGAAAGGGAAGAGATGAAAGGGTGAGGGGAAGAGGGAAAGGGAGTGAATGAAGGGGAAGGAAAAGGAGGGGGGGGAAGAGACGTTGGCAGAGAGAGAGAAGTGGAAGGATGACACTGGAAAGGGAGACAGTAGGACGAAAAGAATAAGAAGGCAGGAAGGAAGGAAAGAGGAAATAAGAGAGTAGGAAGGGACAGAGAAAGATGAAAGCAAGGAAGAGGAAGAGATGAGAGGTGAAAGCAAGGAAGAGGGAGAGGTGAGAGCAGGTTCCCTAAGCCGCTGTCAACAGTAAAGAAGCTTATGTCTTTACTTCGTATTATGGCTACCTTACAGGAGCACCTTTTACCTTAGAGTGTGAGGAAGGGAGTCAGGGAGGGTGTGAGGAAGGGATTCAGGAAGGGAGGGTGTGAGGGAGTCAGAAAGGGGAGGAAGGAAAAAGGGGGAGGCTGGAAGGGAGGGAGAAAAGGCAAGGAGGGAATAGGGAGCGGGAGGCAGGGAAGAAAACAGAATATGGGAGGGAGGAAAGGAAAGTGATCAGTAAGACGTGAGGGATGGTGTGAGGTGAGAGACATGCGTGAGGGGTCGAGGGAGTTAATTATCTCTCTCTCTCTCTCTCTCTCTCTCTCTCTCTCTCTCTCTCTCTCTCTCTCTCTCTCTCTCTCTCTCTCTCTCTCCGTCGTTACGATTTTCAAACCAACATTTACCGAAAAAAAAAACTACATCAGAAATATAGCCAAATAAATACGCCACCAGCAACATGTGATCACTTTATGCAATTTCTATAAGTTTTTGTTCCTTATCATCTACAATATATTATTCTATCTATCATCTCATACACCAATATCTTCTTCCTTTTATCATCTATTTCTCTATTTTACTGTCCGTTTGTCCATCTTTCTTTCTTTCTTTCTTTCTTTGTGTCTTTCTTCATGTATACAGTACACTTAACACTGTCTTCTTATGACACTTCCGTCAGCTTTCTCTTGTGTCCTTAAGCAGCTCACCAAACAACATGAATGTCTGACAGAAACACAGAGAGAGAGAGACAGAGAGAGAGAGAGAGTGAGAGAAAAACAGAGTGCTAATGAGAGAGAGAGAGAGAGAGAGAGAGAGAGAGAGAGAGAGAGAGAGAGAGAGAGAGAGAGAGAAAGAGTTCTCAACAGGTGAGAGATCGACTTATCAACAGGTAGCAGACGAGGCCTAATCTCAGGTAAGGGAGGAGGAGGGGGAGTGAGGGCAGTGAACAAGCGAGAGAGTGGGGGAGGGGGGTTAAGAGAGAGAGAGAGAGAGAGAGAGAGAGAGAGAGAGAGAGAGAGAGAGAGAGAGAGAGAGATGAAAATTATGTGAGTGGGCTGGGAGAGTGAGTGAGAGGGAAAGGAAAGAGACGGAAGAGGTGAGGGAGAATGAAGGCAGTTAGGGGTAAGGGAGAGAGAGAGAGAGAGAGAGAGAGAGAGAGAGAGAGATGAAAATTATGTGAGTGGGCTGGGAGAGTGAGTGAGAGGGAAAGGAAAGAGACGGAAGAGGTGAGGGAGAATGAAGGCAGTTAGGGGTAAGGGAGAGAAGAGGGGAAGGAGAGTGGTAGGTTAGGCCGGGAGAGTGAAGAAAGGTAAGGGGAAGTGAGGGGAGAAAAGTGGTACCTGAAGAGGGGAGACAGAGGGGCTATGAGGAGGGAAAAGGGGGGGTTAGGGGGGGGGGGAGACGGGGATTTCTTGGAACATTTGAGTCGTTCTGGGAAGGTAGAGATGGATACTGTTGATGGTCTCTCTCTCTCTCTCTCTCTCTCTCTCTCTCTCTCTCTCTCTCTCTCTCTCTCTCTCTCTCTCTCTCTCTCTCTCTCTCTCTCTCTTATGGCCGAGAGAGCAAGAGCTTTCTAAGAGAGAAAAAGAGTGTGAAGGAGAGACTACTTAGTGAGGGAGAAGATAGAAAATGAGAGAGAGAGAGAGAGAGAGAGAGAGAGAGAGAGAGAGAGAGAGAGAGAGAGAGTAATACTTTCTTTATTGGTGGGATTATGAGAGAATATTTTTGTGAGACAGATGAAAAGGAAAGTTTATAAGACAAAGGAAAGGAAAAAAAAAGTTTGTATGGGAAAGAGAACAGGAAAGTTTTAGTGTGTGTGTGAGGGAAAGGGAAAGAGGGAGTTCGGAAAAGAAAGTAAAATAGAGAACTTGTAAAAGAGAGTTGATAAGGGAGGTAAAGTTTGGAAAGTAGGGGAAAGATAATCAAATTTACCTCAGTAGTATGGATGGAAGGGGAGGGGAGGGGGGAAGGGAGGGGAGAAGGGAAGGGATTGGGGGGAGGGAGAGGGAGGGAGAGGTAGGGGGGGATGGAGGGAGAGGTAGGGAGGGAGGGAGGGTAGGTAGGTAAGTAATAGGGTAGAGGTAATGTCGACGGAATGATTTGAGGAGTGGTGAGAGGGATGAAGAATGGATGTGGAGGTAATGTGTGGAAGGAGGGTGTGGAGGTATGTGGAAGTGACTTGAGGAGGTAGTGTGTGGAGGTAGTGTGTGGAGGTAGGTTGTAGGTAGTGTGTGGAGGCAGGATGCGGAGGTAGTCTGTGGAGGTGGCGTGTGGAGGTAGTGTGTGTGTGAAGGATTGTGTGGAGGCAGTGTGTATGGAAACAGTACACTATGTGGAGGTAGTGTGTGTGTGTGTAAACAGTGTGTGGATGATAGCTACAGGAAGGCGTGGTACATATAGTCTATCATCTTCAACACACTAAGCTATTTCTGTCCACCACATCAACAAATCCACCACAAAAACTTTCGCTTCCATTAAAAGAATTTGTTGGAAATCGAACAAAATGACTTTTTTTTTTTACCTAGGTTATCCCTCACTCAGCTTCGCTACGCCTCGCCCTGAATAAGTTAAGCTCAATAAATCACTTAACTATCATCTACTTAAGTTAACCCTGTGTTGTAAATCAGTTTTTTTTTTCTGTTTTTTTTCTTTTCTGTCGGTATATTTTATGTGTGATTGTGTTTTTTTTTTCTTGTTTGGGTGTTTTGATATATTGTTATTGTTTTGTGTTTTCTTGTTTATCTTGGTATTTTATCTTCGTTTGAATGATTGTGATGTGATAATGGTGAGTGTTGTTTTTTTTTTGGGGGGGGCTTTTAAGTGTATTTTAGTGTGTGTGTGTGTGTGTGTGTGTGTGTGTGTGTGTGTCGACATAAAGGCTTGATAACGTGAAATATTGTAAATTGTCACTAGTATGCCCCGTCCCCCCTTCTTCCTCAACGTGCATTCCTCTACCCCTCCTTCTCCCTCACCTCCTGCTATCCTTCCTACCCCACCCCCACCCATTCCTCACGCCTCAACCCCTCCCCCTTCCCCCTGCTCGAGGTACACAAGCACGCGAGGGTAGCCCAGGAACCAAGCCACTAAGCCAGCAGCTGCCGTACAGTGAACAAGCTGGTCAAGGACACATACACACACACACACTCACACGCACAGACACGCACGCGCAGACGCGCACGCGCGCTGCCACGAACCGCACACCACCACGTGACTCCTGGTAAACACAGGGCTGTGTAACACGCTAGTAGTGTTTGCGTACAGGCACGCAAGTACACACGTGAACACTTCCTACAAACGCTTGTACACGCACTCCCAAACACCGGTACTCTACACTGTGCTACACTGCCCAGGTGTGTATTTCCGTGTGAAACTTGAAAATAGAAAATAAATACAAGTTTTAGCATGAGCGAGGACGCATGTTAAAACGGACGCAATACGCTGGTTTTCTCAGAAAGTGATTGGTTGGTTGTGAGAACGTGTCGTCCAATGAGTGTCCACTACTTGACCTGAACCAATAAGGAATGCTGTACAGTATCGACTTTGACACCCGGATATAAATGAAGGAGTTGTGAACACAGAGTAACTCAGTGTGTGTGAAATCTTATCTCCGGGTTAAGTAACTGCCGTAGTCAAGTACGATTTTTCTCCGTATAATTAACCTTAAATGTAAAGTAAAAAATATTATATTTCTTGTTATTTCCTCTTTGTATTTGTGACTCAGTTTGTCCTGCCACGAATAAGAGAAACCGGACGTGTTAAAGTTGAGAAATTATGATAAAAAGATAATTACTTTTTATGATTTATTTCTTAGTGTTTGAATACCTGTATACTTACCTGCGTTATTAATTTATCGTATATACCTAAAACGAAATTCCTGAAGGAGTAACAGTAGTGATAGGAAATAATAATAATAATAATAATAATAATAATAATAATAATAATAATAATAATAATAATAATGTCTTGGTAGATACATAAGTTTAGTTTTTAATTCACGAGGACTCATTTCATCCCTAGATCCGGAATTAGCGTAACTAACACTGTCCCTACAAGCTTGACACAGTGCGTATTATTAATCGGTCTTTTGCGTATATTGCGTATTGTGTGGTGTGTTAGTTGCGTATGGTGTACTGTATAGCGTTGTAAACCCCGCTGTTGTAGATGCGTATTTTGCGTATTTGTTTCACATTAGCTGTATACGTTACTGGCGTTCGTAGCTTGTATAATTTGCGTATGTGCGTTGTGTGCTTTGTTTGTTTGTTTGAATTTTCTGCATTAAAAGCGTAGACTTCTGTATATTGTGAAATTTGTGTTTTAAGACCGTAAAAATACGAATATATTCTAGTTACTTCAGATGCGGGTTGGCTGCTTGTATTAATTGTATGTTGATGAGTGTTGAATTGAAATCATACACGAGTAATTGACTTCTCTGTGGACGATGCGTAAATTTATGAAGTAATCCTAACTGCATTTTGAAGTGTATTAAATGCGTAGATTGCGTAATAGAGGTTGGTGGTGCGTCAGGTGGGCACATTACTCAAGTATGGGTGGAAGATGGTTAGGTTAGGTTAGCTTCGGTTCACTATCACACCCCTAACCTGGAGTACACCTCACTATATTTAACTTAATTTAATATCCAATGCCGTTGTAATAATGTTAAATATCATTCACTAATAGCTACTAAGTTTGACGTCACCTGGCCCTGTAGCGGTATAATATCATCATCATACATAAATTCATACTAATGTACCTCGTTATATGACAGTATAACGCCCTCAATGATGATATACTCGTATACTAAATCACTTTTCTGTTGTTGATGTTGCTGTGTTCCCGGGGTGGTGGGTGGTGATGGTTGTTGTTGATGTGTTCCTGGGGTGGTGGGTGGTGATGGTTGTTGTTGGTGTGTTCCCGGGGTGGTGGGTGGTGATGGTTGTTGTTGTTGTGTTCCCGGGGTGGTGGGTGGTGATGGTTGTTGTTGATGTGTTCCCGGGGTGGTGGGTGGTGATGGTTGTTGTTGTTGTGTTCCCGGGGTGGTGGGTGGTGATGGTTGTTGTTGATGTGTTCCCGGGGTGGTGGGTGGTGATGGTTGTTGTTGATGTGTTCCCGGGGTGG
This sequence comes from Homarus gammarus, assembly GCA_958450375.1. Lineage (NCBI taxonomy): Eukaryota > Metazoa > Arthropoda > Malacostraca > Decapoda > Nephropidae > Homarus > Homarus gammarus. The sequence goes on along the minus strand of CAUDMG010002671.1, from coordinate 1,655,490 downwards.
TGGGTGGTGATGGTTGTTGTTGGTGTGTTCCCGGGGTGGTGGGTGGTGATGGTTGTTGTTGATGTGTTCCCGGGGTGGTGGGTGGTGATGGTTGTTGTTGATGTGTTCCCGGGGTGGTGGGTGGCGATGGTTGTTGTTGATGTGTTCCTGGGGTGGTGGGTGGTGATGGTTGTTGTTGATGTGTTCCCGGGGTGGTGGGTGGCGATGGTTGTTGTTGATGTGTTCCGGGGTGGTGGGTGGTGATGGTTGTTGTTGATGTGTTCCCGGGGTGGTGGGTGGTGATGAGAGTAGTGTTAGCAGGGGGGGGGGAGGTATAATGCTGACTTATAATGTTTAAAAGATATATATAATGGGTGTATAATGTTGTCTTTGTTGTGTTGCTGGTGAAGAACAATCTACTGTCTTGTTTACTTTTCACGAGACAAAATCCTTCTACTGTACCTCCATGGTTGACGAAACCAAAAACACACATGTGGATAATTCCCCTCCCCAACCCCCTTTAAATAACCTCAAACTTAACACAAAGATTTTCCCTTAATACGTTCACTTAACACCAGAAAAAGTTACAAAAATAATTATTCTTTTTTTAGCAACGATTCTCTGCCATATTTGAGTTTAATTAAGGTACAATTTTACAGTAAATTCAATGATATTTTTTGGTCTTTTCTTTTTTCTTTTTTTTTTGTCCTCAGATCAACCACATTAATCCTACTCTTACAGCCTCGGTGAGTGACCTTGGAGAATCAGGTCCCTGAGTTCATGCAATTTAACATAAGGACCAACATGGTAACATATGGGTACAACGCTCGACTGCCAGTGTTGAAGTACCTCAGATCGATTCCCCTAACCCGTGGTAGGTTGTGGTGGCGTGTTTCATGATATTTCACACGACCCCCCCACCCTCTCCTCTCCCCCTCCTGCTCCCCCTCTCCTCTTTCCCTTCCCCTCTCACCCTTTTCCCCTTCCCCTCCCTCTCACCCCCCTCCAGCGGCCATCAACTTTCTATCATTGAGAGGACTTGGTTAGTTTTTAAGTGGTTGAGTTCTATAGTGACATGTAAAAGTTTAAGCTATATGTCCTCTAGCGTTTATACGACTGAAGCGAACAGTGTGTGTGTGTGTGTGTGTGTGTGTGTGTGTGTGTGTGTGTGTGTGTGTGTGTGTGTGTGTGTGTGTGCGTGCGTGCGTGCGTGTGTAATCCCCGGTGTGCATGCAGTCATGGGCATTAAATAATAAACAGACGCATATATTCCAGCAACACCGACCGTGAGTCTGGTCAACCAAATAGTATTTACCATCGTAATGTTGTCTTTCATTCTTGCAGAGAGAGAGAGAGAGAGAGAGAGAGAGAGAGAGAGAGAGAGAGAGAGAGAGAGAGAGAGAGACGTCAGATTCTCAACTATAAATTTATACATAGAGTATTTACAAACATAGATTCAAAAAATAAACATTAGTCACCACACACACACACACACACACACACACACACACACACACATCTCAGTAATATGAAGACACGAGAATTAGCATCAGTCTTTCTTGGTCTCGTGACGTAAGCAACGACAAGGACAGGGTAGAGACAGACTGAGGAAATATGAGTAAAGATTAGGAGTAGCAGCAATGTTGATGATGGTGAGGACGACTTGAAAAATGTAGTGTAGAAGGAGTAAGGAAGAATCGATACTTAACCTCCTCCCTCTCTTCCTTTTTTCTCTACTCTCCTCTATTTCCTCCCACCTCTTACTCCCTATCCTTTCTTCCCTCTTCCCCTTCCTTCCTTCCCTTCCCTACTTCTCTCACTCCCACTCCCTCTCTCCCCCTTCCTCCTCCAGTTACTCCCACTCACTTTCCTCCATCCCTCCCTTTCTTCCTTCCCCTCCTCTCTTTTCTTCACTCCTCCTTCTCACTCTCATTCCCCTTTCTTTTCTCATTCCCACTTCCACTCCCTCTCTCACTCCTAATCCTTCCTTCCCTCCCCCTTTCCTCCCCTTTCCATCCCCAATCCCCCTCCCACCATGACCACCACCTTTCCCACTACCACTATCATCACATATCCCCACTAACGACATCCCCAGCCTTTCCCCAATTTCCCCATCATATCTCTCTCCATATCGTCGCTAGCATTTGTTAAACCTTAAAGCACTGTGGTTTAAAAGGACAATGGTGTACTGTCCTGTGGATTATGGTTTAACAGGATGATTGTCTGATAACTTTATGATAATGTTTTAATTACATAAGAACGATGGTTTAACCCTGTCAGGATGTTTTAACACGACGTAAGGGCCGATAGTTTAAACCATTGAGTGTAATTGGTTTTAAAATGATGAGGCTTATTAATCACACAAATATGATAACTTAAACCATTGAGTTGGTGGTTTAACTCCCTGGAAGCCATACCATAAACCATTTAAGATGAGTAAAACACGATTAAAGAAAGTTATTTACAATCGACGTGACTTTTGACTGTCAGCTAAGAGGGAACTAATTAAACCAGTATCAATAGAAATAAACTCTATGTACCCCCGTGACGTATTAATAGCTCCGGCCTCCCACTAGTTATTTAATAGTCCATTGTGTCTATTGTAAACAGTAATGGAATATAAACTAAATTAAAATGCTCGGTTGTTTTTTCTTTCGTGTGTGTGTGTGTGTGTGTGTGTGAGCGAGCTACAATAGGAAAATGATTCAGCAACTACAACCACCAACCAGCATTACTACCATTCATCACCACCATTATTACAACCACTACAATTACTACCCCACCACCAACCAACACCACCACCACCACCACAATCACCCACCACCAACAACCACCATCACCAACCACCATCACCAAACAACCACAATTACCATTTTATAAACTTGTGGTGCTGCCTAATGGGTGAGAAAATTTATAGGTTAAGTAAGTTGGAGGAGAGAAGACGGTAACTTTCACCAGCAGCGATACAAAAGACGTATAGCGCGAGAGAGAGTTTATTGGTGAAAGTAAATTGAGAGTTGCGGTATATCTCAGCCGAGCGGGGGAAAGTATATTTATGCTTTCATTCTCTTTACTGATAAACGACTTTTGACAGTTTGGTAGAGAAAGTATAATAATATGGAAGGGTGAAAAGATGTGATAGAGACTCAGAATTAATGAAGAAGATTTGTTTTGTTTTTTAAAGTTCTTAGTAATTATTGATGGAATTTTTTTAGGTTTTATGTTGGAGGAAATCAAGATATTATTATTATTATTATTATTATTATTATTATTATTATTATTATTAGTAGTAGTAGTAGTAGTAGTAGTATTATTTGTATTATTATTATTATTATTATTATTATTATTATTATTATTATTATTATTATTATTATTATTATTATTATTATTATTATTATTATTATTATTTGTTGTTGTTTATAGGAAATATTCATAATTATTAACCCTTTAATTCCTCTCATTTCCCCTCTCTTCCCCTTTCTCCTTCACTTCACTTCCCCTTTCTTCCCCTCCTCCTCCCATTTATATCACCACTCCCTTCCCTCTCCATCCTTCTCAACACCACCACCACCACCACCACCACCACCACCACCACCACCACCACCACCACCACCACCTCTCTCCACCACCACCACCACCACCACCTCTCTCCACCACCACCACCACCACCACCACCACCACCACCTCCACCACCACCACCACCACCACCACCACCACCTCTCTCCACCACCACCACCTCTCTCCACCCAAATTATCATTGTAATGTTTCTCTGTTGGCTTCATGGTGTCCTTACTTTTTTTCTCAACATTAAACAGCACAGAACTCTCCCTCACTCTACACACATATTCATTTTCAATTATAATTTTTGTGGTTTTTTAATTTTTCGTGAGAGAGAACTGATTTTTTTTTTTTTTACCGCAGTAGAGTCAGCCATTAATTACTTGACGCTGAAGTGGATTGGTCGTGAGGTTTGGATGCGTTGTTGTGATTGGTGGAGAGGTTTGGATGCGTTGGTGTGATTGGTGGAGAGGTTTGGGTGCGTTGTTGTGATTGGTGGAGAGGTTTTGGTGCATTGTTGTGATTTGGTCGTGCTTTATGAGTGGCTGCAGATAATAGTTGGTATTTTATCATCACACACACACACACACACACACACACACACATTCTTTACACTCACACCCCCCCCCCCCATTCCCCAGGCCCATATCTCTGCCACACGCACTCTGACCCCTTCACCCCCTTCCCCTTCCTCCCTCCCACATTCCCCTCCCCACGCATTCCTCATCCTCCAACACCGTCTGCCCTTTCCCCCCTCCCACCCCCTTCCCCGTACTATCCCACTTATTCCCCTGATCCACCCTTTCCCCCATTTACATCCTCTTCCCCTCCCCTTCCCTCTCCCCCATTCCCTTACACCCTCACCCATAAACCCATACGTCCCTCATCACCCCTCCCTCCCTCTCTCACCCCCTCCCCACCATCATGACTCTCCTGCACGCGCCATTATTCAGAAGGGTTGACGTTGGTCGCCTGTTGCTTTATTTACTGTGGTGGTGGTGGGCCAGTCTCCGCTACCAGGCCTTAACATACTACACTACACCCTCTCTCTCTCTTGCTCTCAACTACCTGTGTGTGTGGGGGGGGGGGGGGACTGTACAGGTGTTGAATGTGTATAAGGAGGAGGAAATGGGTGGGTAATGTGTATATTGCATACATACATACATACATACATACATACATACATACATACAGGATGAATAAATAATGAAGCAAAAACATTGGTTCTCACTGTACTACTTCTGGCGGATCTGGAGGGGTGGGGGAGTGATGGGTGGGGGGAGTGAGGGGGGAGGGGGGGAGGGGTGTAGTTCTTCCCCATGTTACCTCCCCACCATATTTGCACTTAAATTACACTTCCCCCTCCCATCTTTATTCCTCCACTCTTACCTCTTCCTCCCCTCTTACCTCTTCCTTCCCTCTTACCTCCTCCTCCCCTCTTACCTTTTCCTCCCCTTTTACCCCTTCCTCCTCCTCCTCCCATCTCTAATCCACCCCTCCTCATCCCCCTTTCTTACCCCTTCTTCCATTCATTCTCACCCTCTCCCGGCCCTTTCCTTCACCCCACCTAACCACCCCTTCTCCCCTCTCCACCCCGTTTCTCTCCCCTCTCCACACCCCCTTCTCTCCCCTCTCCACCCCCTTCTCTCCCCTCTCCACCCCCCTTCTCTCCCCTCTCCACCCCCTTCTCTCCCCTCTCCACCCCCTTCTCTCCCCTCTCCACCCCCCTTCTCTCCCCTCTCCACCCCCCTTCTCTCCCCTCTCCACCCCCTTCTCACACCTCCCTAGACTTTTACACAGCAATTAGATACAATTTCATGATTAACTAAAATATAACTAATTAACTTGAACCAAAAAAAATAATAATAATAACGGATTAAATAACAAAACACAATGAACAGGAACTGATGATGATTATGTCGAGAAAATAATTTATAACAATATTTATATATGAATCTGAGAAGAAAATCATATGAACATTTTATAGTGTTGTGGATCTCTTACCAGTTGTTCGGTACACAGACAGACAGACAGACAGACAGAAAGACACATACATTTGGCGGTGTTAAGAGGAATATATATGACACCGCGAGCCAAGGAGACCCACAGTACTGTTCGCCAGCGTCTGTTGTGGTAGTGGACGGGATCCTTGGAAGTGTAAGTACTGTGACCCCGTGTCTTGTGTTGTGTGTGTGTCTGTGTCTGTGTTTGCGTGTGTGTGTGTTTGTGTTTTATATCACGACAATATCACTAGCATGTCTACGGACTTGGCGCACCCACATTCAACCACAACAAACTAAGATTCAGAGCCACGTGTCACGAAATAATTAATATTCCGGTGATAATTTTTTCAGCTTTCGTGGTTCATATTATCACAGAAAAGTTTTCAAGGATGATGAATTTTTACGATATTTTCATTGTGTTTTATGTACGCCCCTGCCCCCTCCACCTTCTCGTCGCTAAACATTTTTGAATTTGGGGCTTGTTTTTTTACTTCACCAAAAAAAAAAAAAAAGATAAAAGTAATGCTTATTTTTCTTATTTTTCGATAATAACATTGGCGATTATGTTTTGTACACACACACACACACACAGAAAATTTACGATATTTTCTTTCTAAATACTGTGTCAATTGTGTTCGTGCTTCGCTTCTTACCCATCTAAACCCACCACGAGAGGGACCCTGTGTGTGTGTGTGTGTGTGTGTGTGTGTGTGTGTGTGTGTGTGTGTGTGTGTGCGTGCGTGCGTTTGCGTGTGTGTGAACCCAAATGAAGTGAAGCATGTCATTGTCTTGTATTTTAATGAGTGACATCACACATATACCCACCGTCACTGCCTTGTGTCACGTCACCATATACAGTGAAAAATTCTTCATGTTTTGTCACTGTTTCTGTGTGGTGCACCGTGATGAACTACACAAATGTTGCCAGCATGAGTGAGGGAGGTGGAGTGTGAGGGAGGTGGAGTGTGTCACCTCACCTGTCGGGTTGAAAGAATTTACTGGAGTTAATTGAGAATTTCTACACCTGTTATGAAATGTGTTTACTGTGAGAGTCGTCTGCCTCTCTCCCTCGCCTAAGAGTGAAGGGTTTAAACTGACCAAATGGTTTAACTAAATTTACACTTTTTTTTTTAGTTTAGCTTTCGTGATAAATCTATTAGAATGATAAACTAAATACGTGATTAAACCGCCGACGTGTTTCTTAAACCGCTAAACAAGTGAAAATATAAGTTTTCGTGGGATTTTAATGTGAAATAAACTTTTAAATTGAGTAAATATTTCTCCTTGGATAAAAACGTGTGAAATAGATTCAAATTTAAGTAAATATTTTTCAAGAGATGAAAATCGATGAAATATAATTAAAATTTAGAAGAAAAATACTAACACACTGCGCAAAAGTCAAGAAAAATTGTACAGCATATTTATATTTAACAGCGAAGTGTGAATTAGTTAAGTCATCCCTCTATATTTGTGTCGTATAATACAAAGAAAATGGGATCCACGGTGAACCTTATCTCTTAGTGAGCTAATGTGAGTGTGTCTCTAACGACCAACACAAGGAGGAGACTCACCAGGGTCTCCAAACCATCTCTCTATCGGCCACGTCATGACCCGGTAAGTATGATTAGACCTCCAATCAGCGAAATAATTAGTATTTACAGGTACAATCTTCCGTGTGTAGCTCAGTCCTTAGCCAATCTGCATGGGAGGTGGGTGGGGGGGGGGGGGAGCTCTAATCCGGAATATAAGATTAGTATACAGTGATTGGTACAGTGTCCAAGTAAGTTTTGATTAAGATTGGAACTCCATTAACTATGATTATAAAGACTTACAGGTGCAGTTTTCAGCGATTGGGGAAACATTGTGATGGACTAGGTAAGAGAGTAGTGATATAGAGACAGTATTTACAATTCTCTGTGATTGGGGGAACTTTCCAGGATAAACTGCATTAATTTTAGACTCTCCAATCACCAAGATGATGAAGGTACATAAAGTCGAATCATTCCCACTAATTATATATATGTTTCCCTCTTCGTCATATGACCTTTGGCATTAAAATCGAATCATTACAATCACTTATAATCAGCAGCAGAAGAATTAAGCAAAATATACGGTTTTCTACCCCATCATAACGCTATATTATACACAACCAAAATACAAAATACCTCTTCAAGAATTAGACCAAATGGGCCCCAGTCCTAAGAGGCCCTAGATCTAGTAGGCCCCCCAAACTCAACCTAACCATTAGAATCCAAACCCATCAAAACTGGAACCAATACTTACAGTACACCACGTTTAACCTAGATTTAAGTTAACATGGAGAGAATTTCAATAGTATCCCCTATTAAAGCTTTCATTTTCTTTACGCGTCGGGTGAGTCGGGTGAGTCGGGTGAGTCGGGTGTAAATTTATCCGTAAAGAAATACGAACAATGAACCTGGCTGCTGGTGGTAGTAGTGGTATTAATTAGTGTCCATTAACTTGTCCATTAACTCAGTGTCGTGTTGTTCACTGTGTCGTGTCTCTTGTTCCTTGGTTATTATTATTATTATTATTATTATTTTTATTTTTTTTTTATTTTTATTATTTTTTTTATTATTTTTATTCCCCGCATCAGTAGTCCATATTTATTGAGTTGGTTTTATTATGGGTTTACAAGGTTTATTTGTTGTATGTTAGTTTAATGTATAATATCTTGGGGGGGGTTTAATGGAGTTGGTTTATAGTTCCATATGTTTACTAATGTTTTAAGGGTTTTATTACGGTTGTTTTATGTTAAGTGTCGGGTTATGGTTTATTATTAAATGGGGATATTGGATTAGACTTTGAGTAAATATGTCGTGAGAGAGAGAGAGAGAGAGAGAGAGAGAGAGGTTAAGGGGTCAAATGATCATGGTGGTAGTGGTGGTTGATGAAAAGGTTAAGGGATTATGTTGAATGAGTTAAGTGGTAGAGGGGTTAGGGGGTTGTTGGTGAAGGGGTTAAGGGGTTATGTTGAATGAGTTAAGGGGTGAAAGAGTTAAGGGATAGTTATATGAGTTGAGGGTTGGTGGTTAAGGACTCAATGATGATGATGATGATGATGATGATGATGATGATGATGATGATGATGTAGAAAAGTAGTTGGTGGTGATTAATGATGCCGCCACCAACGATCATTATATTATTGACGCAACCTACCGCTCTACCCTACCACTCTACCCTACCGCTCTACCCTACCACTCTACCCTACCGCTCTACCCTACCACTCTACCCTACCGCTCTACCCTACCACTCTACCCTACCGCTCTACCCTACCGCTCTACACGACCGCTCTACACGACCGCTCTACCCTACCTCTCTACCCTACCGCTCTACACGACCACTCTACCCTACCGCTCTACCCTACCGCTCTACACGACCGCTCTACACGACCGCTCTACCCTACCTCTCTACCCTACCGCTCTACACGACCACTCTACCCTACCGCTCTACCCTACCGCTCTACACGACCGCTCTACCCTACCTCTCTACCCTACCGCTCTACCCTACCGCTCTACACTACCGTCCACCTGTTCTTTCATCCATCCGTCCGTTTGTTCGTCCGTCCGTCCCTATAAAGTATCGTATCCGCTTAGTAACTTGAGGAAGACTTAATGAATCGAAGAGAAATTTGTTATGAAGTTTTTTACCTTTACGGATATCAAGGTGGAGTTAGTGTGTGTGTGTGTGTGTGTGTGTGTGTGTGTGTGTGTGTGTGTTATATCAAATCATTTCCTCCCCCCGCCCCCTCCTCCCCACCCGACCCACCAAAACAAGTGAACATCATAAACACCAGAAAGAAAAAAGTATAAGTACAAGTAACACGACTCGAGATACGATAAAAAAAGGGATTGGATTCTCTTATATCCTCCGCCAGATGGGGTGTGTGGCGGGTGTGTAAAGGAATTAGGTCCCCCATAGTATTTGTAACGTGTCTACTGTGTATGAAGACTTATAGCCGCTGACGAAGCCAAAGTGGAAGGGTCCTCTCTCTCTCTCTCTCTCTCTCTCTCTCTCTCTCTCTCTCTCTCTCTCTGTGTAGGAAAGACGGGATTTTCAATATTTGACCAAAAGTAAAATAGTCTTATATATAATTAATTTTATTTTGAAATTATAGGAGATAGATTATATAACACCCATTGAAATATAGACATAGTATAATAATATTGACATATAATTTATAATATTCTGAATAGGTTCAAAATACGCAGTACTGCACCATAACTTGCGTATAAATGTAATATACTGGACTATGGGTGGCGTATAATTTCTGTACTTAGAGAAGAGAAGCGTAAAATTTAATTACAGGTGCGGCGTAAATTTTACCTGAGTGAGGGGGATTTATTTTTATTATAATTAGAGGGAATTATAATTAGCGTGTTGGGGTTTCATTTGGTGACGTGTTTGGGGTTCATTTGATGAGTAATTAGGGTGCTAATTAGGAGTCACGGTAGATGTTTAGAGGTAGACTCTCTCTCTCTCTCTCTCTCTCTCTCTCTCTCTCTCTCTCTCTCTCTCTCTCTCTCTCTCTCTCTCTCTCTCTCTCTCTCTCTATATATGTCTTATCTCTCTTCCTCTACCAATTCTCTCCCTCTTTTTCCCACTTCCTTCCTATTTACATCAATTATCATCTATCTATCACCCTGTCCTTCACTCATAATTGATCTTTCTCCTTTTCATCACTTTTACTTTCACGGCTTTCTTCCTTTCTCTCGTTATTTCCGTCTCTTTCTCTCCTCCTCTATTTTACTTTCCATATCCTTTTCCTCCCCTTCTTTCTCCCTCTCTCTTTCCTTCCTTCATTCTTTCGTTCTTCCATATTTTTCTCCCTGTCTCTATTTCTTTCCTTTCTTTCTCCCAATTTTTCTCCCTTATTCACTCTTTCCATCCTTCTCTTCTCCTCCCCTTTGTCTCCCTTTACCTGCATTTTCCACCGTAAAGCTAAATTTCATTCTCCTTCTCTTTCTTTTCTCTTTCATCCTTCTCCCTGTCTCCCTTTCTTATTTTATCATCATGGCTTCCTTCCTTCTTTCATCTTCCTCCCTATTTATGTTCTTTCTTTCATCCTTCTCATTCTCTCCCTTCCTTCTTTCATCTTACTAACTCCATATCTCCCTTCTTTCCTCATCCTCCCTATCTCTCTCCCTTCTATCATCCTCCTCACTCTCCCTTCTTTCACCGTCCTCCTTCCTCGCCTCCCTATCTCCCTCTTTTTTCTTTTCATTATCTCCCTTATCTCCCTGGGCGCCCGACGTTCCCTCCCTCCTTAGGTCATTAATTTCTGTTGACCCAAAGTGACCCCGAGAGGTCATGTAAAGGAAGAAGTTATTGATGGTCTTAGGAAGGTTCAAAACACCTCATAATCAATAGAGCATCAAGTCAGGTCAGGTCAGGTCAGGTCAGGTCAGGTCAGGTCAGGTCAGGTCAGGTCACGGTGAGCTGCTTCTTTTTTGGCGACGAGCTTAAATATTTGTCCTCATTTTTATATTATTTTTTATTTGCTTTTTTTGGTTGGTATTTTTTTTCCCTAAAGGGTTGTATATATTTTGTTAATTTCCATAGCACAACCCAGATCTCTGTGATATAACCCGGATCTTAATAAACTCGAAATAATCCCATGAAGATTTCTATAACACAACCCAAATCACTTTAACCATAGTATAGTGGCCTTATATATCCATTACAGAACCTGGATATTGTTAATCATAGTACATTGTCCTCACACATCTATAATACAACCCGGATTATGTTAACTTCAATAAATTACCTTCAAAATCTCCGTAACCTAACCCGGATGATGCTTCACTCAATATTGTTCTATGTTTAGATCCTAATTACACTTTTGTTTACATATGTATGACCGTAATTTAGTCATTATTCCATTACGTCAGGTGTTAACGGACAGGTAGATTAATTAAATATTGTGACGTGTTGTTCAGGTGGGCGTGGGAACATTCTCTCAGTGGCTCAGTCGGTCAGTAACTCGCTCTACTGCTTGTCTTGCTTTGTTGTATTCACTGAAAGAGACATTTTTTTTACCATTCATTTAGTTATACATATTATTCATTAACATTGTTTTTTTTACATAGTGATTTATTCATTTATTTGTGTTTATTCATCCATGTTGATTGATTTATTTTTCTGTTCATTTATTCGTTATTTTTTTATTGTTTATTTAATGTATTTTGTATTTATTTTATTTTTTTCATTGTATTTATTATCTGGAGGCTACTACCAGGTTGGGTCATATTTACATCACCAGGCCGCAGGTTCGATCCCCAATGTATATGCTGAGTTAGTGGTGTATTAGTCTCTCTCTCTCTCTCTCTCTCTCTCTCTCTCTCTCTCTCTCTCTCTCTCTCTCTCTCATCGTCAGAAAAGTGTACAAGAGAGAGAGAGAGAGAGAGAGAGAGAGAGAGAGAGAGAGAGAGAGAGAGAGAGAGAGAGAGAGAGAGAGAGAGAATATTACGTGAAGGAACAGAGAGAAAAAGAGTAAGAAAAGAGAGAGGAAATTAATATGAAGAAAGCGAAAATGAGAGAGAGAGAGAGAGAGAGAGAGAGAGAGAGAGAGAGAGAGAGAAAAAATGAAAAGAAAATATAAAATGTTCTAACACTCACAAGAGACAGTTACCAGTACTCGTATTGGGGTCTGCATATTTTTTTTGTTTTGGTTTATTTTATATTATTTTACCTCAGAATGACAAAACAATTCCCCAAAAAGTGCAAGACAGCAAAAATTTTCTGTGCTTGAGTTTCTCCCCCCCCCCCACACCTCTCCCCCCCCACACCACCTCCACTTTATCCTCCCCACACCTCCAAGTCTCCCCTCCTCCCCGCCTCTACACCTTCGCTGTTCCCACCCTTCTCTCCTCCTTCCCTCTCCTCCTCCTTCCCTCTCCTCCTTCCCTCTCCTCCGCTCCCTCTTCTCCTCATCCGACCCAACCTTGCCTTCCCTTCACCCCCCACACCTTCCCTCTCCCCATCTACTCTCCCCCGCACACGTTTTCCTCCCCACGGTTCAAACATCCTCCCGAAAACACGTTAAAAACAGGTTATAGACGCGTTGTGAAAACGTCTAGTGGCTGTAGTTCATCGATAACACTGGGGAACGCACTTTCGGTTGCATGAGTTCTGACACTTGATTCTGGTAGATTTGAGGTCACAAATTCTGAAAATGGCATTCGTTTGTGCAGATCAGGTCTAGTTTTGATGCTACGCGGCAATTTACATATCAGGTCGCAGATTCTGAAAATAGCAAAGGGAGGTAATAAGCATATTAGTTTACATTCATCAAATATAATTCTTAATTACATCAGTGCGTCAAATATAGATTTGTGTGTGCATTAGTGCATATCAACAGAACCGCAAACATTTAGCCAAGCAGAACTCAATGACTTAGTTCGAGATCTGGGTCTGTCTAAAAAGCTGTCAGAATTGTTGGCTTCACGGTTAAAAGATAAAAACTTGCTGAAAATAGACACAAAGGTAACATTCTTTCGCAACAGAGAAAAGAACCTCTTACAGTTCTTTGATTCTAAATTTGACTTCGTCTACTGTTGTGATATTTCTGGATTAGTCACCGCGATGGGAGCTCCAGGTTATAATCCGAAAAAGTGGCGCCTCTTTATAGATAGCTCTAAGCGGAGTCTGAAGTGTGTTTTATTACATATAGGCAACATCTTTGGCGCAATACCCATAGGGCACTCAGTACACCTGAAAGAAAAATATGAACACATCAAAACGGTTTTGGAGCGACTCAAATATGAAGAACACAAATGGATCATCTGTGTTGATCTAAAAATGGTCAATTTTTTGCTAGGACAGCAAGGTGGGTATACAAAATTTCCTTGCTTTATCTGCCTCTGGGACAGCAGAGCCAAAGACAGACACTGGATTCAGAAGGAATGGCCAGTTAGGGAAAGCCTCAATGTTGGGGAAAAGAACATCATTTATGAACCCCTAGTGAAACGTGAAAAAATTGTTTTCCCGCCCCTTCACATCAAGCTGGGCCTTATGAAACAGTTTGTCAAGGCGCTCGATACTGACAGTGACTGTTTTAAGTATCTGTGTGAAGTGTTCCCTGGTTTAACGCTAGAAAAACTCAAAGCAGGTATTTTCGACGGCCCTCAAATTAGGACGCTGATTAAAGACCAAGCCTTCACTCAATCCATGACTGATGTTGAGAGAAATGCATGGGGAGCATTCGTTTCTGTTGTAAGGAACTTTCTTGGAAACAGGAAATCAGAGGACTATAAAAAGCTCGTTGAATCTTTGATGGAAAGTTTCCATGTGTTAGGTTGCAACATGAGCATTAAGATGCATTTCCTGAACAGTCATCTTGAACTGTTTCCGGCAAACTTGGGGGACGTGAGTAATGAGCAAGGTGAACGCTTTCACCAGGATATCAAAGTCATGGAAGACAGGTATCAAGGTCGCTGGGACATTCACATGATGGCGGACTATTGCTGGAGCATTCAGCGAGACTGCACTGAGAGGCGACATTCAAGACAGTCCATTAAACGCAAGTTTGTGCCTGGCATAGTTCACAAAAGCAACTGATGAATCCAAAATATGCTTGTCAAGGTAAATAAAAGTAATTAAAAATTCATTCTACGTGTTTGGTAATTCCTCTCTGTGTGCTGGTTTAGATTTTTAGCAGTAGTATATGGTAGTCTAACTATATATAGTAGTAAATGGTAGGTAACTCACCGCAACAAAACTAGACCCGATAGAAAAAACCCGGTGCCATATTTGAAATCAGTGACCTCAATTTACCCAGAAACAAGTCTCAAAATGTATGCAACTGACAAAAAGTTGAATTTTGTTCCCCATTGTTTTGCTTCCAATATCTTCCAGGCTGCAGTACCTCACTGTTTGGTAGCTGTCTACTACCTAACAAAATATTCTAAGCAGAGCGTGGTTTCGATCCACGGACCTCTGGGTTATGGGCCCAGCACGCTTCCTCTGCGCCACTCTGCTTATATAAATATATATATATATATATACAGTATATATATATATATATATATATTATATATATATATATATATATATATATATATATATATATATATATATATATATATATATATATTATTATTATTATTATTATTACTACATTTTCGCCTCCCGGCCCGATGTAGGTTGGTGGCCTGTGCCCGGGTGGGCTGGTCCCCGTTAAAAAAAAAAAATCGGGGACCATAAGGACCATAAGGACTGTAAGGAAAAAAATGAAAATAAAATAAAAATCAATGGTGAGAAACAATATATGTATGATTTGTTGTCAATAGTAAGAGAAACAATTGAGACCCTGCAATTGTGTGTAAATGAGGCAGAAAGTCAGATCAGCAACCTGTGACTTGGTCTCAGTTTTCATGATGTTATATGGCAGCAGGGTCTACCATTAGACAATGAATTATGCTTCCACTATCTTCCCTGGCTGCAGTACCTCACTGTTTGGTAGCTGTCTACTACCTAACAAAATATTCTAAGCAGAGCGTGGTTTCGATCCACGGACCTCTGGGTTATGGGCCCAGCGCGCTTCCTCTGCGCCACTCTGCTTATATATATATATATATATATATATATATATATATATATATATATATATATATATATATATATATATATATATTACTATTATTATTATTATTATTATTATTATTATTATTATTATTATTATTACTACTACTACTACTACTACATTTTCGCCTCCCGGCCCGATGTGAGTTGGTGGCCTGTGCCCGGGTGGGCTGGTCCCCGTTAAAAAAAAAAATCGGGGACCATAAGGACCATAAGGACCGTAAGGAAAAAAATAAAAATAAAATAAAAATCAATGGTGAGAAACAATATATGTATGATTTGTTGTCAATAGTAAGAGAAACAATTGAGACCCGGCAATTGTGTGTAAATGAGGCAGAAAGTCAGATCAGCAACCTGTGACTTGGTCACAGTTTTCATGATGTTATATGGCAGCAGGGTCTACCATTAGACAATGAATTATAATTCTACGTGTTTGGTAATTCCTCTCTGTGTGCTGGTTTAGATTTTTAGCAGTAGTATATGGTAGTCTAACTATATATAGTAGTAAATGGTAGGTAACTCACCGCAACAAAACTAGACCCGATAGAAAAAAACCGGTGCCATATTTGAAATCAGTGACCTCAATTTACCCAGAAACAAGTCTCAAAATGTATGCAACTGACAAAAAGTTGAATTTTGTTCCCCATTGTTGTGCTTCCAATATCTTCCCAGGCTGCAGTACCTCACTGTTTGGTAGCTGTCTACTACCTAACAAAATATTCTAAGCAGAGCGTGGTTTCGATCCACGGACCTCTGGGTTATGGGCCCAGCGCGCTTCCTCTGCGCCACTCTGCTTATATATATATATATATATATATATATATATATATATATATATATATATATATATATATATATATATATATATATATATATATATATATATATATATATTATTACTACATTTTCGCCTCCCGGCCCGATGTGAGTTGGTGGCCTGTGCCCGGGTGGGCTGGTCCCCGTTAAAAAAAAAAAAATCGGGGACCATAAGGACCATAAGGACCGTAAGGAAAAAAATAAAAATAAAATAAAAATCAATGATGAGAAACAATATGTGCATGATTTGTTGTCAATAGTAAGAGAAACAATTGAGACCCTGCAATTGTGTGTAAATGAGGCAGAAAGTCAGATCAGCAACCTGTGACTTGGTCACAGTTTTCATGATGTTATATGGCAGCAGGGTCTACCATTAGACAATGAATTATGCTTCCACTATCTTCCCTGGCTGCAGTACCTCACTGTTTGGTAGCTGTCTACTACCTAACAAAATATTCTAAGCAGAGCGTGGTTTCGATCCACGGACCTCTGGGTTATGGGCCCAGCGCGCTTCCTCTGCGCCACTCTGCTTATATAAATATATATATATATATATATATATATATATATATATATATATATATATATATATATATATTTATATATATATATATGCAAGTAAATCACTGTAGGTGCGCGTGATCTAGGTATATGCTGATAACCACCAGGAAAGAAGAAAACACGAAGCTCCCAAGCGCTTTCGTGTAATTCACATGGCAGCAGGGTCTACCATTAGACAATGAATTATAATTCTACGTGTTTGGTAATTCCTCTCTGTGTGCTGGTTTAGATTTTTAGCAGTAGTATATGATAGTCTAACTATATATAGTAGTAAATGGTAGGTAACTCACCACAACAAAACTAGACCCGATAGAAAAAAACCGGTGCCATATTTGAAATCAGTGACCTCAATTTACCCAGAAACAAGTCTCAAAATGTATGCAACTGACAAAAAGTTGAATTTTGTTCCCCATTGAATCAATTGTGGGTCTTAAGGCTGTGCTATATTATGTACCCCCTTCCCCCTGACCCCTTCCACCTTCCTCTCTTCCCTCCCACTACCCCCCTTCCTCTCAGTATCCCTCCCCCCCTCCCACAATCCCCCCCTCCCCCTTCCACCACGAGGGAGCTAGAGAAGAGGAGGAAAAGAGGCTTGGGATAGACGAAAAGGAAAAGAAAATTAGCGAGAAAAGAAATGGGGCACGGAAGAGAGGGTGAAGGAGGCAGAAGAGGGGGAAGAGGAAATGAAAGATAGAGTAAGGGACATAAAGAAGGAGGAAGAGGAGGAGAGAAATAGAATGTAGGAGGTAGAAGGCGGGGAAAAGAAGATAGAGGAAATAGATGAAGAGGAAGAGAAAAGGAGACAGAGAGAGAGAGAATTAAAGCAAGAGTTTTAATGAGAAAGGGATAAGAGGGAAGTTTAAAGAGAAGGGAGTAGAAAAGAAAGAGGTAGAAGAGAAAGATTAGGAGAAGGGGAGTAGAAGAGAAAGATTAAAGAAAGGGGAGTAGAAGAGAAAGATTAAATAAAGGGGAGTAGAAGAGAAAGATTAAAGAGAAAGTGAAGAGAAAGCGTTGAAAATACAACGTCAATATAACAAGAGAATGAAGACAATCTCCTTAATGTGATGGAGATAAAGAGAGGAACTACGAGAACAAATAGATAGATGGAGGAGACAAAGAGAGAGAGACAGAGAGAGGAAGGGATGAATGAAGGGAATGAAAGATAAAGAGAGGGAGGAAAGGAGTGAGGGAGGATATGAGGGAGGGGAGGGAGGGGGGAAGGAGGGATGACAGTCACCATTACCGCAGAAGAAGGGCTGAGGGTCGTGAGGTAGCATAATGACCTGGCTAGATGGCGGCCAATCAGGGAGAGGCGGCCACACGGACATCCATCTAGGTGGCCGGCACTCCCTACTACCAGGTCGTTCTGAGGCGAGCAGTGAAAGGGAGGTGGGACAAGCTGGCTGTCTGTTTGAGGGGGTCTTGGTAAATCTCTCTCTCTCTCTCTCTCTCTCTCTCTCTCTCTCTCTCTCTCTCTCTCTCTCTCTCTCTCTCTCTCTCCACCACAGGCGTTTATTGATCCCCCTCCATAACCACTACTACTACCACTACTACCACTACTACACACCCACCACCACTACCACCACCACCACTACCACCACCACCAGCAGGAAGACGCCGCCCCTTCCTCGGCAAAATTCACCTTTAAATCCCGTCCCAAAAGAGGCACCGTAGAAAGTTTTGCATCATGTATTTTTTTTAATGTCAAGTTATAACAAGAGGGACATTTATTGGTCTTTTCATATGGGATAATTTTTTTGTTGTACTAAACGAGGCATTTTGTTGTGATTATGTCCTGTGATTATTAATTGATGCTTAAACGTGAATATTACTTGTTGGTTGTCCTGTTATGAAGTGTTTTTAGGAGTGTGATTTATTTTTTTTTTTTTTTGGTGTCCAGGCTTAGCTATAGGAGTATTAGTAGATTTTTTTGAAGTTTGTGAGTGTGGTTATAGTCTCTCTCTCTCTCTCTCTCTCTCTCTCTCTCTCTCTCTCTCTCTCTCTCTCTCTCTCTCTCTCTCTCTCTCTCTCTCTCTCTCTCTCTCTCTCTCTCTCTCTCCATTCACTGGCATTAGAAGGTCTACGGACTTGGCGCACCCACATTCAACCACTGGTCTATTGCTCAGAGAAATATTATTAAAACTTTCACTACAGGTATACAAATTAATCGAAATATATATATGTCAAATTTTGTCTCAGTATTAGAGTCTTCTCCCATTAATTATATTTTATAGATGTTTTTAAATACTCGTTACTCTAAAAAAAATGTATTCCTTCAAAATATTCTAAGGAAATATTATGTCTTCTTTAGAATATCTTAAATAAATATTGTTTTTTTGTGTGTGTGAATCTGGTCTCCGTTGAGTGTTTCAAAAGTCTATTGTTCCCGAGTGTTTATGTTCTTGAGGACTTACGTAAGGCTGTCGTATTTGAAGCTGTATAGAGGAGAGAAACTCATTCAACTTTATAATTCTTTACCAAGGTCTGTTTGAGATCCCACTCATTTCTGTGCCTTTTATTTGCCCATTTAAAGGATTAGAATGTAGTTTATATTTGCTGTGTGAGATTAGGGAGGATTGGTGAATGGATCAAAGGGTAATAAACGATATGACGCAAGTGACGATAGAAGAAAACAAATGACGATCTAAAATAAAAGTAGCATTATAGAAAAACAACAAACGATCAAATACGATTAAAAGACTGAGAGCTTACCAAAAAAGACAAATGACATACGATCAAAAATGATAAACGATATAAAGTAAAAAAAAAAACTACGTAAAGACTGACTATTGTTGGAACAAATAACCGTGTGTGTGTGTGTGTGTGTGATTTAAATGACAACCGAATATACTTCATAAAAATGATGGTAAAACTGAAAGGGGAAATGACAGTAGAAATAGCTGAAATGGCGGTCTAGATAAATCATTGTCCTGACGACTGTGGAAAACAAATTATTTCCTGCCATAGATGTTACAAATAACGACCAGACGAAAACAAGTGACGAATAAATGAAAACAAATGAAAATCGAACTAAAACAGAAGACTATCGAACCAAAACAGAAGACGATCGAATCAAAACAGAAGACGATCGAACCAAAACAGAAGACGATCGAACCAAAACAGAAGACGATCGAACCAAAACAAAAGGTAACCAAACTAAAACAAATGAAACCCGCGTAAAATGATCATTGGGTCAAAACAATAAAAGCTCAAGTCGAGACGGAGGAGAAAGAAGAAAAAAGAAAACAGACTGTGACCACGAAGGAGACGGGAGGACCTCGGGAAGACATAGTGAGGAGAGGTTGTGGTTCACGAAACTCCTTTGAGGAGAAAGAGGAAGATAACCACCTTAAAGAGAGATAAGACCACATGTATTCCTTAAGAGACTGAGCAATACAGCAACGAGAGAGAGAGAGAGAGAGAGAGGCCAGCCCCTGCAACACGAGACTTTAAAGAGAGAGAGAGAGAGAGAGAGAGAGAGAGAGAGAGAGAGAGAGAGAGAGGCCAGCCCGTGCAACACGAGACCTAGGAGGATCCTTAAACAGAGTGAGCAACACGGTGCAACAGCCCAGAAGCCAGGTCCCGGGGGGCACTTGACCTCATTAGCAGGGAGCAATCAGTGGGAGGCTTAACTCCTACCTACGTGCTGCTCAGACGCGAACCACCCCGGCAACCTCCTCCTCCTGCTCCTCCTCCTGCTGGGGTTGTCTTAACGCCCTGTGGTTAGTTAAAAGTCTTGATACAACTTTGTTTTTCGCGTTTATCCCCCCCCCCCCCCTCTTTCTCCTACCATTAAGCACTGAAAGAGGAGGGGGTGTCCACGGTCAATGTCCTCCTCCTCCTCCTCCTCCTCCTCCTCTTCCTCATCTTCCTCATCTTCCTCCTCCTGAGAGACTGGCATAGCGTCTTGTGATTAGTTGCTTAGGAGGAGGAGCGAGAGGGTAAAAACATCAACAGGGTCTTGTTTGCCGTTTTATCTCTCTCTCTCTCTCTCTCTCTCTCTCTCTCTCTCTCTCTCTCTCTCTCTCTCTCTCTCTCTCTCTCTCTCTCTCTCTCTCTCTCTCTCTCTCTCTCTAGGTGGTGGGTAAGGGACCTATTGACCAGCTGAAGAAGAAATCGTAGGTTGGTGTGATTTACGTTAGGTTAGGTCAGGTCAGGTTAGGTTAGGTTAGGTCAGGTTAGGTTAGGTCAGGGTGCTTAAAGTCTTCCCCCACAGCCTTGGTTTAGGTTAGGTTAGGTTAGGTTAGGTTAGGTTAGGTCAGGGTGCTTAAAGTCTTCCCCTACAGCCTTGGTTTAGCTGTGTTGTCTTTCATGTTGGTTTTTTTTTCCTCTTCCTTCTTCCTGTTATCTTTTAAACTTTCTTTGTTTTTTATCTGGAAAAGAAGAAGTTGTAGGAAGAGAAGGAGGCGGAGGAAGAAGGGGAGGAGGCGGAAGAGGAGGAGGAGGAGGAGGACAAGTACTAGTAGTAGAAGAAGAAGGAGTAAGAGGAGGAGGAGGAGGAGGAGGACAAGAAGTAGTAGGAGGAGGAAGAGGAGGAAGACAAGTATTATTAGGAGGAGGAGAGGAGAGGTGAGGTGAGGTGAGGTGAGGTGAGGTGAATGCCCTCTGTTTCTCAACTTATGATAGCTTCTTGTGATTGGTTTTAGGGAGAGTGAAGTCAATCTTAGAATCTCATGGGTCCTTTTCTGCCCCCTCCCCTCTTCCCTCTTTTATTTCTTCTCCTTCCCTCTTTTGTTCCCTCCTTTAGCTCCTTCCCTCTTCTGTTCCCTTCTTTATCTTCCCCCCTCTTCTCTTACTTCCCTTTTCTGCCCCCTTCTTCTCTCTCTCTTTTATTTCTTCTCCTTCCCTCTTTTGTTCCCTCCTTTATCTCCTTCCCTCTTATGTTCCCTTCTTTATCTTCCTCCCTCTTCTCTTACTTCCCTTTTCTGCCCTCTTCTTCTCTCTCTCTTTTATTTCTTCTCTTTCCCTCTTTTGTTCCCTCCATTATCTCCTTCCCTGCTCTGGTCTCTATCTTCTCTTCCTTCCCTTTTTCCTTCCCCCTGTGTTCCCTCCCTTTTTCTCCTTTCCTCTTCTTTTCCATCATTTTTTCTTACATTTCTCTCCCTTTTCCTCATTTACATTGTTTACGTTCCACTTCACTTTTCCATTTCCTTCATTTCGCTGCTATTTACTCCCCTGGAAGAGAGGGAAGAGGAAGAAGAAGAAAAGGAGGAGTAAAAGGAGGAAGAGAAAGTGAAAGAGGAAGAGGTGGAGTAAGAGGAAGAGGGGGAAGAAGAGGAAAAGGTAGAGGAAAAGTTGATGGGAAGGTTCGGCTGAAGTTGTCCTGGTTTATTGCTATTGGTCACTCACACCCCATCACCCTGGCCATCCTCACCCTAGCCATCCTCACCCTGGCCATCCTCACCCTGGCCATCCTCACACCCAGGCCAAACTACCTTGGCCACCTCACCCTGGCCATCCTCACCCTGGCCACCTCACCCAGGCCAACTTACCTTGGCCACCTCACCCTGGCCATCCTCACCCTGGCCATCCTCACCCTAGCCATCCTCACCCTGGCCATCCCTACCCTGGCCATCCCTACCCTGGCCACCTCACCCAGGCCAAACTTACCTTGGCCACCTCACCCTGGCCATACACACCCTATCCACCCTCACACCTATCAACCCTTACCCTGGCCACCTTCACCCTGGCCACCTTCACCCTGGCCACCTTCACCCTGGCCACCTTCACCCTGGCCACACTGCCACTACACCAAACTCCCGGAGGAAAATCTTTCACTAATGAACAAGTCTTAAAGAGATTAAAACTCCGCCATTATTATTATTATTATTATTATTATTATTATTATTATTATTATTATTATTATTATTATTATTGTTATTGTTATTGTTATTGTTATTGTTATTATTATTATTATTATATTCGTATATTTAGGGCTATTCTCATTAGTTGATTATTTATACCATAAAGGGCGTACAATCACTTCCTCTGAGAACAAATAAATCAAGTCTCTCTCTCTCTCTCTTTCTCTCTCTCTCTCTCTCTCTCTCTCTCTCTCTCTCTCTCTCTCTCTCTCTCTCTCTCTCTCTCTCTCTCTCTCTCTCTCTCTCTCTCACACACACAGACATTTATTAAATCTTGCCTGACACAGATCTACACAGTGAGTGACAGCGGTGCGTGGTACCTGGCGACTGCTGGCTGATAAAGCGAAGTCGGCTCCAGGGACCTCAACATGCACCCTCTATTAAGACCTGTGTGTGTGTGTGTGTGTGTGTGTGTGTGTGTGTGTGTGTGTGTGTGTGTGTGTGTGCTACAATACCATCACACAATCCTACCACCTCGTCCCTCATCCCCCTTTCCCTCCCTTCCCCTTCTCCACACCCCCTTCAGTCTTTCTTCTTCTACTACCCTTTCCCTTCCCCTCTTTCCTCACTTTTCTCTTCCCCCCACCCTCCCCTCCCATTGCTCTTTCCCGTCCTTTCCCTCCCTTCCTCCCTTCCTTCCTTCTCTCACTCTTTCCCCTCCTTTCTCCATTCCCTCCCTTCCTCCCTCTCTTCTTCACTCCTCCCGTTCCTGTTTTATACCCTTCTTTCCCTCCCACCCTAACGTGCTTCACACCCTACTTTCCCTTCCCCTCTCCCTCCCCTCACCCTCCCCTCACCCTCCCCCTTCCCCTCCCACCCTCCCCCCTCCCTCCCCCTTCCCCTCACACACTTGTCCCTCAAGATAACAGGAAAGAATGACCAATAAAATGTAGATAGTGGAGTGTTAAGGCTCCTGGCGCTCCCTTGACCCTGCCATGAGCCTCCTCCAGAAGAGCCTCACATGGAAGGATCCCATGAGTGAGATGTGTCTGCCTGTCATAAGAGTCATGTGTGAGAGTCTTCCCAGGAGAGACTAACGTGGAGGCTTCGAGTATATGTGTTTTATTTAAAGAGATAGGAGAGTTGGGTCTCTCTCTCTCTCTCTCTCTCTCTCTCTCTCTCTCTCTCTCTCTCTCTCTCTCTCTCTCTCTCTCTCTCGACTTGTTTGTATTTTTCTGTTTATTTACATGACCAAATTAATACCCGTCCGAAAATACAGAAACAAACAGACATCAGTGACAGAAAGACAGACACTCAGACAGACGAACAGATTGTCGCAATAAAAGACAGACCAAAAAAATGTAACATTTGGTTTGTCATTTTACTGTCATATTCTAATAACAGTTATATAGCGGTTAGGTTTGGTTAGGTTAGGTTAGGTTAGGTTAGGTTATGTTTGCTTAGGTTAGGTTATGTTTCATTAGGTTATGTTTGATTAGGGTGTGGTTGGTTAGGTTAAGTTTGGTTAGGTTAAGTTTGGTTAGGTTAGGTTTCGTTAGGTTAGGATTGTGGTGCAGAATCATCAAATTAAATAAGCTGGGGTGTCTCATCTTCAGGTGATCCAATAAATAATTAAAATTCTTACGAGAGAGAGAGAGAGAGAGAGAGAAAGAGAGAGAGAGAGAGAGAGAGAGAGAGAGAGAGAGAGAGAGAGAGAGCATCCAAACACAAAACTAACCAAAAGCAAATTATATACTACCTCAAAACCACACACACACACACACACACACACACACACACCCACACACACACACACACACACTCTCTCTCGATCAGACCAAACTTACACATCAATCCGAGATATAGAAGCAGTTAGCCTCAACTACGGTATATAGACAGTGCACAGAGGCTGAATATTCATAGACCTCAGTGTTTGGCTTGGAGTTACTGTAGCCTGAGCCGCCCTACACTCAGACGTGGTTTACTGTAGCCTAAGCCGCCCTACAGTCAGACGTGGTGGTGTGTAGAAGGGGATTTAAACTGTAGGGAAAAGACATACAGGCGATTGGTGTTGATTGGGTGTACCTGTTTTACCTGTGTATGATTGAATGATGTTTTACCTTGTCGTTCATACTAAGTACAGGTGTGTGAAGGTGTGTAATTGAGAAACAGGTAATAGTAATGATGGGTCATACATTTCATACATACATACATGCATGGATAGAGCTGTATAGAGTGAAAGAATGGATATAACAGGTAGAGAGACATAGTGTTTAATAATAATAATAATAATAATAATAATAATAATAATATGGAGTTTACACATAAAACAAAATCGTAGAAGTGCTCATAAATGAATAAAATATGTGTAGAGGTGAAAACTAATGATAATGACAAGATTTAGGAAGTATATAGAAAATCGTAGACGTAGATGGAAATGGATAAAAGAAAGGAGATAGATAGAATAGTGATAATGATATTTAAGACACAGAAAGAGAATTGGTGAAGTAGAAACAATTGAATAAAGTTGTAGAGAGGAAGACATAATGCATCACACTATAGATGTAAACGGTAGTAGTGGATATAGATGGATAAAGTTGTGTGGAAAGAAAAATAACGATTGACAATGAAGACGAGAGAGAGAGGCGGAAGGTAGGAGATGGGGAAGACAGAGTGTGAGGGAAGGAGAGTGAATGAGTGTGTCAGGAAAAGGACTAAAGAGAGAGATGGATGAGAGGAGACAGATATAAATTAGGGAATGGGAGGAAAAAAAAGAAGTAGATGGAAGAAAGAAAGCGAGAGAAAGGCAGAGAGAAGTATAGAGATGAGAAGAAAACAATAAAATTATCTTGATTTTTTTTATAATGGGACAAATAATTCGACTTTTGTAAGATAGTATTTTTTTATTATTGTTATTTTTTCATTATTCATAGCTGTTTTTTTTATATCGAAGCCATGTTTTCATAAGAGGATTACGAGACTGATTCGAACGCACTGAAGTTGTTTATAAATTCGGTTTGATTTTGTTGTCAAGATATTTGTTTTATAATGATTCATGTCTTGGTCATTGTAGCCGGACTCCCACCACAGGAAACCCGCCATCTGACGCTTTTTTATCCTCTCGTATTATAAATCTGGTTCATGTAATGGCTGGTAAGTTCTCTCCTGGAACTAAACAGCCCTCCTTTACGACCCGGAGTTAGGAACATAAACTTGAGCAACGACGGTCGGGGAGAGAGACACACCACGCAGCGACCTCCTCCACACCACACCCACAAAGGTTCACTACCTCGCACTAAAGCTTCGAACCCACAGAGTCGAACCCGTAGATTTTTTTTTTTTGGGGGGGGGGGGGTTGAGTTCTCCCCAGGAAATGGTGGAATTAAGAGTTTATCTTTGAAGTTAAAGGAAATTTAGGACAGAAATATATCACTGAGGCTTCGTACCCAAGGAGTCGAACCCAAGGGTTTTGCATCTTGATTCCCTTCCAAGTAAGTTTTGAAACTGAGATGGAATTTATTACTGAAGCTAAAAGAAATGTGTCACTGAAGCTTCGGACCCAAGGCTTCGAACTCGAGACTTTCTGTTTAGAGTTTCTTTTCGGAAATTGTGGAACTGAAAGAAAGTATATCTGACGTGTTAGAAGCCAAGAGGTTGAACCGACTACCGTAACTTTTTTTTAATACAATAATTTATTACAGTAAACACAAGATAACCTTCGGACCTAAGTATTCGAACTCAAGGATCAGGCTTTGATTTTCTTTTCAGAATTTTCGAAAAGTGAGGCATGGTTTGTTTCTCTTCAGTGATGGATCAGGAACTGTGAGCCTGAGTGAGACAGTATCACTGATTCAGGGAGTTGAACCTGAGAGTTAAGCAGTGATCACACGTCATTTGATCTAGAGCGTCAGTAACTCCGTCTCATCCACGTGACTAAACTCTGGTAATTAACCTCAACGACGTGAATGTAAATAAAGTAATCCGGAACTCCTTCAGTTTATTACACACTAACGCTAACTGAGCCAAACTTAACCTAACCAAATCAAACCTAGTCCCCCCCCCTCCCAGGTAGTGTTAGGGTGTTTGATCCTCAGGTGAACTAAGCTAGGGGGGGGGGGAGGATACCTTCAGAGAAACCAAATAAATATGATTTTCGTTATGTACGTAAATGATTCCACATAAACATAAAGTAGACGCCATGTTTCAGGACACACTGTAGTAAACTCGGTGTTTATTATACATGTTTATGAAATGTTTAGACAAATGTATCGCATAAATATATAACTGGTAAGATTTTTCGCCATCTAATTGGATGAATCAGCGAACAACATCCCATCCTTGAAACTTGAATCACCCAATATCTTGTTATGAAGCAAACAAACCACTTACACGACGCTCCGAAGCGCATCGATTGGGGGTCGTTCCGAACAACTGTTGACTAACAAGCTGTGAAATACTTGACATTGGAACGACCTGACACGGGTTGTGACCATAGCTGTTGCGTGGAAGTTGGTTTATGACGTCATGATATGGTCATCTCTTGTAACACTGTGTTTGTCGTGTTCCTTGAATATTCTTGATTAAAAGGTTAGGTTAGGTTAGGTTAGGTTAGGTTAGGTTAGGTTAGGTTAGTGTTATTTTAAGTCAGGTTAGGCTTCGTTGGGTTGGGTTAGGTGATTTTAAGTTAGGCTCTGCTTGGTTATGTCAGTTTAGGGTAGATTAAATAAGTTAGGTTAAGTTGGGTCGCGTTAGGTTAGGTGACGACATAATTGAATAAAGTGAATGATAATTAAAAAAAGATTGAAGATAAAGGGAAATTTTAGACGCGTAACAGATAGACAGGTTATTAAAAATCCAACAGAGAGAAAGGGGGGAATAAGAAACAGAGAGAGAGAGAGAGAGAGAGAGAGAATAAGGAATAACGAGAGAGAGAGAGAGAATAAGGAATAACGAGAGAGAGAGAGAAAGAAACAAGGAGGTACACAAATAAATAGAGAAATAGTTGGAGGAGGTGGAGTTCAGAGTAAATCCGGATGAGGGTTTGTGAGGCGGTTCAGCCCATTACTCCCTGAAAGACCTGCGGTTCTCTCTCTCTCCTGCGGATTCCTCCTTCATCTGCGGTTCATTTGCGGTTCTTTCCTTCCCTTGTTCGTGGTTCTTCCCTATTTTGTTCGCTGTTAGTTATTTAGTTCTTCTCTGTTTTTTATTGTGGTTTTTCTTTCACGGTTCTACCTTGGTTCTTCCCTCCTTCGAATTTGTCCTACTTTGATTCTCTTTCACCTTCTCATCCTCCTTCTCCTTTCTCCCCATTCTCCTCCAACTTTTTTATCCGTTTCTAGTTAAACCATTCCCCTCTCGCCCTCTCCTTTCCCTACTCTCTCCTTTCTCCTTCCTCCCATTACCCTCTTGACCCGTCTCCCTCATCCTAATCCCATAGCCCCTTTATCCTCCCTTCTCGTCTCATTATCCCTATTCGTATAACCCAATTTCCCTCTCTCCCTTTTCCCCTATCCCCATCCCTCTTACACACACACACACACACACACTCTGTCTCTCTTTCCTCCCTAATTCCATAACCTCTTTCTCCCTTACCCTCTCTCTCTCTACTCCTCTTAGTCTCCTCCTCTCCACCATACTCTCATAACGCCCTTCTCTCTTAACCCCCTCCCCCTTAGTGGTCATCGCGGGAGCCACCACTGTTGACACTAGCCCGGACAGGGGAAGAGTGCCACCTCCGCCCCCTGGTATCCCGGATATATATAGATGACGTGACGTAACTCCTGACAACTCCCAGGAGGCCGTGTCTGCATAACAAATGACAATCGAGATGACGCTATCGACCCACATGGAGGCGTTGGAGGAGGAGGATTGCGTAGGCGTTGGTTGGGAGGGAGGGGGGATCTTGGAGGAGGGGATGATTACGTAAGGGTTAATGTTGAAAGGGAATGAAGGACAAGAGTGGAGATTGCGTGGGTGTTGGAGGAGGGGGGGGGAGATTGCGTGGGTGTTGGAGGAGGGGGGGAGATTGCGTGGGTGTTGGAGGAGGGGGGGGAGATTGCGTGGGTGTTGGAGGAGGAGGGGGGGGGGAGATTGCGTTGGGTTTGGACGAGAGAGATTGCGTTGGCGTTGAATAGGGATGATAAGGATTTGGAGGCTAGTGGATAAATAGAGGAGGTTTAGGTACTGGATTCGAGGAGGGTGGGATTCATATGTAGGTGTCGTAAGGATTGGGTGATTTAGTCAAGTATAAGAGGGATTGGGGATTATGGGACGTGAGATGTGAGTGAGTGCGTGAGTGAGTGAGTGCGTGAGTGAGTGAGTGAGTGAGTGACGTGAGTGCGTGAGTGAGTGAGTGAGTGACGTGAGTGAGTGACGTGAGTGACGTGAGAGATGAGAAGGAATGCAAGAGGAAACAGACATAAACAGACCGATAAACGAATATAAAAAAAGACATGACAGAATGTTTACAGACAGGAGGCAGATGTGTGAGGTGTGGAGAGAGTTAACAGGTGTGCAGGGGAGCAAAAGGTAGATATATGTGGGAGGGAGGTAGTGAGGGAGAAGTAGATAGATAGGGAGAGGTAGGTAGGTGGGAGAGGTGGGTGGGAGAGGTAGGTAGGTGGGTGTAAGAAGTAGGTGGGTGGGTAGGTAGGCGGGAGAGGTGGGTGGGCGGGAGAGGGAGGCCTCAGTGGTGTTCGCGTGTGTGTAACGAGGGGGAGAGAATGCCACTAGTGTGGGCAGGAGGCCCCTTGCTTCTGTGTTAAGGAGGCATCCTACGGCGTCTTAAACTATCCTACATCGTTTGAAGGCGTCCTACGGCCTCCCAAAATATCCCACAGCATCTACAGGATCCCACGGCATCCTGTAGCGTTTTGTACACTCAAAATACAAACTTTTTTTATTATATTGTATTTAATCCTCAGTGACCAGTCGTGTCTGATGTATAGTTTTACTTTTATTGTTTAATTATATAAATATTTACAGACCAGATCATTTAGAGTATTAACTCTCTCTCTCTCTCTCTCTCTCTCTCTCTCTCTCTCTCTCTCTCTCTCTCTCTCTCTCTCTCTCTCTCTCTCTCTCTCTCTCTCTCTCTCTCTCATTTATTACGAAACGTTATACATCCAAATCTGGCGTTAATTTTAGCACAATGTGTTTTTTTTGTCTTTAACCGAGTCTTGGTGTGTGTGTGTGTGTTTGTTTTTGCTTCTCCTCATAAAATCTTATCTCTGTCCTTGTTCTTGGTAATAGTTTTTCTTCTTAGCTGTTTTGCTATTTATTTCATATTTACTCTCCGGGCAAAGTCAATCCCGCAAATAATAATAATAATAAATAATAATAATAATAACTTGTAATAATAATAATAATAATAATAATAATCCCAAAAATATATAAAATAAATTAAAACTAATAAACTTTTGAATTTATTTATACTAAGGCAGATTATACCGAATTATCAGTATCTTTGAGAATAATCTGGTAGTCTGGCGAATTATATCCTTGGGTTCGGATTATTTAGTTGGCGGATAATGTGATAATTCTTGAAGAGGCGATAAAAGGTGAAAGGGGGAGGGAGAAGTGGGGGGAAAGGGTGAGTGTGGGAGGAAGGGAGGGCATGAGTGTGTGGAGGGAGAAAGGGTGAGGAAGGGAGAGGGTGGGTGAGGGAGGAAGAGGAGGGTGAAAGTTAGAGGAAGGGCGATAGAAGACGATGAAGGAAGATAGAAAGACAGAAGGAAATAAAGAGTGAGGGGAAGGAAAAAGAGAGAGAGAGAGAGAGAAGTGGAGAGAGAGGGAGGAAGGGAGAGAGATGGAGGGAGAGGGAGAAGCGGAAGGGGGATGGCACACGGCCAAGCCAAGTCCTGGCGTCACCCAGCTCTCGTAAATTAAGCCCCCTCACCCTCCCTCTCCCTCCCTCTCCCTTCCTCTCCCTCCCGCTCTTTTCTGGACACCACATAGCAGAAGCAACGCGTCACTGGTCTCTCCCTCCACTCCTCAACCCCCTTCTCTCTCTCCCTCTCCTTCCACCCTTTATTTTCTCTCTCCTCCTCCACTCACTAACCCCCTCTCTCTTCCCCTCTCTCCATACTCCCTCCCCCCGCCCTGATTCCTTGCCTTCCTCCCTCCTCTCACCGTCTTTCCTATCCCTCCCTCCCTAACCCTTTACTTATCCCTATCCCTATTTTCCCCTTCCTCCTACCCCTCCTTCTCTCACTCATCCCTCCTCCCTAACCCCCCCTTGTTCTCTCCCACCCTTCTGTCTCCCCTTTTCCCCCTTACTCCCCTCCCCTCCTTCTCCCCCCTCCCTCCCCCCGTCCCCCCCACAAAAGAGGGGGGGGGGAGTCAGGCGTCACTACCCCAGCGTTAACCAACTGGCAGCCATCTTGGTAGTCCAGACTCCTACGCTTTTTATTGTCTGTTTGTCGTAGTCTCGTTGGCGTCCTGGTTAATGTAGTCTCCTGGGGGGGGGGGGTGGGGGGGGAGTCTCCATCCTCCTGGGAATACAACTTAAGTCTCCTCCTTCATCCTGGGAATAAACCGAATCTATTTAGTTCATCTTAGGGTTATGGATAAGCCTTCCTAGTTCATCAAAGGAATACAAAACAATTGGTGTAGCTCGTCCTAGGAATACAACAACAGCCCAATCATAAATATCCACCATAAGTCAGCAGGCGAGGCGATAAGACCTAGTTTATACTGGAAATAAAACTTCCTGTGAATTCTAATTATTGTATGTGTGTGTGTGTGTGTGTGTGTGTGTGTGTGTGTTTTAGGACGTAGTATAACCTTGAATTATATATATATGTATAGATTATAGGTCGTTATATTTGTATATTAAGTATAACCTTAAAGTATACTAAGTTATATGCTCATAGTATATAATGTTATAATATATGGAGTATATACTATAAGTTATTACATACAAGATAAATTAAAGTTTTAAGTCGATTTGGGAAAGGCGCGAGTCTTAAGTAACTAAAGTATAAGTTATGGCTCTATATAGTCAAGATATACCGGGTAAAGTGTCTTATAGTCAGCGTTATAGGCTCATAAAGTAGGCCTATACTTAAAAGTTATAACCCCGTATAGTATAATAGTAAATTACAATTATATTGGCGTATCTCTTGAGTTATATCTACATGTTGTTGTATACTTATAAGTTATATGCCTATAGTGCGTGTGTGTGTGTGTGTGTGTGTGTGTGTGTGTGTGTGTGTGTGTGCTCACCATTAAGACACGTACCGGGGGGAGGGAGTTCAGCTGAGACCTCCGTTATTTACGAACTGCTGAATTTACGTAAAATCCCAAATCATTTACGAACGCGTCTGTAAATTGCAATGGAGAATTGAAATCGAACTTCAATTTATTGTCCCGATTACTGAATGGATCGGTTCAGAAGAGAGTGTGTGGGGAGAAAATTACAGTTTCGGTAATTGACTGTCCCGATTAAATCAAGAATCGAATAACAGCCACGACGAGGAATCCAGTCGGGAGTTGAATAAGTGTCCCGATTATACTAGGGCACGACACAACCACAGCGGGGGGGGGAGGGGGGGTTAAGTCATGCAGCGGGAAGAACTGTGCCAATTACCAGAGAAAGGGACGGGACCACAGCGTTAGTCACACTCAATTAAGGAGACAAATCACAGATGAATTAATCACCTAATCTTAACCCTAATCACAAGACACAATCACAGAGCTTAATAAGATCATCAGTCTTAGTTAAGGTCGTACACACACACACACACACACACACACTCTGACCCCCCATACACACACACACACACACACACACACACTGACCCCCATACACACACACACACACACACACTGACCCCCCATACACACACACACACACACACACACACACACACACACACCCCATACACACACACACACACACACACACACACTCTGACCCCCCTCCCCCCACACACACACACTGACCCACTTAAGCTACGACACAGAGAATCAGGTTTAAAATGACATCATCACCGCATGAAGACTCTCCCGTACACATGAATCAATTGCTTTTATTTTCCTTTATTATCAAAATATAACGTAAGACTCAATGAGAATTTCCTCCCTTGGGAAATCGTCGTAGGAAATAAGGACTGACTTGAAAGTGAATGAGTGTAGTATTGGTGAATGTATTTGATAGGTGAATGATGGTAGTGTAAAGAAAATAGTCCTCGAGTGTTATTAATCTTGAAACAGTATCGAGACAGTGAACCAGCCAGAGTGAGATTCAGGATGTATTGTAGCAGTGGGTAGCGTATCTACTCTCCCTCCTCCTCTTACTCACTCTCTCTCTTACTCTCTTTTTTACCCCCCCCCCCTTTTACTCTTTCCCCTAACCCTCCGCCTCTCCTCTCACCCCTTCCCTCCCCCCTCCCCATTCACACCCCCCCCCCCCCAGCGCCACTCTCCCTCTCATTCAGTGGCGCCAAGGTCCTCTCTTCTTCCCACCCACCCCCCCCCTCCTCCTTACCCCCTTCAGTGGCACCGAGCTTCCTCCCCGCTGTTCGAACCACCGAATATATGTATAAGGGAGCTTCGAACCTGCTGCTTTGCGTTCATTCCCGGATTCGAACTTGGAAGGGATTTTTTATAAGTCTATATTTGGATTTTTTTTTTGGGGTGTGTTTTATCATTTTTCGGTGGTTTAGGATTCGTTGATGCTCTCTCTCTCTCTCTCTCTCTCTCTCTCTCTAAGGGGTCGTGCGGGACCACCTTCAAGTCTCCCCTCCTCCATTAAAACACCATCACACCTCCATCAGTCGACCATCACACCGGCGGCCTTGGGTATCTGGCCACACTCGCTATGGCCGTGCTGAATATTCTCTAATAAAGGTCTTTTAACCCTTTGAGGATGATGATTTAACCCTTTGAGGATGATGATTTAACCATTTGAGGACGATGATTTAACCCTTTGATAACGATGATTTAACCTTTTGGTGACGATAATTTAACCCTTTGAGGATGATGATTTAACCCTTTGAGGATGATGATTTAACCATTTGAGGACGATGATTTAACCCTTTGATAACGATGATTTAACCTTTTGGTGACGATAATTTAACCCTTTGAGGATGATGATTTAACCCTTTGATGACGATGATTTAACCCTTTGGTGACGATAATTTAACCCTTTGAGGAGGAGGATTTAACCCTTTAAGTTGAGATGATGTTATGGTGCAAAATGAATGACCCACAATGGAGGCCTATTATATTGAAAAAATGCCCCCCCCCCCCCCCAGGCTATTTTGAACATCTCTATAAAATGTCATTTGAATTAAGAAAATTGTATTGGATGGACAACTTCTCCCAATGGTCCCCTAATGAATATACTTACTGAAGCCTTTTTAAATGGGTGGAAGAACAGCTAGTAATATATGCCTTTTCATTGGGCAAATTAAATGGCTTTTTTTTTATGAACGAGAATATAATCTACAGTAATTTAAATTGAGCTGCTTAAATGAAGCTAATAAGTAGATTAATTAAGATAAATGACTTTTTAATAACTTACATCAACAACTTAAAATAATAAGTTAAGAAATGGCTTTAATAATTTACAGTGAATGTGGTCAAATTACTTGCCAATGGCCTGAGATAAATATGTAGCCAATAAATTGATTTTTCTCTGAAGTGTAAAATGGAGTCTGGAATAATAATATTTTTTTTACGATTGGATTTAAATTAGAAATGAATGATGAATTTTAATATGATTTTATGTAAATATTTATTACATGAACGTTATGTAAATTGGTTGGTATGTAACTATTATGTAAAAAACTAAGGCTGTATTTTTGTTTGTTTGTCTTCAGGTGACACAGGCACTCACGTATTTACAAACACTAACACACTCAAACACACGCACATATACACTTACACACACGCGTATACAGTCATCTCACGTACACATGTATCTAGTGTACAAAGGCTTATCACTCACACACACACACACACACACACAACACACATTAAAAGAAAAAATTTAAAAAGCTGGGAAATAAAACCATGACGTCAGAGATATTATGAACTACGTCACAACAAAACACGTGTCTTGTTTTTTTTCGTTTTTTTCTCTTTAATGTTTATGTTTTTTTTTACTAATACAGAGAACTATAACGATGCGCTGCCTTAACTAGATACGTGCGGTCACTTAGTACCAGTCAGAATTACATTGAATAAAGTGACATTAAGACATTAGAGTCACAGACATTTAGCCAGACATAGACAGACAGATATAAGAGACACAAGGAGAAACAGACACAGACATATTTAAGAGACATACACAGGTTATAAGAGATATAGACATACACAGACACACACAGACAGACAGAAACAGACAAAGGATAAACACAAAGACAAGAGACATTGGGCAGGCTGTCTTAAGCCGAGTTCTGGTCCACCAACAATTTAGGTCAACGAGAGAGATAGAGAGAGAGACAGAGAGGGTGGTAGAGACGGAGAGATGGGGGGATTGAGAGATAGAGGGAGAGACAGAGAGGGTGGTAGAGACGGAGAGATGGGGGGATTGAGAGATAGAGAGAGAGACAGGGAGGGTGGTAGAGATGGGGGGATGAGAGATAGAGAGAGAGACAGAGAGGGTGGTAGAGACGGAGAGATGGGGGGATGAGAGATAGAGAGAGAGACAGAGGGTGGTAGAGAGACAAAGGGAGAGACAAATAGAGGGTGGTAAAGATGGGGAATAAAGAGAGAGGAAGAGAGACAAAGAGAGAGAGAGAGACAGAGAGAGAGAGAGAGAGAGAGAGAGAGAGAGAGAGAGAGAGAGAGAGAGAGACATTTCCCTGCCGTCATCTGGGTCAACACACTCACACCTTCGCTGATAATTGCCTCCTTAATTAATTACTTAGGTGAGGAATTACCTTCTCTCTTAGTTAACTGGTCGTTTGATGATTGGTTAACTGGCTCGTTTGATGATTGGTTAACTGGCTCGTTTGATGATTGGTTAACTGGCTCGTTTGATGATTGTTAAATTGGTTTGTTGAGTCGCATGATTGGTAGTTAATCAGACAATTCGTTAGTTTGATAAGTAGATAACAGTCCTAAAGCTGTCTGTCTGTCTGTCTGTCTGTCTGTCTGTCTGTCCAGAAATTCAACTATTATTTACTGATTTTCAAAACAATAACAAAATCAGCACCCCCTCCCCCTCTCTCTCACCCCTCCCCCTCTCTCTCACCCCTCCCCCCTCCTCTCACCCCTCCCCCTCTCTCTCACCCTCCCCTCCTCTCACCCCTCTCCCTCTCTCTCACCTCTCCCCCTCTCCCTCATCTCTCTCTTTCCCTTCACCTCTGCCCCACCCCTCATCCCTCCCCCCTCCCTCACCTCTCACCCCCCTCTCCCTCACTCTCCCTTCACCCCTCCGTCCACGTCAGCGCTAAACTAAACCCACAGAAACCAATCAAAAGAGAGAGACGATCCCTCCCGTGATTCTCATTGGTTGAAGCTGAAGGTTTATGACTGTGTTTGATCATAATCGGATAGAGCGACTTTCTCTCTCTCTCTCTCTCTCTCTCTCTCTCTCTCTCTCTCTCTCTCTCTCTCTCTCTCTCTCTCTCGTATGTTTGGATGGTTAGTGTGTTATGTAATTGTTTGTTTGTGTTTGTAGACAATCATGAGGTGTCTGCACGTATTTTGCTTATTGCATCTGTTTGTTTACCTCGTGTGTGTGTGTGTGTGTGTGTGTGTGTGTGTGTGTGTGTGTGTGTGTGTGTGTGTGTGTGTGTGTGTGTTTGTTTGCTAGTGATTGTTTATATAATATTTGTGTTTGTATTAATATCCTGTTTGTTTGTTTTAATGTTAATATTTTTTTTTTTTTTTGGCCAGATTGAACATTAATTATTTTGTTGATAATATTGAGTTTTTTTTATTAATTTGAAATAAGTCTTTGTAACAGTAAGGAGTAGAGTCAAATTTACCATATAATTAAGACACTGAGTTAGATATCGATTTTTCTTCACACTTTTTAAAATTCTTCTTTGAATAAATTTTAATATTTTATATTGAATAATTAGATATGAATTATTATCTGGATTAATTTATTTATTGAACTTCAGAAACCATTTTTTTACAATAAACTTAATTATTTTAAAATGATGTATATTAAAATAAATGTATATTTTTTTCAATAATAACTTTAAAAATTTACTAAGTAATTTTAACATATATTTCATTGTGAACTTATAAAAAAAATGGATAAACATTAAGATTTTTTACATAATTTGGAGTCTAAAATAATATACAATTTTAATGAGATTTTGATGATGTTTACTGAATTATTATTATTTTATTCTGTGTTCTTCTTTACTAAATACCAATGATCTCTTCGCAGGGTTGTTGCAAACGTAGGTGGAGAGATGAGTTTCTTTTCTTATCTCGGGAATGTTATGCCTGTCTACTCTACCTGCCTGTCTACCCTACCTGCCTGTCTACCCTACCTGCCTGTCTACTCTACCTGCCTGTCTACTCTACCTGCCTGTCTACCCTACCTGCCTGTCTACCCTACCTGCCTGTCTACTCTACCTGCCTGTCTACCCTACCTGCCTGTCTACCCTAATTACCTGTCTACCCTACCTGCCTGTCTACTCTACCTGCCTGTCTACCCTACCTGCGTGTCTACCTGTCTGCTTGTCTACCTGTCTGCTTGTCTACTTGTCTGTTTACTTGCTTTGTGTTCCTGCCTGCTAATATGTTCGTGTCTCTCTCTCTCTCTCTCTCTCTCTCTCTCTCTCTCTCTCTCTCTCTCTCTCTCTCTCTCTCTCTCTCTCTCTCTCTCTCTCTCATGCTCGTGGCTGTCCCATTGTGCTTGCCCACCGCCAGTCAGCCTCTGCTTGCTTGTGTTGATCCTACCTCAAAGGTTATCCAAGCAGTGACAACTATGTGTGTGGGTGTTTGTGTGTGTGGGTGTTTGTGTGTGTTTGTGTGTTGTCTCAGTTCATACAGGGGATGTGTGGGAACAAGCAGGCCTAAAGTCAACACCAGACGTTGATGAGGCAATCTATAGGGTACACACACACACACACACACACACACACACACACACACACACACACACACACACACACACACACACACACACACACACACACATAATGGCAACACGAACAGGTTATAAGCTAGAGCTCACAAGTAAGTTATAGTCAGTCCCAACTTAGTGCCAAATACCTACACTGAATGGGAGAGACATTTACTATGAACGTAAACTGAAGGTGTGTGTGTGTGTGTGTGTGTGTGTGTGTGTGTGTGTGTGTGTGTGTGTGTGTGTGTGTGTGTGTGTGTGTGTGTGTGTGTGTGTACTGTATATGTAAATAATCTCTTATATACTGTTAATGGATATGTGTGTGTATTTTTGTGCCACTCGAAATACGCACACAAATACATATAAACAGACACACAATCATACGAACACACACACACACACACACACACACACACACACACACACACACACACACACACACACACACACACAGACACGAGTCATAAGTACTCTCGTATAAATCAGAGGACCACAATAGCTGGAACACTTAACACGTTCATAATAACCTGTAAACACAAACTGACTCAACTCCTAACCTTTCTTTTTTATCTCACACATTATCTCTCACATTATCTCTCTTTCTCTTAACTTTTTCCCTCGTTTATTGTCTCTTTGTCTCTTCCTTACGTTCTCTTGTATCAAATTGTTAGTTTTATAAGGGTTTATTCTTAAGTTCTCTCTCTCTCTCTCTCTCTCTCTCTCTCTCTCTCTCTCTCTCTCTCTCTCTCTCTCTCTCTCTCTCTGTTTTAATCTCCTTCTTGTCGTTTTATATTCTTTCATTTAATCTGGGGTTTTTTTATTTGTTCTCTGTTCCTTTCTTTATTTCTTCTTTCTCTTTCCCCTTTTAAACGTCTCATTTAATCACCTATGCTCTACATTTGTTTCATCTTTGTGGTTCCTTTTTTTTTTTTAGATTTCTTATTTATTATTATTATCTTCATGCGTTTCTTTATTCTCTTATATTTTTCTCCTTCTTCTTATTTACTATATGTTTATTTCCTGTGTTTTATTATATTTCTCTAATATTCTTATTCGTGTTCTCCTTTCTCAATCTTTACTGTCGTTTATTATATTGTCTGTATTTAATCTTATTCTTTCATCCTTTTCGTAAATTTTTCAACATATTTTATTTATTAGAAGTTCAATTATTATTTTCTTGAAGTGTTCATTAAATTGTGTAGAAAACGTAAATGCCATCTGCTTGAGTGTTATTTCTGTTAATTCTTTTTGTATTTGTCCAGAATTACATTACTTTTCTTTTTATTGTTGTAATTCTTCTTCTGTTGCAGTAATTATTTATTATCACCGGTTTCATCATTCCCCAAAATGCTATGTACAATAACTTTCTATATCGGGTTTTTTCCCTGCTCGTTTTAAACTTGTCATTAATGTACAACAAACAGTAAACAGTATATAAATATTATTTGTCTATATTTCTTCTTCCGTGACTATGTAAGAGTAACAAACACACACACACACACACACACACACACACACACACACACACACACACACACACACACACTAAATTCTATTATTACGGCTCTTTTTCTTCCTCCTCCGCGAGCGTGCTAAAGTGTTCATTAAAGTTTAACAAACAGTGCGCGAGATGTGAATGTCATCTGGCAACAGGTGAGAGAATCCTGCCTGGGGCCAGTTGTTGTCGTCGCTCGTGTCGTCTCGTGTCTTCCTCCCCCCCCGTGTTCTTGTCGATTTCGGGATGAATCGAAGTTCTTGATCAGAATCCCTCTTTTTGGGGGGGTGAGGCCGAGAGGATTTATTTATTTATTGTATCAAAAATCCCTTTCTCTTTTGGTGATTTATTCTGAAATAACGGTAAAAAAAATCCTGTTCGCTTGGGAGGATTTTTTCTTTTTCTTTTTGTGGTTTTTTAGTCAGAATTATTGGTTAAAATTCCTGGGGTGGTGGGGGGTGGGGTGGTGGGGGGTGGGCTGGGCTGGGGTGGTGGGTGGGGGGTGGGCTGGGGTGGTGGGTGGGGGGGGAATTTACTCAAAATCGTTAGGTAAAAAATCTCTATCGTTAGGGATATTTACTTAGACTTCTTGATTAAATTCCTGTCGTTATGGGGGATTAAATTGGCCTTTTTTTTCCAGAGGGGAGATTAAGCTGTCGTATTTTGGGTTGTTGGTTTATGTTATCGTCTATAGTTATTTACTTAAAGGAACTTGGTTAAATCTTCTCTTTAAGGACTTTTTTTTTATAACTAAATCCTAGGGTTTGTGGGATTTTCTTTAAGTTAAATTCTTGTTATAGTTTTTTTCGGGGTTTTGTGATAAATTCTTGGTGGTTTAGGGATTTTCTTGAGTATGTTTAGGTAAATTCCTGTTAATTTTGAGTGTTTAAATGCGTTTTTGTTTTGTTTATAGTCTTTTTACTCACACACACACACACACACACACACACACACACACACACACACACACACACACACACACACATACACACACACACACACCACATACACACACACACATCACACTCACACGCATCGCACACACACACACACACACACACACACACACACACACACACACACACACACATCACACTCACACGCATCGCACACACACACACACACACACACACACACACACACACACACGTATTACAATTAAACATTAATTACACCACTTAGTTAGCATTCCTTGATTACAGTAATTACGGCCATTAAAGTCTGTGATGTTGTATGTAACATTAATACTCTTCTCTCACGCTCCCTCACGCTCCTTCTTACACTTCCTCACGCTCCTTAATCTTCCTCACGTCCCCTCTTAATCTTCCTCACGCTCCCTCTTACACTTCCTCACGCTCCCTCTTAATCTTCGTCACGCTCCCTCTTACTCTCCCTCAATGCTCCCTCACACCCTCTTGCTCTCCCTCAATCCTCTCTCACACACTCTTACTCTCCCTCAATCCTCCCTCACACACCCTTTTACTCTCCCTCAATGCTCCCTCACACACCCTTTTACTCTCCCTCAATCCTCCCTCACACACTCCTACTCTCCCTCAATGCTCCCTCACACACCCTCTTACTCTCCCTCAATGCTCCCTCACACACCCTCTTACTCTCCCTCACACACTCTTACTCCCCCTCAATGCTCCCTCACACACTCCTACTCTCCCTCAATGCTCCCTCACACACCCTCTTACTCCCCCTCAATGCTCCCTCACACACTCCTACTCTCCCTCAATGCTCCCTCACACCCTCTTACTCTCCCTCAATGCTACACACTCAAGTATGCCTACAGTTTGGTGCTTCTGCTGAGGGATTTTGTTATCTGGTGATTTTGTGTGATTTTGTTGGAGTGAGATTTTGGATTTAGTTTTTACTTGTATTTTTTTATAATATTTTGTTTTAAGGTTTTGATTAGTTTTATGGTTTTGTTGTTTTGGTGGTTTAAGTAACTGTGGTTTTGTGGTTTTGGGGGTTTAAGTAGCTGTGGTTTTGTTTTGGGGGGTTTAGGTAGCCTCGGTTTTGTGGTTTTGTTTTTTATGGTTTTGTTGGGGTTTTGGGTTTACGTAGGGTTTTTTTTTTCAGTTTTGCGGAGTTTTGGTTTTAAATGTATGTGATTTTGGGTTTTTTATTTGTTTATGTTTTTATTCGATTTTGGTTCCTGTAATTTTTTTTTTTTTTTTTGGGGGGGGGGGGTTTATGTACTGTATGTATGTATGTATGTAATGTATGCATGTATTTATGTATCTGTTTATGTATGTATGTATGTATGTATGTAATGTATGCATGTATTTATGTATCTGTTTATGTATGTATGTATGTATTTTAATGGTATTTTCAATATATAACTCCTAATCCCTGTATGGCATAATATATTTCTCTGCTTGCAATAAAACCTACATAGTGTTTACGGCAATTGTTATGTGATCTTTTTTATATGACATGAAAAGCGGTACAGTACTGTTGACGAGATTATAATTAATATATTTTTTATGTACTATTTTTGGAATGCCATATGACAGCAGCCTATCGGAGTACAATGTAGTGAAGAATTTATCGGTATTTGGTGAGAGATTAATATGGCTGGCTGTGATTTGGGGGAATATTGTATGTTATTATATTGTGGTGGTTAATGATTGTGTGGTGGTTAATGAGATTGTTTTGTTTTTTTTGTGGGTATTAATGGAGAAATATTCAAGATTATACTCGGGGGGGGGGGGGGGCAGGCGGGGGGGGGGGTGGAGCCGTATTTACTGTGGTGTATTAAGGAGATTATGGATTCTTGGATTTTTTTTAACCCTTTGAGGACGATGACTTAACCCCTTTGAGGACGATGATTTAACCTTTTGAGGACGATGATTTAACCTTTTGAGGACGATGAATTAACCCCTTTGAGGACGATGACTTAACCCTTTGAGGACAATGATTTAACCCCTTTGAGGACGATGACTTAACCCCTTTGAGGACGATGACTTAACCCCTTTGAGGACGATGAAAACATATTCACTAACCTAACCTAACCAACTTAACCTAATCAGACCAAACCAAGCCAGAGCTAACCTAACCTAACCGAACCTAACCTAACTTAACGTAAAGATAATAATAAAAAATAAATAAATGATAAAAAATATGGGTTCGGTTTTAGGGCATCAGGGGGGGGGGGAGGTTACCTTTAATTAGCGTTGACTTACACCAGGTAATTGTCGTTAATTAATACTGTTTAATTAATAAGTATACCTGTTATCACTGGAGTCTCGGTGGTTATGTTAAAAGACGTAGGTTAAAAATCTGACAACAGCATTACGTTCAGTTGAGAGTAATTATTGTAATGGCTTAGGCGGGGCATTATGTACAGAAGGGCAGGTAAGGTTCCTGCCAGTATATCGCAAGCTGAAGTATACTCTCTTTCGTTAAGTATATCGTTAGCTGAAGTATACTCTCTTTCGTTAAGTATATCGCTAGCTGAGGTATACTACTTAGTTGAAGTACGTAGATTTTTTACGATTTTAACATAACAAAATTATTTTAACCATTTTCACTTAGCAATTTTTGTTATGTCCACTTAACGAATAAAATGTTAATCCTATCCACTTAACGAATAAATTTAGGACGAACAGTTGGGCAGGCCTCCTCCTCCTCCTCCTCCTCCTCCCCCCCCCCCCTCCTCCTCTTCCTCCTCCCTCGTCGTAAACCTGAGTCAGGAGAGGATCACAATTCAGGGCGGTGCTGTGTTGGTATAATTTATCTCTCTTGAAACTCTCTTATTTAACTACCTGAGATTAGCTTATATTTCAGTGCTCGTTCAAGGTCGAAGTCTATGTGGTTGGTGGTGGTTGGTGGTGATTGGTGGTTGTAGTGGTTTGTGGTTGGTGGTGGTTGGTGGTGATTGGTGGTTGGTGTTGTTGGTGTTTGTAGTGGTTTGTGGTGGTGATGGTGGTGGGGGTGGTAGTGGTGGTTATTTTAGCTGCTGTTGTCAGATTTTAGCTTCTGTTGTCAGTATTTAGCCTGTTGTTGTCAGTTGTTGTGCTTGAGTTCATTGCCACTGACTGCACCCTTATGGCTGCTGTTAACACACACTCGTCGCCGCATCTTGAGTCAGTTTGTTGCGTGTTACTGCTGTGCTGGGCTGTGAGTGGGTGTTAGACTGTGCGAGTTTCAGACTGTGAGAGTGTCAGACTGTGTGTGTGTCAGCCACTGTGAGTGTCAGACTGTGTTAGTGTCAGACTGTGTGAGTGTCAGACTGTGTTAGTGTCAGACTGTATGAGTGTCAGACTGTATGAGTGACAGACTGTGTGAGTGTCAGACTGTGTGAGTATCAGACTGTGTGAGTATCAGACTGTGTGAGACCCTGACTGTGTGAGACCCTGACTGTGTGAGTGTCTGACTGTGTGAGTGTCTGGGTAAAATATGTGTCATAGATGCCAGCGGATTCCAGTTTAACACAATAATGTTGTCGTGATGGACGTAAACTTGATTATGACATGTCATGATTGGGAATTTGTGTGGTGGGGTGTGGTGAGGGTAGTGTGGTGTGGTGTAGTGTGGTGACGTGTGTGGTATGGGCGTACAGCAAGTAATTACGAGTGACCTTGAACCCAATAAAAATTAATGACAATTTCACCCAATGACTTAATGGGTGAACCTTGACCGCTGGAGGGAGGAGAGAGAGAGTGAGAGAGAGAGAGAGAGAGAGAGAGAGAGAACACGCACAGTAACTTCATCTTTCGTTTAAAGTTATTATATAAAGCGGCCACCCAGCAGGAAGGTGACGACCAATTCCCATCTACCTATTTTCATATTTACTCTTTCCATTTACCAATTTCCCTATTATTTCATTTTTATTTTTATTCTTCTAAAACACTTCATCCCATCTTTATCAATCTCACTTATCTTATGTTTATTCTCTACTACATCACTTAATCTCTCCTGTAGTACTGTTATTTATCTTTGTCATTTTTTATTCTTTATTACATTAATTGTTGATATTTATTTGAGTCGCAAACAGACGGATGGTGACATAATATAAAAATTAAATAATGAATAAAAAATAGTGAACTAAAGCCAAGATAATATAGTATAATAATGTATAAAATCCAGATAAATGAATGATAAAAAAGTCAACAGACAGACATTCACTCAGAACAGGTACAGAGAGCTACCTAGTGTCAGATACAAGTAACATCAAGGGAAGATTCTCCCCTCTCGTATGTTTAGTAATTTAAGCCTCTGCCACTCAGATGTCGCTGCCAACATACGCGTCACACTCTGCCCTATCAAAATTTCATA
Source organism: Homarus gammarus (assembly GCA_958450375.1). Taxonomy (NCBI): domain Eukaryota; kingdom Metazoa; phylum Arthropoda; class Malacostraca; order Decapoda; family Nephropidae; genus Homarus; species Homarus gammarus. Next base: position 1,611,341 of record CAUDMG010002671.1, on the reverse strand, counting down.
TTTACTCGCTGGCAACATATCTCCCTCCCAGAGCGTTAGGCACCAGGCGCTCGAGTTGTCATTCTTAGTGTATATTCCGTGTTTGGACCGGGATGAGTTACCTATTTATAAATTCTTGTGTTGACAGAATCGAATTTGAGTTCTTTAATACAAATACTGATCTGTTACACTGTTTTAGGCCCTAGATGAGAAATACTGTTGACTTTACCAATTATAAATGTTTAAGTGGTTTCATATATTTCTGTAGTAACTTTAGTACTTAACTAAAACTCTCCCATGCCTTTATACGATAATTAAATGATACTTCAATAACTTAACTTTATAATTTTTTTTTAGGTTACAGTAAGTTTTCATTTATAATATCATAAGTCTTTTAATATACAAAGATACAATTTATTTTTTTTTTATACGAAACTCGATATGAAAGCTGGGGTAACATGGTCCCCTTGGCTGAGACACTGAATAGACGACTTAAATGGTGTTAAAACTGCATTGAGACTATATCATGTACATACAAGACCCCCCCCCCCTCCACTCTCACTTAGGCACCTCCCAATCCACCCAAAACCTTTCCCTGGCCTCTACTAAACCTCTCCCTGGCCTCTACAAAATATCCTTCCCTTACCTCCATTTAACCTCTCCCTTACCTCCAAAAAAATTCCTTCCCTGACCTCCACAAAACATCCTTCCCTGACCTCCACTAAACCTCTCACCTTACTAACCCCAAAACTTCCTTCCCTTACCTCCATTAAACCTCTCCCTGACCTCTACTAAACCCCTCCCCGACCTCGTCTTTCCCCTCAGCTGACTCACCTCAGTAAACACAACGTTCGGCAACTGGACAGTAGTGTTGCCATCTTCAGGGGCTTTGCTTTAACCGAGGCGATGGGATGGTGGTGAATGCATTGGTGCTGAAGGCTTGTTGGTTTTGGCCTCTGGTTCTGTCCCTCTGTTTCTGGCCTCTGGTTCTGGCCTCTGGTTCTGGCCTCTGTGTCGCCTCTGGTTCTGGCCTCTGTGTCAAGTAGTGCAGGACCATTTCGTGGGTTCTAAGTTGGCGCGATGTTTTTTTTTTTCGGAACTCTATGTGTGTGTGTGTGTGTGTGTGTGTGTGTGTGTGTGTGTGTGTGTTAAATACCTTCAAAATTACCTTCTAATTACTTCTAAATTACCTTTCCGCTTAGTGTACTAGGATTCGAAAATTGATTTAACTCTACAATGGGTAAGAGGAGAGCGATGTAGCGTCTGACTTAGCTTCCTTTGGGCATAGAGAGAAGTGTGAGCGCCTGGCGATGTGGAACTGCTCATGCTGACGTTTGTTTGGGTACTGTCAAGATGTAGGTTTAATTAGTTTGCCAGGTTTGAGAAATAGGTCTCTCTCTCTCTCTCTCTCTCTCTCTCTCTCTCTCTCTCTCTCTCTCTCTCTCTCTCTCTCTCTCTCTCTCTAAACAACTGATCTAACTCTCCTTTCTATCCACATTATAACCAAACTATAACTCCTATATTTAAGCATCAGGAAAATACGTAAAAAAAAAAAAATAGCCCTGACATTTTTTACACAATAGCAGCTATTATTAATATGACTATGTAAAAAACTATAAACTATATAATGGAGAGAATTAATCATTTCCAGTCATTAGTCTTTTTTTAACTGTGTATCTTTACTGTATTATGTATACCTGATCACCCTACTTATGTATACTATTTGATTCATGTTGGATATCTATTGTATATACTTTATTACCACCCTAAATATATATATCTAATCACCTTATGTATGTATACCTCACCTTACTTATCCACATATGTATACTTGATCACCCTATATATATATACACACACACCTGAACACCCTACACGTACATAGTTCATCACCTTCAATATTCATCAACAAACCATCACCCTTGCCAGACGCACGACAAACACGACGCCACAACTGACCAACACGCGGCCGAAAATATCGTACTCCTCAACACCAGGAAATTAATGACCACTTGTTTTTATTTCTTTCCCTCGTTGATTCAGTAGGTCTAGGATAGTGAGCTGGAGCATTTAGGCCTTCCTTTGCTAGTGCTAGTCTCCTATACAGCCATCTCCTAGTTAATGTCTCCAGCACTTCCTGTTTTGGGGTATCTGATTGTGTGGGTGTATGGATTGGGGGGGGGGGGGTAGATAAGGGATGTATTTATGGATTGGTTGATGTGTAAGGAGGATAATCGGATTGTTGTATTTGTGTATATACTGTAGTAGATGGGGGTTGTTGTAGTGGATGAATGGGTGGATGTATTAAGGTAGGAGAAAGGGTTGTTGTAGTGGATGAATAGGTGGATGTATTTAGGGAGTAGAAATGGTTGTTGTATTTGTGGATGGGTGAGTAGGGGAGAGGATGAGTTTGTTTTTGTGGCCTCCTAATATTATACTGTGTGTGTGTGTGTGTGTGTGTGTGTGTGTGTGTGTGTGTTGGTAGAGACCGTCGACAAGGTGAGTCGTGACGTCGAATACATTTCTAGAATGGAGCTGAGAGAGGCATACATGACCTGGTGAGGCATACATGACCTGGTGAGGCATACATGACCTGGTGAGGCATACACGGCATACATGACCTAGCGAGGCATACACGGCATACATGACCTGGTGAGGCATACACACATACACGGCATACATGACTCTTGTAAATATATGATGATAAATAAATTTGTGGTTTAAATAAGTTCATAAATAAATGGAAAAATTAAATAAAAGCAATACTGTCTTTTTTTTAACGCTCAAAATTTTAAAGAGATGTTGTATTACAGTTTAATATGATGCAACATTAGACAAGATGTAATAAATTTAAAGTAATAATATTTACAGCTATACAGGAAATAATTCTTGTGTACTCTTAACAACTATAAAAACATTAATATTTTAAACACAGATTCATAATAACAAATTACACATAAAAAATCAAATTACATAGAAAAGAAATTAAATTACACAAAACACATCCGTAAAATTTCTTCAACAATAAGATGGTGATGAAGATGTTGGATGACGTAGTGGTGAAGACAGCAAGAAGGTTACAGTAATGAGGGGGAAAAATAAGGTGAATGTTGACAGATTTATATCATCTAAAATACCTCATGAATAGTTGAAGGTAATTGGTGGTGGGCAGGTTGACTGATGTGTGGTAGACGATCGCTTGAGAGTTGGTGGGGATCAGTCAAGAGTGTTGTCAAGTACTGATAGAGTTGTGTATTGGTGCTGATTCTGGCTATGTTGAGAGCGGGTGTTGACTGTGTTGAGAGGGGGTGTTGACTGACTGTGTTGAGGAGAGTGTTGACTGTGTTGAGAAGGGGTGTTGACTGACTGTGTTGAGGGGGGTGTTGGCTGTGTTGAGTGGGGTGTTGACTGACTGTGTTGAGGGGGGGAATGTTGGCTGTGCTGCTGATTCTAATGACGAAGGTGCTGCATTTCTGATGGTGGTTGTCACAAGCCCCGGGATTCACACGTACTTTCATGTAAATATAGGCACACACACACACACACACACACACACACACACACACACACACCATCATGGCCAGCATTCACATTGGCATCTGGTAGTGTGTCGACCAATCACATTTTTTTGTTGATACTGAGGCAACCAATCACAGTGTTAACTGAGCACCACCTGCTTCCTTTGTTGACACAGTAGCGGCCAGACCAACTGTGTAACAACTGTTTGTCAGTAAAAGTGGGTTCCATTGGCCAGACTGTCCGTTAGGGGCGTTGTGGATACAGCACACCGTATACTAAACATTCCGTACTCAGTAAAGCACCATGCCGACACTGGACTCGACCGCCTTCACTTTGTCAAGTGTCAAATTAGGTACCCATTTACTGTTGGGTGGACTGGGAGTCCCCCAGGATCGAACCAGCGACCTGGGAACAGGGCAGGACACGAGTGATCTCCATTGTAATGAAAGATGGGCTTATCCCTGGACCCGACACAGCCAGGTCCAAGGAGGCGTGACTCAGAGCAGAGGTGACGGACAATATTGATTATCTAACTCATTTGAGATCTTGTTGTGATGAATCCCCCTACCTAGTACACACACACACACACACACACACCTGGGGAGCGGCGGGGAATAATAATCCGACCAGAGACAGACAGTTTGTGTGATGGCCGCCAGTGACAGTGTGTTGATACTAAGGTGATTATTTATATTCTTTCTTGATTTTTGGCTGTCATTTAAGTGAAAGTGACCAGCCGGAGAGTTTGGGGTGCTATCATGACCAGGTTAATTATTTGTTGACTCTGAATACCAGTCATATTGTTTTATACAGGGACGACCAATAAGAGAATAGTTTATAGCTCACCAACCAATCAGTAGGTATGTTTATACTTCGATAACCAATCAGAGGTCATGTTTATACCACGACGACCAATCAGAGGGCATGTTTGTAACAAGGCGACCAATCAAACGACCTGGAGGTCTTGGCATCCAATCAACGGGTGTGTTTTATGTTGTGCTGACCAACCAAAGGCCTTATTTAAGCTGCCAATTAGTAAGTTATTCCACATTTTAATCGTATTCGCATTTTAATCAAGAATTTCACGTCTTTTCATCCATTGCCATTTATATTTTAATGAGGGACAAACTGAACCCCGGAACAAGGGAAGGTATTTGTCAGTTCGTTAGGTAATTACAGCAAAATAACGACAAGTATAACGAACAATAACGGCGGTATTTTAAGGCGAGGACAAGAATATGTTAAAAAAATACATGGGCGAGTCTCTCTCTCTCTCTCTCTCTCTCTCTCTCTCTCTCTCTCTCTCTCTCTCTCTCTCTCTCTTATTTTATATTACTTTTCCTCTCCCTATATTTTCTACATATATTTATTTATTATTACCTGCCTTTTGTTATTTTCATATGTATATCTATCTATATACATGTCTATCTCTGTCTGTCTGTGTCTATCTGTCTCTGTCTGTCTGTCTGTATGTCTCTATCTCTGTCTTCTGTCTCTATGTCTGTCTGTCTCATCGCCCAACCAATAGAAACGTTGATTGGGAAGGGGAAAAGAGAGGAAGGGCGCTGATTGGGGGATTTACGTTGAGGAAGGAGGGAGGGGAGCAACTTGCGTGGGGGAGGAGGGGGCGATTTGCAAGTGGGAGGGGGAAGGGGGAATTCGAGGAAGGAGGGAGGGGGCGGTTTTCGAGGAAGGAGAGAGGAGGGGCTAATTTGCGTGGGAAAGAAGGGGTGGGGGGGGACTTGTTTGTGAAGGGGGGGGGGGGAGGGGAGAGCTGCACTGATGAGAGAGAGAGAGAGAGAGAGAGAGAGAGAGAGAGAGAGAGAGAAGTGAGGCAAGGTTAGAGAGGGAGGTGTGATAAAGTAATAATTACAGGTGTTTTATATTAATTGCAGGTGTAAATTAAAGTAATTACAGGTGTCTATTAAAGTAATTACAAGGGTCCTTTATATAATTACGGATGTATGTTAAAGTAATTAAAGGTGTTTTATAATGATTACATTTGTATGTTTTGATTATTACACCTGTTTGTTATGATTACTACAGGTGTGTGTTATAGTAATTACACCTGTAAGTTATAATAGCATTAGCGTCATGGCGATAACTACATGTTTTATGATAATTACATGCGTGTTATAATACAGATGTGTTAATGGCAGGTGTGTGTTATGATAATTACAACTGTGTGTAAAAATTATTCTCGCCGTTTGTTATACTAATTAGATATTTGTTATAATTACAACTGTTATGATTGTTATACCTGTTATGATAATTACAGCTGTTTGTTATGATAATTGCAGCTGTTTCTGTTGATAATTATAACAGTGCGTTATGATTATTGTAGCTGTTTATCATAATTACAGCTGAGTTGTTATCCAACACCAGAGAAACTGAGAAACCACATCATTCAATATTTTCCGACAGTCCCTCCCATTTTCCCTCCATCCTTTCCACTTCCCTCCCTCCCTCTTTCCCTCCCTCCCTCCTGCTGGACCATCACTTAGGAACAATAGATGTCTTCACGGAGCTTCACCACAACATACATTACCAGAAATTTCTTACTAATTTTTGGTCTGTACCTTCATGGTGGCGGTTGAGTGGATACACCAGTCGACTCCTGTCTCATGGGTCGCTTGTTCGCACCCAGGGCATCTCCATTTCACCAAACTTTAAATGGGTGCCTGACTTTACAGTTGGGAAGAATGAAAGTAGTTGATTGCAGTGCCGTCCATGTTGTCTACTCGTGTGTTGTGTTGTGGCTGACCCAACATGACCCACTTTCACTCTTTACATCTCCAAGGTCAAGGTCACTGCTAGAGGTCAGAGGTCAAACTAGGACATGTAAACAAGTTGTTGGTGTCCGTCTTGACAATGTTGAGCCAATGAGGGTATTATGACCAGGAGACATTTTCTGTACACTGCCACACAACAGGTCAAGGTCAGAGGTCACAGGTCAAGGTCAGAGGTCACAGGTCAAGGTCAGAGGTCACCGAGGGAGGTTATTTTACTTCTCCTGAAGGTGCGGTGGGCGTGGCCAGACAGCCTGCCAGGTGGTACACGGCTGAGTCTCACAAGTGTACCTGAGTTTTTCTTTAATAACTACAGCTGTGTGTTACGATAATTACACCTGTTTTTTTATAATTACCACGGTTATGGTAATTACAGCTGTGTTATGATAATTAGAGCTGTGCTCCATATTAGTACAACTGTTATAATGCTCACAGCTGTGTGCGTTATGAATTACAAGTGTTTGGTTATAATAAGTACAATTGTGCGTCATGGTAATTACAACTGTATGTTATCATAATTACAGGTGTTTGTTGCAATAATTGTAGATGTCAAACATTGATAGTAAAAATATGTCCTCTAGGCCAGACTACACAAGGAGACAACACTCTACCAGACTCTCCCCACTGTAAACTTTGGCACCCATTCACAACTGGGTGGACGGAGGGTGCCTCAGCCCCCCCCCCCCCCCACCCACTCGGCCACCGCACCCCTTTAATGTGTTTTAATTGAGGAAAAACTTGTATGAAGAGTGAAGGTGTAGGGAGGGGATGAGCTGGTGTTGCAAGATGGCGTTCATTAATCCCATTTTTTGTGCATAATTGAAGGTTAATTAATCGAGATGTTTGCTTATGGCGTTTATGACGTCACTAAGGTTTGTTATTATTATTATTATCATTATTATTATTATTATTATTATTATTATCACAAACTCACAAGAACTCACAAACTTTCACCAAGACTCACATACTCTTACAAACACTCACATACGCTCACAAATTCTTACCAAAACTCACAAATTCTCAAAAGCCTCACAAACTAAGCACACTCACAAAGATTCACTAACTCTCACAAACTCACACCAACTCTCACAAGCTTCACATACTCCTACAAACACTCACAAACACTCACAAACACTCACAAACACTCACAAACACTCACAAACTCCCTACTGTTCTATTTCTTTTCTACATTTTCATCCCCGATATATTTCAGTAGAGTGAAAGAGATTGAAGCCTTAGTAATGATGTGAAGAAGCTCACGTGTGTATTTACGTGCACAGAGAAATGGTGTGTGTGTGTGTGTGTGTGTGTGTGTGTGTGTGTTTGTGTGAGTAGTAGTGTAAAAGGATGTGGTCAGGTATGTGGGTGGTGATGAAGTTTTGTGGGTGGTGATGGTGAATCCTTGGCATGTGGGCGGCTATGTGGAAAGTCCGGGTGGGTGGGTGGCGCGGGATGGGTTGCGTGGCGGGCGGGCGGGCGGGCAGTGGTGGAGGGAGGGAGGGAGGGAGGAGTCCAGCGAGCAGCTTGAGTGTCAGTCAGTGTGTGGTGGTCGACTGGGTAGGACGTATCCTCGCCTCACCTACGCCCAACACACGCCCTTACGCCCTCTCCTGCGGCTCATCAACCCTTTCCTTCTGCCGCAGGAAACCCTAGGGTTTCTCCTGAGCGTATAGGACACGAAGGAAACCCCCTACAACAACCCCCCGGGAGTCAGATCTCCAGAAACGCATATGGAGAGGGATCCAGACCTCTCCCATCGTGTACTGGAATTCAAGGGGTTTATTTTGTGATTGAAAAATGATGAAACGCCGGTGATGGAAGCCTTTCACAGTGTTTTGCCCACGTAATCGAAGCCTCTAGGAGCCTGAGGGAGTGTGTGTGTGTGTGTGGGAATACTCAGGATCCCTAGAAGGACGTGAGCGTGAAGGGATATATTGAGATCCAGATGGCGATAGGGAGGTTGGTGGTGGACAGTTGTAGGATGCTTGCTGGTGCCCCACGGCAGAGCGGAGGTGGTCTTGGATGCCCAGTGGGGGTGGTGCTGACACTGTCACTGCTGACGCTGCTGACTCCCTGCCTCACCACGCCGCCTCCAAGCTGCTGAGTACCGAGGGAGAACACGCAGAGAACGATGAGTCTCTGCCTCACAAGTGAGTCGTGATTCAGTTGGAGAGTGAGGGAGAGAGGACGATGAGTCTCTGCCTCACAAGTGAGAAGTCAGTCAGTTGGAGAGTGAGAGTGCGAGAAAAACGATGAGTCTGTCTCACATGTGAGTCAGAGAGATGGATTTGCAATAAGCCTCTCCCTTACGAGTGAGTCATGAGGATGCGTCAGTCATTATGAGAGAGGTCGTGGCCAGTCATGAGGGAGATGATGAATCTGTCTTATGAGTAGTGAGAGAGAGGGAAGGGAGGAATGAGTTCTGGAGGGAAATGGAGAAGGAACTGATGAGTGAAGGAGGGAGGAGGGTAGGAGGTGAGTAAGGGTGGGAGGGAGGGAAGGGGAGATGAGTGAGTCTATGAGGGGGAGGGAGCAGAGGACGAGTGAATCAGGGAGAGAAAAAGTATGTTTTTGGAGGAAGGATTGCAGTGTGGGGAAGGATGTGAGTGAACGATTTTTGGGAGGAAAGAAGGAAGGAGGGAGGAAGAGTGGGGATGGAAGGGTTTTGGAAGAGGAGGGGAAGGAAAGGAAGGGTGTTCTGAAGAAACTTTTGAAAGAGAAGGAAAGAAAGAGAGAAAAGGAGGATTGGAGGAGTGTGTGTGACTAATATTTGGTAGAGAGAGAGAGAGAGAGAGAGAGAGAGAGAGAGAGAGAGAGAGAGATTTAAAGAATTATTTTTGGAGGAATGAGGAAGTAAGAGGGATAGAGTAATAAAAATATGGAGGTAGGGAGAGAGAGGGTGAGAAATGAAGGAAGGAGAGGGATAGTAAGAAGTGAAGGAAGAGGAATGAAGGAGGGAGGGAATTTTTAGAGAGTGGAAGAGAAGGAATAGTAAGAACGATACTCAAAAAGTGAAAAAAGAGAGAGAGAGAGAGAGAATGAGACTTATCAAAGAATCAGGAAGAGAAAGAGGAAGAAGAGGAGGAGCAATAAAAAGAGAAGGAAGAGGAGGTAGAATCAAAGACTGAATTTAACAGAGAAGAATGGATAAGTGGATGAAATGAATGAATGGATGAAAAAAATATTAAATGAGAGAGAGGGAGTGAATAAAGAGAGAGGTAATGAATAAAGAGAGAGGGAGTGAATGAGGAGAGAGGGAGTGAATGAGGAGAGAGGGAGTGAATGAAGAACCGGTAAGTTAAAGAAGAGAGAAAATTGAATGAAAGAATTGAAGAAAAATGAAACACTTTTGAGATGGATGGAAGTTGAAGAATAAATTCGAAAGATGGATGGATGAGAGCGAGTGAAAGAGAGTGAGTGAGAGTGAAGGCAGTGATTACAAGAAAGCGAAATAAGTGGGTTAGGGAGAGTAAGGGGTTAGAGTGAATATTGCAGGGAGAGTAAAAAGGTAGAGTGAATATTGCAGGGAGAGTGAGAGGTTAGAGTGAATATTGCAGGGAGAGTGAGAGGTTAGAGTGAATATTGCAGGGAGAGTAAGGGGTTAGAGTGAATATTGCAGGGAGAGTGAGAGGTTAGAGTGAATATTGCAGGGTGAGTGAGAGGTTAGAGTGAAAGATAATGTTAAAGGGAGAAGGGAGAGTGAAGGAAGGGTGAGAGTGAATTTTAGAGGGAGGAAGGTGAGTGAATATTACAGAATGAGGAGAGAGAGAGAGAATGGGATTGAATTTGACAGGGAGAAGAACGTAATGGGGGAGAGAGGAAGATAGGAAGAGCAGAAAATAAAAAAGAGAGGAGTTTTACCTGAAAGAAAGAGAGGAGTAAGAGGAAGAAGAAGAGGATTGAGGAAAGAATGATGACGATTGAGTTTTAAAGATAATGGGATGAAGATAAATGAAACAGAGAAGACAAGAGTGATTTTTAAAGAATGAGAAGAAGGAGAAATAGAGGAAGGATGATAAAGATGAGATATATACGTGTAGGAGGGAGAGTAGGAATGACTTTCAAAGGGAAATGGAAGAAAAGAAGAGTGAGTGAGTGAGTGAGTGAGTGAGTGAGAGAGCGGATGGAGTGAGAGTTGAAAGTCGTTAAGAGGGAAATGAGGTCAGTGTGAGGGAGAGGGAGAGGGAGGGAGAGGGAGGGAGGGGGGGTGAGGGAGAGAACAAGTCTTTAAAGAGGTAAACCAGGCCAGTGGGGAGAGTGAGGGAGGGAGGGAGAGAATGGGTACGAATGGAGGTGAGACAGAGGGAGAGTATGAGGGAGGGAGGGACTGAGAGAGATTGAGGGAGGGAGAAAGAGAGTGGGTACGAATGGAGGGGGTGAGAGGGAGGGGGAAGGGGGGTGGGGAGGAGATTGAATAATGGGAGATGTATAACGAGTGGGAGACAGAGAGAGGGAGGGAGGGGGGGGGGGACTTGAAGAATGGGGAAGCAGAGCCAAAAGGAAAATTGAGGAAAGAAGGAGAAGGAGACGTAGAGAGAGAGAGAGAGAGAGAGAGAGAGAGAGAGAGGAAGAATGATAAGAGATGAATGGAGAGTAAAGTAGATAGAGGAAGACGCAGTAAGAGATAAATATAGGAAGGAAGAGAGGGCGGAGGAGAGCGAGTGTAAAGAGAGAGACGAGAGAGAGAGAGAGAGAGAGAAAGAGGGATGAATGAAGAATAAAAAGGAAGATTCCACAAGTGAGAGGTAGAGGGGAGAAGTGAGAGAAGAATGGTGAGTGAGAGAAGGATGGTGAGAGTGTTAGTGTGAGATAGAATGATAATAAAAAACAAGAGATAAAGAGGAAGGAGAGAGAGAGAGAGAGAGAGAGAGAGAGAGAGAGAGAGAGAGAGAGAGATATATACAAAGAAATATAAAATAAAACTATAATTGATTCGTCTCTTAGTATTTCAATAATTACAATTTATATATAATTTAATTTAATATAATTTGATAATTTACTTAAATAGTTATCGATTTTTTTGGTATCCGTTTTCCTTCATATTTGTCTATTTCTCATTATGTTTCTCTTATAATTTATCTTATTTTAATTGTTTGTTCTTTTATTTATTGACTTATTTTATTCATCGTTTTATATATTTTTCTGTCAATTAATTTATTTGGGTTTGAATTCTTTATTATTTTGTTATTATCTTTCGTTATTCTATTTATCTTATCTCATTTTTTCTGTTATTTTCTTTATTTTTATCAATTTATTGTTTATTTTATTTCCTGTCAAAAATTTCTCCCTTAGTATAATCTTTGGGTGTTTTTAATTACTGTATTAATTAATTCATTTCATGTTATTTATTATTTAATTGTCTCCTTTACTATTATATTTAACTATAATTACTTCATCTTTTATTAATCATAGAACAAAAAAAGATTGGAAATAATTCTAGTAATTATAACTTGCTGACAATTAACACACCTATACCAATTAGTTCATTACCTGGGGATGCCAATTCACCTAACGAATGGCGGGAATAAAGGCAGCATGATAACTGGGTGATAGAGGGAGTAGAAGATAACTGAGGGGAGAAGAGAAGAAATGAAGGGTGTAGAGTAGATTGGAATTATAAGTGAATACTTGGGAATTAAGGGAGGGAATGGATATCAATGATGGAATGGGGATTTAAGGGAGGAATGGGTAAGGGTGAAATGGGAATTTAAGGAATGAATTGTAATTTAAAGGGGAATGGGAATTCAGGAAGGAATGGGCAATAAGGGAGGAATGGGAAATAGGGGAGGGAATGGGAATTAAGGGTGGAATAGGAATTAAGGGAGCATTCTGGATTAAATGGAGGAATTAAAATTTAGGGAGAAAGTGATAATTAAAGGAGGAAGTGGGAATTAAGAGGAGTGAATTTATAAATAAGGGAGTATATGGGAATTAAGGGAGGGAATGGGATTTAGAGGTGTAAATTGGAATGAAGGGAGGAAATTTAAATTCAGGGAGCAAGCGAGAACTGAAGAATGGGAATTAAATGAGGAAATGAGAATTGGGACAGAGAAAGAGAAGTGAAGAGAAGAAGGAAGGAAATAGGGAATAAAGAGAAATAGGGAGGAAATAGAGAGAATAAGATGGGAAATAAAGAGAAGTAGGGAGGAAATAGAGAAATGAAAAGAGAAAAGGGGAGCAAATGGGAATAGAAGTGAGTAAATGGGAAGTAATGGGAACATCCAAGAAAGGAGGAGGAGGAAGGAATAACCCGATAAATGATGAATAGGTGATAAACGGGAGATGGGGAAAAACCGATTGTGATGCAAAATTGTCTTATTAATTCCAATGGCCAATAATTGATGATGAAACCAATAAGACGATAAAGGAGAGAAGGAAAGGAAAAGAAAAAAGAAACAGGCAGAAAGAGAGAGAGAGAGAGAGAGAGAGAGAGAGAGAGAGAGAGAGAGAGAGTTTCAGTATATTTACTTCTTGTTTTCCCAGGATGGAGGTCGACCAGTTATATAAAACAAAGAGGGAGGGAAGATTATACTGGGTTTAAATATAACTGGGCGCTGGTATGATGGTTTTGTGTGTGTGTGTGTGTGTGTGTGTGTGTGTGTGTGTGTGTGTGTGTGTGTGTGTGTGTGTGTGTGTCGGACTGTAGATTTGGTCTCTCTCTCTCTCTCTCTCTCTCTCTCTCTCTCTCTCTCTCTCTCTCTCTCTCTCCTCTCCTCTCCTCATGCCCCCCCCCCCTCTCACTTAATAGGACTCGCCCTCTCCCCCACCCCCTTGTACCTGTCCTTCATTAGTCTTCAGGTTAATTACACCCACCTGTCTTAAGAGACCTCTGTTCCCTCCTCTTCTATTATGACAAGTGTGACTTTCATTATTATTATTATTATTTTTATCATTATTATTATTATTATTTCTATTATTAGCAGTAGTAGTAGTAGTAATAGTAGTTGTTGTTGTTGTCGTATCGAACAATTGTGACTATATCATAATTATCAATAAAGGCCAAAGTCTTTTTTTTTGGGGGGGGTATAATTGTAAGTATGAATATTATTATGGTACAAATTAATAATGTCTTTGATTAGGTATATCGGGATTAGTTTAGTTTCGTTTTGTTCGGGACAGTTTCGTAGAGTTTCAGTATTAAGTTTATCGTGTATATGGATACTGGTTCAGGTTTCGTCACCTCACATGAACACTTGATTTTCAATACTGCGTTTGTCTGTCATTCTGTCGATTTCATAACCTTAGAAATTAGTGTTCTATTTCAGGTTATTATTAAGTGTTCAATATGAATTTCAGAATGTCTATAAACTGATGTTCTGTTTATTATTTATTTTTAACTTAGAATAAACTAAACTATTTACATTATTCCACATGGGAACTTTTAGAGCATTAATTTCGCGATTCATGTAGACTGTATCTTAAATTTCGCGATAGAATTACAAAATGTTGGTAATTTAAAGTTTGCTAAACTGTTTTAGGCAATTTTTTATTTTATTTTTATATTTTTTATGTGATAAGTTTGTAAAAAAAATTAGTTTTGTTATTGTTTTTATTTTTTTTCTCTTGTTTTTTAGTTTTGATTTTTTTTAAAGGAAGTGAGGATGTAAAATTTGCTTTACTCTCTCTCTCTCTCTCTCTCTCTCTCTCTCTCTCTCTCTCTCTCTCTCTCTCTCTCTCATCATAATAACCAGTTACTACATAATTAAGATGGTCATTATAAGGGTCATTAGTTCTTCATGTTCCTTACACCCACATTCCTCTGGCTCCATTATTATTATTATTTATTCTTCATTTTCCCTTCCTCCACCTTCCTTCTTCCTTATTTAGTCTTCTTTTATTTATTCTTGTTCTTCATCTGTTTAATTTTATCTACTATAAATAAATTGGAGCATATGGGAGTAAATTGAAGCATGTGGGAGTAAATTGGAGCATATGGGAGTAAATTGGAGCATATAGGAGTAAATTGGAGAGTACTTGTATTTGTCTGGCCGTCTGTTTACCTGTCTGCTGTCTGTCTGGCCGTCTGTTTATCTGTCTGCTGTCTGTCTGGCCGTCTGTTTATCTGTCTGCTGTCTGTTTATCTGTCTGCTGTCTGTCTGGTTTTCCGCCTGTCTTCCCGTCTGTCTATTTTTTGTCTCCCTGTTTCAATTTCCTTCTGTCTGTCTGTCTGTCTGTCTGTCTGTCTGTGTTTGTTACTGTATCCCGTCACTCTCGACACATTCTCTTTATCACCTGTTGCATAGTTAATAACACCGACTGTACAGAGATAAACAGACACACAGACAAAAAGACAGACAGGCAGACAGAGCGCTAGACGGATACATAGACAGAAATATAGATAGAAATAAAGACAGACAGACAGAAATGTTTAACTTGTCGTGTACGCCAAAAGCAATACATACATATACATACACACATCTACCTATATATATACTGTACATACATATATTCATACATATATACATTACATACATACATATTATACACATCGCTAAAGGAGTTCAAACAAGTAGGTAATTTAGTATTTAGTGTGTCAGAGTGCATGTAAGTCTGCCCTCAAGTGAAGTGTGTGTGTGTGTGTGTGTGTGTGTGTGCGTGTGTGTGTGTGTGTGTGTGTGTGTGTGTGTGTGTGTGTGTGTGTGTGTGTGTGTGTCTCTTTATGTGTCTCTTGTGTTATCTCTTCTTCACTTTCAAACTGGAGAATGAGAAATAAAACAAGAGACAGAGATAAAAAAAGAGTGAAAGACAGAAAGAAAAAGTGATAATTGAAGAGAGAGATAGAGAGCGAGGGAAAATAAAGATACAGAGGAAGGAAGGAAGGAAGATAAGAGAGAGATAAATGAATAAAGAAAGAAGAGGAAATGGAGGGATAGAAAAGGAGATAGTGGGGAAGAAGTGAGAGATAGTGAGAGATTTACGTAGGAAGTCACCCAAGAGAGTTTTGTTTTGTTGCTGTGTACGCATTTACCTGTATACGCATTTACCTGTGTACGCATTTACCAGTGTACGCATTTATTCAATCATGCATTTATTTATATACAATGTTATCCCGTTACACATATACAGTATTTACGCTTCTTTTTTTTTTACTTTTGTGTTTTAGTTGTTCACGCAATTATTTACGCAGTCATTTATTTACGCATGTCTATATTTGTTGTATTTGTTCTAGAAATATTAGATACATATTCCGTAATCGCATGCAATACAACCGCTTGAGGGAGGAGGGGGGGTGGGGTGAGGTCTTACTTGTTGAATTGAATTTGGAATAGCCACGAACTGCAGCTAGTTTATTGTGCATCCTATATTGCTAAAAGTTTGTTTATCACAGTGTTAAGACATAGTGTTGGAGTGTCTGGCCATATGTCTGGTCTAATAATGTCTTATTTGATACCTTTCATCGTGGTAGATACTAGATTGACTAAATGTCTGACGGGTGTTCTAGGTGTTGATGTGTGTTACAGGTGTTGATGTGTGTTACAGGTGTTGATGTGTGTTACAGGTGTTGATGTGTGTTACAGGTGTTGATGTGTGTTACAGGTGTTGATGTGTGTTACAGGTGTTGATGTGTGTTACAGGTGTTGATGTGTGTTACAGGTGTTGACGTGTGTTACAGGTGTTGATGTGTGTTACAGGTGTTGATGTGTGTTACAGGTGTTGATGTGTGTTACAGGTGATGATGTGTGTTACAGGTGTTGATGTGTGTTACAGGTGTTGATGTGTGTTACAGGTGTTGATGTGTGTTACAGGTGATGATGTGTGTTACAGGTGTTGATGTGTGTTACAGGTGTTGATGTGTGTTACAGGTGTTGATGTGTGTTACAGGTGTTGATGTGTGTTACAGGTGTTGATGTGTGTTACAGGTGTTGATGTGTGTTACAGGTGTTGATGTGTGTAACAGGTGATGATGTGTGTTACAGATGTTGATGTGTGTTACAGGTGTTGATGTGTGTTACAGGTGTTGATGTGTGTTACAGGTGTTGATGTGTGTAACAGGTGTTGACGTGTGTAACAGGTGTCATTAGAGCAGGGTAGAACATGTGGTTACGGATTTATATTTGTGACATCCCAAACAGACTCTAACCTAACCTAACCAAACCTAACCTGAACCTAACCTGATCTAACCATGTGAGCCAACACCACGTTTTATCAATACAATTTCACTTACACAATCAGCGGTGACCAACAACCTCCAAATAGAATTGTTGGGGGCTGTAATAAATCCCTGCCTCTTGCGACACTCCAATATCTCTCAACCAAGTCACAATACCGAGTCAGGCGGCCACCGAAACCATTCTCTTCTAGTTGAGGTCAATCCCTGGCCAGAAATTATACCTTACCTTACCATAAGTATTCATATAAATATACTATAGATTATATGTATAGCTGCTAGTAGTATAATTTTGCTTTAAGAGATGATAGTCGTATAAAGAAATAATGTAAAATATGATTAAGTGAAATGAGGCGACTCCACCGCAACACACAGAAGACGAAGAAAACGGCTGAAAGTAAACAATGGAATCTGAGGCTGCGGTGGAGACAAACAGACAAACAGACAGACAGACAAACAGACAGACAGACAAACAGACAGACAGAGATGAAGTAATAAATGACTTCCATAGCTTTAATATAGGGATTATAAGAGTTAGTATAAGCTTGAATTAAACCAGAGTGGGATCACCGGTAAGGTATTATTTTTTTTTTGAAATTATACTATATTATTACACTTAACCTAACCTAACCTTACCTAACTTAACCTAACCTAACCTAACAACTAAGGTGGGTCTTTAACAACAACACCTAGTCTAGATTATTACATCGACTAGTCATTAACCAGTGAATTAATAGAGGTAGTTATCGCCTTTGGTCGTGTGATGAACCAGCTTAGGGAGATTGTTAAAATGAGTCTTGTGTTGAGGAGTATTAGCGAGGAGTATTAACGAGGAGTATTAACGAGGAGTATTAACGGGGAGTATTAATGAGGAGTATTAACGGGGAGTATTAACGAGGAGTATTAACGAGGAGTATTAACGAGGAGTATTAACGGGGAGTATTAACGAGGAGTATTAACGGGGAGTATTAACGAGGAGTATTAACGGGGAGTATTAACGAGGAGCATTAACGAGGAGTATTAACGAGGAGTATTAACGGGGAGTATTAACGAGGAGCATTAACGGGGAGTATTAACGGGGAGTATTAACGATCAGCATTAACGGGGAGTATTAACGAGGAATATTAACGAGGAATATTAACGAGGAATATTAACGAGGAATATTATTGGGAAGGCATATTCGTGTTTATTTGTGTAGGGGAAAGATAAATGATTTAGAGAGAAGGGAGAGGGAAAGAGAAGAGTGATAATAACTGTTAGAAGAAGAAGAGGAAGAAAGAGAGAGAGAAATAGGGAGAGGTGGCAAGAGATAGGGAGAAGGAGGAGAGTGTTAATGGCTGGCAAAAGGAAAAGCACGAAAGAGACAAAGAGAGAATGAGAGATGTTTAGATAGTGGAAAGGAACAGAAGATAATGAGGTGGGAGAGTTAGAGAGAACTGAGGAGATAGACAAGAGAGAAAGGAAGAGAAACGAGAAAGGAAAAGAGAAGAGATTTTAGTCAGATAAAGATAAAGAAAGGAGAGAAGAGAGGAGGAAAAAGATAAATAAAGAGGAAAATAAAGAGCAAGAGAGAGAAAGGAAGAGAAAGAACAAGATAAAAACAGAGAAAGGAGATAAAGAAGAGAAAAAATATAATTGAGAACAAGAAAGAGATTAAAGAAAGGCGAAGGAGGTAGGGAGAGTTAGTATCAGAAAAAGAGAGAGGTAGAGAGAGACAGGAGAGAAGTTAGACAAATATACATGGAATAAGAAGGAAGTTAGAGAGAGAAAGAGCTGAGAGAGAGAGAGAGAGAGAGAGAGAGAGAGAGAGAGAGAGTGAGAGAGAGAGAGAGAGAGAGAAGTGGCTGGGCTGGGTGCTGGATAAAACATTTCCCTGCAGATTGTCTTGAATTCATTATAAATATGGAGATGTGGAGACGTGCTCGCCGCCCCTTTACTACCGGTTACGTCCGTGTCTTGTGCCGCGCTGATGAATTATCTCCTGGCCTTACATTGTGTGTAATAATAATAATAATAATAATTAACGGTTTATTGAAAAAGTTCTGCAGCCCGAAGGCTGAAAATATACATTGGACAAAATTGACTTATTACTTACAAAGACATTGGGTGGGTGGGTCGTTTTACAAAAGCTTTCATTACTGAAAGGAGAAGGAACATGAATTGAACATACAAATTATTATAATTTACAGTTGATGGCCTGGGCTGGTCATGGAGACACTAGGTGGTGTGGTGTTCACGTGGTGCAGTAACTCGTCATCGGGTGTTGACATGAAGGACCTCACGTGGTCATGGAGACACCAGGTGGTGTGGTGTTCACGTGGTGCAGTAACTCGTCATCGGGTGTTGACATGAAGGACCTCACGTTGTCATGGAGACACCGTGTGGTGTGGGGTGGTGTCACAGTACCTCACTCTGCTGGGTGGTGTTGTGTTATCTCGTAGTCAGGTGTGAAGCCAACCCACTGTTGTTCCCATGGTGGACTGATTAGCACCTGGTCAGAAGACGGTGGTCATTTTCCAGGGGTGCTTATCTCACTGGTGGGTCACTGCTCTCACTGGTACTGTCTGGTGCTGAATTCACTGTCATAAACACTGTTCATCACTGTTCAACACTGATCCCACTTCTTTCCGAAACGAAATTGTCACTTTTGTTGATATCCCGGAGGTGAGGATGGGTCGGGGAGAGGGACTTGAGGAGTGGGCCGAACATGGCCAAGGGGGCCGCTACTCAGCAGCGCCTGGTAGGTCTTGACCCTCCGGTGGTCAAGGATGTAATGTGTGTGTGTGTGTGTTTTTTTTTCCAATGGCTCTCTCTCTCTCTCTCTCTCTCTCTCTCTCTCTCTCTCTCTCTCTCTCTCTCTCTCTCTCTCTCTCTCTCTCTCTCTCTCTCTCTCTCTCCAGTGATCCACCACCACACACATCACCACCACCACACACCACCACCACACACCACCACCACACACCACACACCACCACCACACACCACCACCACCACCACCACCACCACACACCACCACCACACACCACCACCACACATCACCACCACCACCACACACCACCACCACCACCACCACACACCACCACCACCACCACACACCACCACCACACACCACCACCACCACCACCACCACCACCACACACCACCACCACACACCACCACACACCACCACCACCACCACACACCACCACCACCACCACACACCACCACCACCACCACACACCACCACACACCACCACCACCACCACCATCTTAACATCAACTCCAGCAAGACCTTGACATTAATTTTACTAAGGTGTTCATGTCACACGTGACTCTTGGCCCACGTGCTGCAGCTACACGCCCTCTTAGTGTGACAGTCAAGGGCGTGGTGGGGGCGCGGGGGTCGTGTGCGGGCGTGGAGGTGTGTGGGGAGCGCGGGGTCGTAAGGAGGGCGCAGGCTGGAGGGGTGGGGGGCGTGATGAAGTAGTTGACAAGAGAAAATTTAGGAAAATATTGATGATTATTATGACCGTAAACACGAAATAATAATAATAATAATAATAATAATAATAATAATAATAATAATATAATAATAATATACTCCTCCTGCCAACGAAATCTGAACTAACATAACATAGCCCCGTTAACACCAAAAACAACTTACCTCACATAATCCTATTTTACTGAGTGGTATTTTTTTTCCTCATGTAAACAAGCTTCCTAATTATAAACAGAACAAGACCGCCCTCAAAAAAAAAATATAGTTACCTCACACTACTTTGGATTATTAAACGACTTTGGACTATTGAAACTATTTTGAAGGGTTTAAACTACTTTGGGGTATTAAAACACTACTTTGGAATCTTAGAATTATACTATGTATTTTTTTAAGCTTTTCTTTGGAATATATCAACATTAATTGGGATTAAAACCTGCACAGTAGTCTTTTAAAACTAATTTCTACTATTAAAACACACTAATTTGGACTAATTTCTACTATTAAAACACACTACTTTGGACTTAAACAACAATTCACTATTAAATCACCACTTTGGACTCATAACACACCACTTTGGACTACTCTAACGGGACAAATTAAAATAGAAGAATGTTAACGTGAAACAGGTTAACATAATTCCCTCTTATGTTAGTCGAGTGAGAGAAGTTCTCTTGGGAGGAACCAATTAATCTTCTCACACTTGCTATTACCACTTACTTCCTGGCTTATGTCTTGTTATTGTTGAATTTGTTGAACTTTATCGAAATTACTTTTATTTTAGTTATTTTATTTTATTATTTTTAGTATTTTTTTTTATCTTGGTGATTTATAACTTTACAGGTAGATGGCATGTATGGTAGGTAGGGAGGTTAGGATAGGATAGGATAGGTCAGGATAGGATAGGATAGGATAGGATAGGTCAGAATAGGATAAACATACCTTTATTTCTTACCTCCCCTTCTCCTTCCCTCTCCCCCCACCCCCTCACCCCTCCCCCTAAATCACTCAAAATAGAACATTGATTCTCTCGCCTTCCCTTCCCTATCCTCTCCACCCGTCCGTGAGAGATTTTGTTTCCGCTCGATAACTTTCCATACACTGGCTGGATCGGGTTTTTATTTGGGTCTGAGAGATATATTAACACGGAGGTCTTGCTTGGGTCCTTTCCAGCCCGTGTGATTTATAAAGGATGTGCTATATTACTTTTGAATTTTAAAGACAATGATCAACTCTCATTTTTTTTGTTAATTTGTTTATAAAATGTTATAATTAAAAGGGAAAATGGGAATCTGTTTCAGGTATGGTTTTGTGGTGATCTTATTTTATCTATGCTTGCTTCGTGTGTGTGTGTGTGTGTGTGTGTGTGTGTGTGTGTGTGTGTGTGTGGTGTGTGTGTGTTTGTGTGTGTGTGTGTGTGTGTGTGTGTGTGTGTGTGTGTGTGTGTGTGTGTGTATGTGGTGTGTGTGTGTGTGTGTGAAAACATTTATTGTGCATCTTAAAACATCAAGTGTCCAGCCAATAATGACTCCTGAAACACTCCATTTACCACTTGATTACCTTAAGATCAGTGGTAATTTGCTAGTGCTTTGTATTTTAATAATTTTTCAATATATTTTATTTTTATTTATTTAATTTATTTATTTATGTCACTTGTATGTGTTATTATAGGGTCTCTTCTCTTCTCTTCTCTTCTCTTCTCTTCTAGGATCTCGTACACTTCTCTCTCTCTCTCTCAGGCGTGTCAATTGTTTAGTTCTCCTCCAACCTCTTCAGTCTTTATATTCTGCCAATACTTATCTCCGGCCACTCCACTACTCCTTCTCTTCCGGTCTCACCTGTCCCTTGATTTATCGCCTCTAATTACCTGGCCAGGTTTTACCACGGTTCAGCACTATCTTTTCTCAGTTGTAATTTGGAGTTTTCGTTGTATCCAGTGAAGGAGTTTTTACAGTGAATTTGTTTATGTATGTATGTATGTATGTATGTATTTCTGTGTGCGTGTATTACGGAGTATATCCACACACCAATGTTTATATCCTAAGTACATGTGTATATTTTTTTAGCATATATACGTGAATGTATTATATGATCCATGTATGAATGTATTAATATACGTACAATACATAAGGGGGTGTGTGTATCCGTTTACGTGTGATTCTGAATAGATATTTCACCAATGCATTTACAAAGAAACAGTACAGGGTCGATACCAGTTCAAGTATTGACTCCGGCGACACTACACACACACACACACACAATGTGACCAAATATAGGTTACCTGGTGGCAGAACAAGGTCAAGGTCATAGCCATAGGTCAATAGGTCACAAGTAAGAGCCCTTGATACAATTGTGATGCGTCTCTCTCTCTCTCTCTCTCTCTCTCTCTCTCTCTCTCTCTCTCTCTCTCTCTCTCTCTCTCTCTCTCTCTCTCTCTCTCTCTCTCTCTCTTGCTTTAGCCTCACCCATAATAACACCACAGCAACCAGCCAATCATCCAACCAGACCCTATCAACCAACCAGCTAACTAATCCAATAACCACTATTTCACCCCCCCCCTTAAAATTATCACGAGCCCTAACATACACTAGAGGAGGGGGGGGGGGTGTTTCATAATCATTAACTAATCGAATAGCAACACACAACACTACTACCACTACCACCATAGCAATTAAAGCAACAAAAGCTGTTTTAAGATTATCAACTACCAACACACACACCACACACACATACACACACACACCACCACACGCCACACACCACCACACGCCACATCTCTATCAACACTTCCCATGCCTGCAGCCTTCCTCACATCTCAGCGTCTCTGTTAGGCTATCCTAGCTCTCTCAGACGTATTGGTTGTTCCTGAGAGTTGTGGGCGGCACAAGCAGTCGAGTCGAGGGCTTTTGGACCACAGACAAGCAAACGGGAAAGGACCCTTGTGCATGAAAGCAATCTTGGGTGTTATATAAGAGAACCTGGAGGGAAGGGATGTTGCTTGACGATTCTCTCTCTCTCTCTCTCTCTCTCTCTCTCTCTCTCTCTCTCTCTCTCTCTCTCTCTCTCTCTCTCTCTCTCTCTCTCTCTCCTTAAGCCTTGAGATAACTTTGAAAAACCTCAGGTACCTAATGTGATAGTTTCCTTATTATCTCTCTTGTCTCATTAAGAATTATCTCTCTATCTCTCTCCTCTCCCTCTCTAGTCGAGCCTTCAGATAGAGACATTTTATTTCTGGGGCTGAGAGATTTTTATTTTTTATTTTGTTTATTTTTTTTTATTTTTTTATTAATTTTTTTTCATTGGGTGTCGGTTAAGTGAGTCTATTTTACGTACACACACACACACACACACACACACACACACACACACACACACACACACACACACACACACACACACCGCACCGATAGATATAAGAATAGCACCATCCCATCTGTTGTTAAAATAATAAACAACTCCTGATTTATGTACTGTACAGCCCTGTAAATGTATTCAATGCATATTATATCATTATGTCTAAATCAACTGTAAGTCTTTATATTTTCAGCCACTCTATTAATAAACCGTTTATTATTATTATTATTATATTACTCACACTCTCTCTCTCTCTCTCTCTCTCTCTATTTCTTAACCTGTCTCTCTCTCTCTCACACTCTCTCCCATTCCTTTCATTTTCTATCTGTCTTAATCTTTCCCCCTCAATTTCCTTCTCTTCCCTCCCATCTCCTACTCTCCCCTCTCTTCCTCCAATCCCTAACCACCTCCTCCTCCTCCCCCCCCACTTACATACATCCCCCTTCCCTTTACCTCTTTTCCTCCCCTCCTCTCCCTCCTGTGTGTCTTGCCCATGTTCTCCTTCTTTCCTCTTCCTACCTCTCCTCCTACCTCCCCCCCCTACCTCCCCCCCCTACCTCTTCCCCCTACCTCTCCCCCCTACCTCTCCCCCTATGTCTTCTTCCTGCTCCTACTCTCCCTCTGGCCTCCCATATGTCAACATCCTCCTCCTCCTCCTCCTCCTCTTCTTCCTCTTATTTTTCCTCCTCCTCCTACCACCCCAGTGACTTCCTTCTCCTCCTCTTCATCCTCCCATCCTACCCTCCTCCCTCCCTATATCCTCTTCCTACTCACTCCCTCTCTATCACTCTAGACCTTCAACAACCAACACCCCTTCTGGTGTAGACTTAATGACCATTCCCTCATTTGCATACTGTAACACACCACTACTATAGAGTACACAAGACCAAACGACTTTTTTCCCCCTTAGTAAAGTGTCAAGTGTTGTTCTATTGAGGTGTATAGGATGATGAAGGATGGGGAGTAGGATGATGGAGGATGGGGTGTAGGATGATGGAGGATGGGGTGTAGGATGATGGAGGATGGGGTGTAGGATGATGGAGGATGGGGTGTAGGATGATGGAGAAAAGGGTGTAGGATGATGGAGGATGGGGTGTAGGATGATGAAGGATGGGGAGTAGGATGATGGAGGATGGGGTGTAGGATGATGAAGGATGGGGTGTAGGATGATGAAGGATGGGGAGTAGGATGATGGAGGATGGGGTGTAGGATGATGGAGGATAGGGTGTAGGATGATGGAGGATGGGGTGTAGGATGATGAAGGATGGGGTGTAGGATGATGGAGAATGATGTTAGAGTAGAGATTAACTAAGGAAGGATTAGGATGATGGTAGAGGCAGTAAACACAGGTAGGTAGAAGTAGGTCAGGATAGGGTGAGAGAAGGAGAAGAAAAACAAGTAACGTTGATAAGAAATGGATAGGTAAGGTGATTGTGGATAAGGGATGAGATGGATAGACGGGAAGAGATAGAAGGAAAGGAGAAGGGAATGGAGAAGAGATGGAGAAGAGAGAAGAGAGAGAGAGATTGAGAGAGAGAGAGAGAGAGAGAGAGAGAGAGAGAGAGAGAGAGAGAGAGAGAGAGAGAGAGAGAGAGAGAGAGAGAGGCTCTGACGTTGTTGTGTTTAAGTTTAGAGAAGATCAATAGAGAAGAGGGGAGTGGAGGGGGATTGGAGAGAGGGGGGGGGTTGTATTCAGTTAGACAGACAGCAGACAGACAGACGGGAATACGAGACAAAGAGACAGACGGGTAAGGGTGACTGTGGTATTGTTAATCTAAAGGGTGATACTATTGAGAGGTTGGGTTTAGACAGGCAGACAGGAACATAAACAATCATAGACAGAAAAGGAGAGAGAGAGAGATAGAGAGAGAGAGAGAGAGAGAGAGAGAGAGAGAGAGAGAGAGAGAGAGAGAGAGAGAGAATTGTTGATGTGGTCGAGTTGAGACAGAAAGAAATGAGGAGTGTTTTATCAGTGTGTGTGTGTGTGTGTGTGTGTGTGTGTGTATAAAATACTTGTCTAAACATCCTTCTACCTTGTCCCTCTTTCCCTTCTTCCCCTTCTCCCCCCCCCCCTCTTCCCTTCACCCTTCGTCTCCTTCCTCCCCATTTCCTCCTTATACCTTCCTTCTACCTCATCCCTCCTTCCCCTTCTTCCTTCCCTCTCCCCTCACCCCCTCCAACCTTCCCTTTCCTCCCACCCCCTCCAACCTTCCCTCTCCCCCCACCCCCTCCAACCTTCCCTCTCCCCCCACCCCCTCCAACCTCCCCTTTCCTCCCACCCCTTCCAACCTTCCCTTCCCCCTTTCATCTCTTTCCTTTCTCTTTCTCGCCTCCCCTTCTACCTTCCCTTTCTCCTTTCAATCCTCTCCTTTCCCCCCTTCCCCCTCCCCTTCCATTCCCCCCTTCCTCCTCTCTCCCCTCCCCCTTTATTAATATACACAAGAATTATCAAACACAAACAGTCGAGTAACACTTCATTAATTAAGTTGTCTAGGATAACATCACCCTGTAAATGTTGTAAATGTTAATGTGGAATATATGCTTAACGTTTACATGTGATCACCATTTTGTGTGTGTGTGTGTGTGTATGTGTGTGTGTGTGTGTGTGTGTCTTTAGGTTATGTATGTGTGTTTTTAGGGTTCGTATTTTAAGGAAGGCTATTTTAAGGATTATATATTTTAAGGAAAAGAGTGGATGTAATTTGGGATATAGATTAATTTTGTTTTAAGATGAAGGTATATATATATTTTTGGTTTATCTTCTTTATATGAGAGAGAATATTATGGACGTATATATTTTAAGGAAAATCAAAATGTGTTGGGGTATATAATTTAATCTTTTGAGTATGATGACTGAATCCACTGAGTATTAGAACCATTGTACTCAAAGGCACAGCTCGTCGTATTCAAAGGGTAAAGCCATCGTACTCAATTTAAGTGATCGTAATTAAATAGTTAAGCTATCGTACTCAAAGGGTTACATCATAACACTCTAGTTGTTTGATCGTCGTACTCATAAGGTTAAGTCATTGTACTCAAGTTGTTAAATAATCGTACTCAGGTGGTTAAGTCGTCGTACTCAAGTGGTTAAGTCGTACTCATAGGGTTAAGTTGTACTCAAGGGGTTAAGTCATCGTACTCAAGTGATTAAGTTACCGTACTCAATAGGCCGGAATACCTTACTCAGTGGACAGATATATGTATTAGAACAAATGATTTAACATGTAAGACTCCCCATTTAACGGATTATGTGAAGCAGGAAGTCCGTTATATCGAGGGTCCGTTATATGTGAAACCCCCATTTAACGAATTATCAGGAGAAAAAAATACGTTATATCGAGGGTCCGTTATATGTGAAACCCCCATTTAACGGATTATGTGAAGCAGGAAGTCCGTTATATCGAGGGTCCGTTATATGTGAAACCCCCATTTAACGAATTATCAGGAGAAAAAAGTACGTTATATCGAGGGTCCGTTATATGTGAAACCCCCATTTAACGCATTATCAGGAGAAAGAAATCCGTTATATCGAGGTTTCACTGTAGCCAGGTGGGTCTTGTTCACTTGGTCGATGTATAAACACCATTATTGGGACACCCTGTAGATGTAAACACTATTATTGGGACACCCTGTAGATGTAATTTCCCAGTTGTCCTGACCAATAGAGAGGAAGGAAAAAAGAACTACCTGACATTCATTCAGACATTGATTAACGAAGCGGTATTTATCAGCGAGTGTGTTCCAACAAAGTACAATTTAACGTTGAAGTGCGTACACCAATTAAGAGTTGATGGGCTGTTAAAGGTGACACCTGCCACTACCTGGACAAGAGGGAAATATCTTCACTTAAAGTTGGAATAAATCAAAAGCCAATGTAGGAAATGAAGGAAATTAGCGTGAGAAAATGTATGGGGAAATGTATGGGGAATTGGATGGGGAAAATGTATGGGGAAATGTATGGGGAATTGGATGGGGAAAATGTATGGGGAAATGTATGGGGAAATGTATGGGGAAATGTATGGGGAATTGGATGGGGAAAATGTATGGGGAAATGTATGGGGAATTGGATGGGGAAAATGAATGAATTAATGTATGGGAAAATGTATGAGAAAATGTATTAATATCAATCAGGTGAGTTGTTCTACCTAGCTGATGAGTCTGTCCGTGTTAATACATTTTGATAAACAAGTAAAGAACAATAAATAAAGTAAATTGGGTTAAATAACGAGAATAGTGACTTAAGAGTCTCCAACAGCTGACGATTCTAACTACCATAGTGTGTGTGTGTGTGTGTGTGTGTGTGTGTGTGTGTGTGTAAAGTTGCCCGAGTATCTAGTTAGGGAAGGATTCATACACAGTCATTAAATCACCCACACAAAAATATAAAAAAGTTGTTAGGTAAGAAAATGTTGGTTGGCTGGTAAAGAGAACGCCCCAGCAAGTGACGACGACCTACAGCAGCGGTCTACAGAGGAAGTACACGAAGATGACACTAAAGAATGCAATTTCCCAACTTAACTCACTCTGCATACGCCAAGAACGTCCAACACAGATCTTAAATAAGCTTAAGTAGACAGCCCAAGAAACTCCAACAAGGTAGTTAGGAGTTATAACTACTTATGTGAGAGGCAGGAGGAGATGGGGAGGGGGGGATGGAGACGGGGGTGGAGGAGAGGGGAGGTAGGTTGTAGCAGCCAACTCCAGTGAGAAGTTAGACCTTATAACTGGTAGGATTGTTGACAAAGGCTCCCAACAATCCTGGGAATGGGAATGGGAACGTGTCCAAGGGAACGGTTTGGCAGGGACCCAGGCATACAGTTCCTTTCCTAAGATTACTTGTGACAGCGGAAAATGTCTCGTGACCATGCATATTCATTCCTGGTGATGGAGGGAAGGACTCAGAGAGAGATAAAGTAGGTAGAGAAACTGAGAGATGTGAGAGAAAGTGAGAGAGAGAGAGAGAGAGAGAGAGAGAGGGGGGGGGGAAGGGGGGAATCTCGCGAGTCTAAATTATAATATCATTGAAAATAGAAAAAAGAATCAGAAAACCGACTAAAAAAAATGGATGAAAGAGATAAAGATAACGTGAAGAGAAAAAATGAAGAGGGAGAGAATGATAAAAAAGATAACTAGAGACCTGGGTCCTTGTCTTCTCTGAGTCAACACCCGAGCTTCGTGCCCTCAGACGGTGCAGCTCAGACACCCTGTTATTCTCTGGCCGATGGAGGATGCGACAGAAATATACGCGTCGTTTTTTTATCACAGTTACCCCCCCCCCCCCAGTCTCTCTCTCTCTCTCTCTCTCTCTCTCTCTCTCTCTCTCTCTCTCTCTCTCTCTCTCTCTCTCTCTCTCTCTCTCTCTCTCTCTACACGGTATAAGCAAGTGTTCTCGCCTCTAAGACTCAGAGGGTGAGAGTCTGGAGGCAACCCACGTGTACCGCTGCCACTGTAAGAACAGAATCAGTAGATAGAAAAAATTAATTAGAATAACGAATGAAAATGAGTAAAAGGAAGAAACAATAATGATAACCGTGATAATTTGTAATAATAATAATAATAATAATAATAATAATAATGATAATATTATTAGTATTAATCCATAATGCTTATGTTATACACTGCCTTCCTCCCTGGACGCTATACACTCTCCAGATGCCGCGCGAAGCTGATGCCCCGAGGATAGGTGTTGCGCTTTGTTTGATTCCGTGTTTTTTTTTTGTTTTTTTTTGCTTGTCCGGGCGATATCTCGTTCATTTATTTTTCTGGTGTTTATAATTAGTTTTGAGGAAATATTATTATTGTTATATTTTATTTGTATCCATCAATAATAACTAACAGTAGCAACAACAATAACAAGAACAACAACATTCATCCTACCGTCTTCCCTCAGTCTCCCCCCTCTCTCTATCTCTTCTCTTCTCTCTTCTTCTTCCTTCCCGTCTACCATTCTCACCCTCCCTCTCATCTCCTTCCCCCTTACCCTTTTTACCCTCAGTCCTCTATCTCTCTCTCTCCCTCTCTCCTCTTCCCCTCCTCACCCCCTCCCTCTCTCCTCTTCCCCTCCTCACCCCCTCCCTTCTAACCCTCTCCTCCTCTTTCCTCCCCTCCCTCCCCCCTTTGACCCATTTCATCCTTCCTCCCTTCCCTTCCCCCTCTCACCCACCCTTCCCTATCTCCCCTATTCCCCCCTCCCCTCTCTCCACCCCCTCCCTCAATTCTCACCAGTATGTCTCACTTCCCTCCCCTCCTGAACACTCTCACTTCCCTCCCCTCCTGAACACCTACTCTGAAGAGATTAAGTGGAGGTACCCATTAAATCTATTAACTAATGGCTAATAGGGAGGGCGTGTTTTAATGGTGGCGGAAATTACCACTACGGCAGTGATCCGGTAAAGATTATTATAGTGAGGGAGAGAGTGAGGGAGAGAGTGAGGGAGAGGGTGAGGGAGAAGGTGGGGAGAGTGAGGGAGAGGGTGAGGGAGAGTGAGGGAGAGGGTGAGGGAGAGTGAGGGAGAAGATGAGGAAGGGTGTAGGAGGGTGGGAATGAGGGGGGGGGGGAAGGTGAGGGAGCGAGATGGCAGAGGTTGAGAATGATGGAGTGGGAGGGGTAGAGAAAAGAGGGAGAGGGAGATAAAGAGAGAAAGGATAGGAAGAGTGACACTCGTCATATATCTCCCTCTTCCTCGCCTACCCTCTCATCCCCCACTCCTTTTCCCTCTTTCCCCACACTCTTTCAACTCTACCCCGCCCATTATTCCTCCTCCCCCCACCCTCTTTTAACCCCACTCTTCCCACTCACCCAATCTCTTTCAGTTCCCCCTCTCCCCTCTCCCACGCCTCTCCTCAAATCCCTGTTGATCCCGTGTAACATACCGTGTCCACCTCTCCTCTGTTGCTCTTTTTCCCACTACTGTGAGAGTGGGAGAGTCAGGCTGAAAGAGGGAGACGTGGAGGAGAGGGAAGGTGAGAGGGAGTGTGATAGGGGTGACGAAAGTGAGAGGGAATGATTGGGAGGTAACCGAGAATGAAGGTGAGAGGGAGTGATGGGAAGGAGAGAGAGAGAGAGAGAGTTAGGGAGACGACAGAGGAAAAGAGACAGACAGACAGACAGACAGACAGACAGACAGACAGACAGATAGACAGACAGAGACATAATATCCCCTCACCCAGGAAAGCCTACGTCATTATATCACCCCATAGATATATAAAGCAAACAGATTTAACTATACACTGCTATACAGATTCAACTATATATATACCATACCGCTATACTGTATACATATTATAGTCACCTGTATGATAACACGTCAATGTTACTAACTCTTTTCTTTTCACTTTACAGGTAAGCATCACCTTTACGGAGCTCCCAAAGGTTTGCCAATGTACCTGTAGAAACCACCTGTCAACCTCTTAGACACCATCTCCCTAACCGTATGTGTATAACTGTAACCTAGTCCCTCTTGTATATCTCTAAATCTCCCTGTATATCTAAATTATTCTCCTTTAGTCTTTAGAATTAATTTAATCTTTACCTGTAACCTGTAGTAATTAACTCATTAGGCCTTAAGCTCTCTCTCACCTGTAGTAATATAAAATCTATCCCTGTGTATCTAGATATTTACCCCCCCCCCCAACCTTCCACCCCACCTACCTAATATCCCCTCCTTCTCCCCAACGGTATCAAATCCCCCTCTTCCCCCCTTCCCTTCCTTCCTCCTCCTCCTAACTGTATCAAATTCCTCTTCCCCTTCCCCCTGCCAAATGTATAAAATTATCTTCCACTCCCCCCTTTACCCGTATATATATAGCAAGTTACACCTGTCCTTATATCTAGATACTAAATCATCAACCTCTACCTGTAGATTATAACACCTGTAATTAACAACTGTAGATACCTGAGTGATTATTTGTTTTATTTAGAGATTATCCCTCGCCCTTTCTATTCCAGTAGTTAATTTAATGTGTCTGTTTGTTTGTCATCGTGTTTGGCCTGCATTATCATCAAGCTTCTGTGCATGGTAAGGATATTTCTCTGTGATGTATTTATATTGATCGTGTTTTTATTTGTGTTTGTGTATGTGTGTTTTTTGGGGGAATTTTTTTTCCATGATGTCGAGTTTGTGGTATTGGCATCTAGTGGGTATTTTAGTGTTTGTGGGTTTTTTTATAGAGTTAATGAAAATAGTTTCCTACGTGTGTTTATATATATATATATATATATATATATATATACATATATATATATATATATATATATATATATATATATATATATACATATATATATATATATTTATGGTGGTCGTTTGTGTGTTTTTTTATTACTTGGAAGTTTGTTAAATGTTTTTTTTTTCAACACTTCAACTGTATGAATATAAAATTGTTTGTAAATGATTCTTCAGATTCTTCTCGAGAATTTAAGTGAAAACAAAACAGTCCATCTAAATACAATTCATAAAAGATCCCAATTTATATAAAAAAAGTCTGATCTAAACAAAAAATATATAAAGTCTCTTTAAAAATGTATATCAGATTAGAATAAAATAATGCTGTAATACGAGACAGCCTCAAATTTCTGAACATATCGCTTTTGAATCATCTATAGAATATTCCCCTCGATCTTACACCCACTAGTTCTGTAAACACGAGATCTTGCACTGAACCCCGAAGTAATTTTTGTATCCGTTAGCGCAAGGTTGTTGCTTATTAGGTGACCCGGGGCAGCTTAACATGACGTGCGAGGTCAGGTCAGGTCAGGTCAGCAGGTCTTTAATCTGAACCTGATTAAGCTGGTGTGGATATGTTGACACAGTGAGAGCCTACAGACGAGCCATGTAGGGAAGGTAAACGTCACTCTTCGTTAAGGTGTTATTACGAAGTGAAACTGTGTTATGTTTAAGGTTTGTCTTTGTGAGAAACTGTAATATACTTAAGCTTTTCTGTACTGACTTTACACACACACACACACACACACACACACACACACGCACACACACACGCACACACACACACTCCTTTGTTTTCATAATTCATCACTAGGAGAGTCAACATATAGTGAAAATACTTTGTTTTATATAATTAATCAGCCCAACGTTTACAGTTAGCGAAAATATTTTGTTTTTGAATGTTTCATTATCTAAAAGTTGACAGTGTTTTATTATGTGTTCTTTTTTATTATTACAAATGATCATCAGAAAGTGTGACAAAATGTGAAAATAGTTTAAATTGTTTGTTTTTCCCATTCCTCTCACCTCCCCCTCCCCTCACCTCACGTCCCCTCACCTCACCTCACCTCACCTACCCTACCCTACCTTCACCTACCCTCCTCTCCCCTCACCTCACCTCCCCTCCCCTCACCGACCCTACCTTACCTTCACCTACCCCTCCCTCCCCACATCTACCATACCCACCCATTCCCTCATCAACCCAACCTTCACCTCCCATTCCCCTACTTTCCCCTCCCTTCATCTATTCTCCCATCTCCGCTTCCAGCCAACTGTGTGTGTGCAGCCTTCCGTCCGTCCAGCCAACTGTGTGTGTCCAGCCTTCCGTCCGTGACAAATTTGGTGTTGGCTCGATAATTCTCAATAAACTGTGGATTGTCGTCTGTGAGAGCGTATCCTGACACCTGCTCGTTGGGGGGGGGGGGGAGGGAGGGGGTGTCTTTGTCTGAAATGGCTGACAGGGGGTCGTTTTCTGGGGTCGTTGTCCGAGGGTCCTTGAAGGTGGTCGTCTGGGGGTCCTTGTCTGAGGGTCGTCGTCTTGGGTCGTTGTCTAGGATTTCTAACTAGGGTCGTTGGTCGTGTTGATAGACCGTGTAATGTTTTCGGTATAGACGTTTGAGTTAATGACGTTTATTTTTATTATTTAGGGACGACCTCATCCTAATATAACCTAACCAAACCTAATCCTAACCTAACCTAACCTGACCTAACCTACCCTATTCTAACCTAACCTAACCTAACCTAATCTTGTAACCCTCAAAAAAATAATTAATATTCATTATAATTTACCATCAACGAGTCTCACTAATTAGGCAAAAAAAAGTCCCCTTGAAAATAATGATAAATAATTAATAATTTGGCCCCTGAAAATATAATTAGAGTAACTAATTGACGAAAGTATCTGACGTGTCACACTGGTGGATAAATTATGAGAATTATTTTGTTACGAGTTCTTAGGCAAATAAGTAATTAGTTCTCTCTCGAAAGTCGTATTTTTGTAAGTAATTATTAGAAAAACAATAATTAGTGCTAAATCCAAAGATATTCTATTTTGTGAGTAATTATTAATACAAAAATAATTGGTGGTCATCTGAAAGTATCTTAGTGATTAGTTCAAGTAATCATAAATGTTGATTACGACTAATTAAGAAAGACGTAAAAGTTAGTACTTGTTGAATGATGTTATTATAGTGAATGAGCCAACCTAGTTTACGTGTTGTTGTTGTTGTTGTTGCTTTAAAGCTGATAAATACATAACAACAACAAAAACAACAATATAATTAACTTAGATGAACAAGACAGTCAGATAAATATATATTAAGATTGTTTTTGTTATTTTTATTCTTTTTATTATTTTTTCTTGTTTTTCTGGTGTTGTTTTTCTGGTGTTTTGTATTTTCATGTTTAATGTTTTTATTTTTTAATGTTTTTATTGTTTATTTCATTTTTTCCCATTTTTTTTCTCTTTTCATTCTATCTTGTTTTTGTTTTGTTCATGTTTTATTTTGTATTGTTTTCCTTGTTTTCTCATATATTTTTTCCCCTCTTAAAATTTATGTATTTTTCCCCCCTCGTGTTTATTTCCTTGCCTTTTCCCCTTGTTTTTTTTTTATATTTTCTTTTGTTTTTTCCCTCTATTTCATCAGCCTTTTGCTAAACCTCCACAAGCGACCGTCTTCAAAGTGTAGGAAAAGTTTTAATGACAGATATGATTACGGCAATTATTCACCTCTGCTCGTGTGCAAAAACCAATAGATTTTTCTTTTTTGCCACGTTGCTGCAATGTCTCTCTCTCTCTCTCTCTCTCTCTCTCTCTCTCTCTCTCTCTCTCTCTCTCTCTCTCTCTCTCTCTCTCTCTCTCTCTCTTGTAGTTGTATTGTTTGATGTTCAGTCTTTAGTTGCAGTTTTAGGGGAGGGAGAGGTTGTGGTGGGGGAGAAATGGTGCGGTGTGGTGTGGTGTGGTGAGGGTGTTGGGGGAAGGAAGGGAAGGGTGAGTAAGGATGAGGGAGGGGTGTAGTGGAGGAAGGAGAGAGAGAGAGAGAGAGAGATTGTGTAAAACTGACAGTACTGACACTCACACACACACACACTTACATACATACATACATGAATATACATACCTAATACCGCCATAAGTATTTTATCTCCCCGTTAACTCTCATAATATTGTTAATTATACACTTAAGTCTTCAAGAGTCACTTAGGTGAGGTCAGAGGGTGAGGCCCTTCACGTGACCTGGCATAATACCTGTCTTACCTGTAATTACCTCCTCTACCTGTGTGTAAATTAAGTCTCTACCTCTATGTAAATTAACCCCTCACCTGTAAGCTAATTAACCCTCTATCTGTATGTTAATTACCCCCTGTACCTGTATGGTAATTAAGGCTCTACCTGTTTGTTAATTAAGCTTCCACGTGTGTAAATTAACCTTGTATTTTTAATTCCTGCTGTACTTCAAAGGCTTCGTATCCTAAAGACTGACAGACAGACAAAAGACATTTCAAAAACATCGTCCAGGTTATCCACCAAGAACACCAACGACAACCACAATAACAAAAAAAAACATCACCACCACCACGAACAGCAACAACCACAATAACTACAACGACAACAACAATACCACCACAACCACACCAACAACAACCACAATAACAACAACGACAACAACAATAACAAAAAAAAACATCACCACCACCACGAACAGCAACAACCACAATAACAACAACGACAACAACAATACCACCACAACCACACCAACAACAACCACAATAACAACAACGACAACAACAATAACAAAAAAAAACATCACCACCACCACGAACAGCAACAACCACAATAACAACAACGACAACAACAATACCACCACAACCACACCAACAACAACCACAATAACAACAACGACAACAACAACAACACAACACCACCACCACCACGAACAGCAACAACCACAATAACAACAACCACAACAACAATACCACCACAACCACACCAACAACAACCACAATAACGACAACAACAACAACACAACAACCAACAACCACAACAACCACACCAACAACAACCACAATAACGACAACAACAACAACACAACACCACCACAACCACAACAATACCACCACAACCACCACAACAACCACACCAACAACAACATATAACAATATTTGGAGAGTATGAAAATAAGGAAATTACATGAGATAAAAAAAATCGATAATAAATATATAAAAAATATAATAAAAGTGAATAGATACAACTGAAAGGAATCATTAACAAGGTCCTCAAGTGGGTGTAATTGTCGCTTCAAACAACAAGAGATGTTAATGGAGAGTTAATGGGTGTGAATAAGTTATTATTTTTTTTTTTGTTTTAGTTACATTTCAAAGGGAAAGGTCATTAGGTGTGAGAGTGTGTGGGTGAGGGAGGGTGTGTGGGTGAGTGAGAGTGTGTTGGTGAGGGAGGGTGTGTGGGTGAGGGAGGTGAGGGAGAGTGTGTGGGTGAGGGAGGGTGTGTGGGTGAGGGAGGGTGTGTGGGTGAGTGAGAGTGTGTGGGTGAGTGTGTTGACTGGTGGTGACGGAGAGTGTGTGTGGGTGAGTGAGGGTGTGTGGGTGAGAGGGGTGAGGGAGAGTGTGTGGGTGAGGGAGGGTGTGTGGGTGAGGGAGGGTGTGTGGGTGAGGGAGGGTGTGTGGGTAAGGGAGAGTGTGTGGGTGAGGGAGAGTGTGTGGGTGAGGGAGGGTGTGTGGGTGAGTGTGTTGACTGGTGGTGACGGAGAGTGTGTGTGGGTGAGTGTGTTGACTGGTGGTGACGGAGAGTGTGTGTGGGTGAGTGAGAGTGTGTTGGTAAGGGAGGGTGTGTGGGTGAGGGAGGTGAGGGAGAGTGTGTGGGTGAGGGAGGGTGTGTGGGTGAGTGAGGGTGTGTGGGTGAGTGTGTTGACTGGTGGTGACGGAGAGTGTGTTGACTGGTGGTGACGGAGAGTGTGTGTGTGGGTGAGTGAGAGTGTGTTGGTAAGGGAGGGTGTGTGGGTGAGGGAGGTGAGGGAGGGTGTGTGGGTGAGGGAGGGTGTGTGGGTGAGGGAGGTGAGGGAGAGTGTGTGGGTGAGGGAGGGTGTGTGGGTGAGGGAGGGTGTGTGGGTGAGTGTGTTGACTGGTGGTGACGGAGAGTGTGTGTGGGTGAGTGAGAGTGTGTGGGTGAGGGGGGGTGGTGAGGGAGAGTGTGTGGGTGAGGGAGAGTGTGTGAGTGCGTGGGTGAGGGTGCTGATTGTGGGAAGATCAGATCAGTGTGGGAGATGGAGAGAGAAGAGAGTGCGTTGGGGATAGCATCAGTTAAATGTGGGAGAGAATAAAGGAGAGAGAAGGAGGGGGGAGAGTGTGTGGGGGAGAGCTTAACATGGTGTAGGAGAGGTTGGGAGAGTGAGAGGGGAGATTGGGGAGAGTAAGTGAGAGTGGGGACTGAGTGGGAGAGTAAGTGAGAGTGGGGACTGCGTGGGAGAATGTTAACTAGCAGAAATCAATGTTTTTGGGGAGAGGTTGGGAGAGTGAGTGAGAGTGCGAGAGTTTGGGGGTGTGTGGGAGAGTGTGGGTGAGTGGGAGTAGTATGGAAGAGTGGGGTAGACTGTAGGGGGACTGTCTAGGAGTTGAGGTAGAGTGTGGGAGAGTGAGTGAGAGTGCAAACTACTAATGAATTTTGAGGAGAGCAAGGGAGAGGGTGAGGTAGTTAGCGAGAGGGACCGTGTAGGATATTTTGGGAGAGAGAGAGAGAGAGAGAGAGAGAGAGTGTTAACTGCTGAAAATCAATGGACTGGGAGAGTGAGTGAGAGTGGGTAAGTGTTAACTGCCAAAAATCAATAGTGCGGGAGAGTTTGGGAGTGTGTTAACTACTCAGAATCAATGGTCTTGCAAAGTGAGAGGGAAAAATAGTCAATAGTTTTGAGGATTTGGACAAAAATGGATGAGTGGGAATAGTGTGTGAGAGGGAGTAAACTAGGGTGGATGTGTGTATGTGTGTGTGGAAGAGATAGGAGAAAAAAAGTGAGAGGGTAGAGTGAGGGAAGGAATAGTGAGAGAGGGCATAATAGAAGAGTGAGAGAAGGTCATGTAGGAGAGTGAGTGAGAGGCTTAGATAAAAAAAAAGCGTCGAAAGTGAGAGTTTGGCCTCAAGGAGTGAAAAGGAGATGTGAACATTTATACAGCGACTACAAAAGGTGTGAATAACCTGGGTAATTAGTACAGGTGAGTGTGTGTTTACCTGTGACCTGTGCGCTGTTTATACCTCTAGTGAGTGTGTGGGTGGTGGTAGCGAGGTTATGAGAGAGTGTGTGGTGAATGCGTGGGTAGTAGAGTGGTTATGGCGCCCCACTGGCTCTCTGAAGGATCCGGGTTAGAAGGGGTGGTCGCGTACTGTGTATATGGCGGTGGTGGTGGTGGTGGTGGCTAGTGGTGATGGTGGCGGCTAGTGTTGATGGTGGTGGTGGTGGTGGCTGGTGGTGATGGTGGTGGCTAGTGGTGATGGTGGTGGTGGCTGGTGGTGGCTAGTGGTGATGGTGGTGGCGGCCCAGTTAGTGGAGGGAACGGGGATGTTAGTTCTGGTCCAAATACCAATTTACATGACAGCCAATCAAAGTCGTGGACAGCGGTAGTACGTGCGGGGGGTGGGGAGAGGAGGGGAGTTGCTGATATGTGAGGGAAGGGGACAGGTTGTGGGAGGGAGGCTGGGAGGGGAGGGGGGGGGGGCAGGGTGAGAGACAGAGGGGGGGTGAGTGAGGGTGTGGGGCAGGCGCAGAGTAAATGGGAGCAAGGCAAGGGAGGGTGAGGTTGAGGCCCCAGGGAAAGGGAGTGAGAGACCTCTAGGGAGAGTGTGGGAGAGGGTGAGAAAGAGTGAGGAAGGGAGATATGAATGGGTGATAGGTATTAGATAGGTAGATAGATATAATGTTTCCCTCCCACTAACCCCTCATACCACCTCCCTCTCTTCGTCCCTCCCACTACCTCCCTCCCACTACCTCCCTCCCACCAACCACCTCTTCCCTCCCTCCCGCTGCGTCATCAACCAGTGTTTGATAGTTAAACAAGGCAGGCAAGTCCCTAGTCTTTTTTCCGGCTTATTTAAACTAGATGTATTTAAACGGTCAATAATTCATCTTTACATTATAAAACCCGGGAGCCAAAGTCCAAAGATTATTATCCCTGATTATTGACATTTTCGTAATTCATTTTTTCATGTTTGTCTGTGAAATATTAATAACAAGATAGAGGTAATTAAGTCAATATTGATAGCTTATTGATTTTATCTTCTTTGTGGCAATTAAATTGTTTTTGGTATCACAATTAATTTATCGCTATATCAGTTAATTTGTTTATTTGTGTCAATTAATTTAGATATAATTGTATGTCGTTAATTATCGTTGTATCATTATTGATTTTACGGAAAAATGGTGGAGGGGAAATTAATGTAGGATAGATAGATAGATAGATAGATAGATAGATAAAAATTGCTTGTGAGTGTGTTACTGTATATGAGTGCATATTTATGTTTACATTTTACAAATACAACAGAGATATGATGCCCCCACCACACACACACACACACACACACACACACACACACACACACACACACACACACACACACACACACACACACACATACACACACACACACGAGGCCGCGTTACAGTCGTCGAATAGACTTTGAGACAAATCAATACTGTAGTAAGCTTTGACGTAGTGACTAGACACCTTGTTTGTGAGGGGGTGGAGGTGTGTTTGTTTGTTTGTTTACCTGTGTGAGGAGGAGGAGGAAGTGTACTTGTTTAGGTGTGTGGATGTGTGTAAGAAGAGGAGGAACTATGTTTGTTTACGTGTAAGGAGGAGAAGGAACTGTGTTTGTTTACGTGTAAGGAGGAGAAGGAACTGTGTTTGTTTACGTGTAAGGAGGAGAAGGAACTGTGTTTGTTTACGTGTAAGGAGGAGAAGGAACTGTGTTTGTTTATGTATAAGGAGGAGAAGGAACTGTGTTTGTTTACGTGTAAGGAGGAGAAGGAACTCTGTTTGTTTACGTGTAAGGAGGAGAAGGAACTGTGTTTGTTTACGTATAAGGAGGAGAAGGAACTGTGTTTGTTTACGTGTAAGGAGGAGAAGGAACTGTGTTTGTTTACGTGTAAGGAGGAGAAGGAACTGTGTTTGTTTACGTGTAAGGATGAGAAGGAACTGTGTTTGTTTACGTATAAGGAGGAGAAGGAACTGTGTTTGTTTACGTGTAAGGAGGAGAAGGAACTGTGTTTGTTTACGTGTAAGGAGGAGAAGGAACTGTGTTTGTTTACGTGTAAGGAGGAGAAGGAACTGTGTTTGTTTACGTGTAAGGAGGAGAAGGAACTGTGTTTGTTTACGTGTAAGGAGGAGAAGGAACTGTGTTTGTTTATGTATAAGGAGGAGAAAGAACTGTGTTTGTTTACGTGTAAGGAGGAGAAGGAACTCTGTTTGTTTACGTGTAAGGAGGAGAAGGAACTCTGTTTGTTTATGTATAAGGAGGAGAAGGAACTGTGTTTGTTTACGTGTAAGGAGGAGAAGGAACTGTGTTTGTTTATGTATAAGGAGGAGAAAGAACTGTGTTTGTTTACGTGTAAGGAGGAGAAGGAACTCTGTTTGTTTACGTGTAAGGAGGACAGACAAATATAAATGAAGGACCAACGACAGAAAAACAAGGAAATAGAATAATAAACATGAGTGTAAATGATTTAAAATGGAGAATAAAGGGAGAATAAGCAATAAGGAAGAAAGACTTGAATAGATTAACACTCAGTCAAACATAGGAGTAAGTGCGAATGACAGTGTGAATAACAGGATGAAATAATGGTAAGGGAGAGAAAGAAACACAATAAAGAGGAGGAGGAGGAGAAGTAGGAGGAAGAGAAAATAGGAAGGAATGTAAGGAAAGTAGTAGTAGTAGTAGTAGTAGTAGTAGTTGTAGTGTTTTGTTTAGGGCCATCAAGCTCTAACGCTCAACATCAGCGACTGTAAATTGGTCCATTTTGCGAACGTCGCCTGCCTCGTCAGAACTACATTACTCTCTCTCTCTCTCTCTCTCTCTCTCTCTCTCTCTCTCTCTCTCTCTCTCTCTCACACACCACCAGATATATATATATTTTATAGAGAGCTGAATAGTAAAGTGGTCCGGTTTGTATATTTGGGTTAGTAAGTTTATACGCCGTAAAGCAGGTGATGGTAGAGAGAGTTAGAGTCGCGCCTGCTGAGTTACAAAAAAAATGACGGGAAAAATGTTGTTTGATAGCGGAGGAGAGTGGGCACAGGGGAGGGACGGAGAAGGAGAGGGAAACAGGAAGAGAGGGAAGGAGAGAGGGAAGTTGGAAGAGAGGGAAGGAGATTGGAGCATGAGGTATAGGGGAGGAGAGGGAAGCAGGAAGAGAGGGAAACAGGAAGAGAGGGACACAGGAAGAGAGGGAAATAGGAAGAGAGGGAGAGTGGAGCTGGAAGAGAGGAAAGGGGGGGGCGGAGCTGGAAGAGATGGGGAAGTTGGACGAGAGGGAAGTTGGAAGGGAGGTAGAGGGAAGTACAGTGAGAGGGAAGTATGAAGGAAAGGGATAGTAGTAAGAGATGGAGAGGGAAGTAGAGTGAGAGGAAGAAATGGCGTAGAGAAAGAAGGAAGAGGGTAGTAACGGGGGGAAGGGAGAGTAAAGAATTGGAAGGAAAGAGAATGACAAGTGGGAGTAAAAGACAGTGAGAGAGAGACAGAGAACAAGAGAGAGAGAAAGAGTGGATTGAAACGAGAAAAAATACTCAAAGGGATGATATATTTTGACGAGAGAGAGAGAGTGAGAGAGAGTGAGAGAGAGAGAGAGAGAAAGATGGACGAAAACCTGGCTGTGAATGACGCATGGACCACCTCTTTTATTTACATGTTGGCAACCCTCCAGCACCCGCCCGCCTCTCCCAAACTTTGTCATATTTCTTGAAAGTTTAAATAGTTTCGTCCAGGATTCATGAATGGTACCGCCAGATTATCTTCAACAAACAAACTTTACCCTTAAGTATAATATAAATGTACATATATACGAGTATGTATATTAAACTAGGTGGAACGTTTAGATAGATAGATAAATAGATAAAGCTTTAATATAGATTGATAGTTACTAATTTGGCCTAAAAACTAAAAAAATAAATAAAGTAGTTTGAGATGCATTGGCCATAGTTTGAGTTTATCTCCCTAACTGACCTAAGATAGTGTTTGGATGAGTCAAAGTTTGTATATTTTTAAGGGATGGAGCTTTGTGTCGTGATGCCCTGAGGACGAGATAAAACAGTGAAGGTTTATTTGAAGTGGGTATATTGTTTAAGGGATTAAAACTTTATCTCTTTACACACTCTCTCTCTCTCTCTCTCTCTCTCTCTCTCTCTCTCTCTCTCTCTCTCTCTCTCTCTCTCTCTCTCTCTCTCTCTCACTCACTCACTCACTCACTCACTCACTCAAGATCCAAAGAAACTCACAGGGTAAGAGAATACATCTGGGTACAGTAGAGTCTCTGTATAGTATCAGCGCCATCTTGTTTCACCATCTTTGCGTCATAGCTTAAATTAGGTAGTTAAGGAACATTGTATAATTTACGCATTTTTGAGGATCCACTTTTGCGTTCATCCTCTCCAGCCACTTAAGGGAAAATATATTATCGTACTGTCCTCTTAAGTGATTGTCAGTTTATTTTAGACTGTATTTATAGGTCGTTACAGACTGGCTCCTGATAATCTGTGACTGGTTGACTGGTTTAGATACTGACAGTAATTCTCTAATAGATTTTGGCGGAGAGAGAGAGAGAGAGAGAGAGAGAGAGAGAGAGAGAGAGAGAGAGAGTGTGTGTGTGTGTGTGTGTGTGTGTGTGTGTGTGTGTGTGTGTGTGTGTGACCGTATGTGTGTGTGTGTGTGTGTGTGTGTGTGTGTGTGTGTGTGTCATACTCGAGAATATATGAATACATTTTAACCCGATATGTGACGGAATATATGTATCATAATTAAATCCAGGAATAATACGTATGAGAATATACAATAATATGGAGGTAAATTCGATATAATGTTACTGAATTTATGGTTATATATATATAATTTATTTCGCCTGCTTTAAGAATTATGATTTAAATTAATTATATTTTTTGTAGGGAGTTTTTGACTACCCCCCTCCCCCCCCCCTCCACCCCCAAAAAAATATAATAATAAATAAATAAATAAATAAATAAATAAATAAATAAAATACTCAAATGTGATTATGTTTTGCGTCAAATATTGTTTTATCTGACACAAAAATATTCCCTCGTGAGGACTTTTGCTTTATATATGCTGTGGGAATATTCTGCTTCCAGTTTTGTGGTTCTTATATAGCATAAGGATTACTGCCTTCAGATTTGTCTTTTTTACTCGACATACGAACATATACGCTTCAGAATTGGTGTTTTACTCGATATACGAACGTTTTGGTCTCCTAAAGTAGAGTTTTGTTCGATATACAATTGTTTTGTATCCAGTATTTCCTGTTTTATTTGATATACGAAACGTGTGGCCTCCAGACGGTCGTGTGGCCTCCAGACGGTCGTGTAAGTTATGTGTACATCATGGTGTAGTGACCTCTGTGGCGTGTATCATCTTGTCTTGTGGCCGCAGAGGGTACACCTAACTCGTCCCCTGCCACCACCTGTCATATCCATCTACCTCTTCTGTGTCAGGGCGTGTCGAACATATCTCTCTCTTGGCGAGATTCTGGCGTAATTTTGGGCGTGATTCTGCTGATTCGAGGGCGATTCGGGCGAGATTCTTTTGCCTTGTGTTTATCTCTCTCTCTCTCTCTCTCTCTCTCTCTCTCTCTCTCTCTCTCTCTCTCTCTCTCTCTCTCTCTCTCTCGTTTGTAACAAGATATTCACTTTGCCCTTCATTTGGCCCTCGCATTTCCATCCTTCTCACCCTTCCTTCCTTCCTCTCACTTTCCCCACCCCTCTCACTATGCCCACTCTTCTCTCCTCTCTCCCTTTACTCTTACCACGGTTCCCTCTCCCTCGTTATTTCGAACTCCTCTTCCGTTAATTACTCGTTCCCATCTTACTCTTCCATCCCTCTCTTCCTCTCACTATTCTACCCCTCTATCTCCTCCCTGCTCTTCCTCTTTTTAACCTCTCCCTTCTCTTCTATTAATCCCCCCTCCTAACCCCACTCTTCTTCCCCCACCCTCCTTCCCTCCCTTTCTCCCCAACTCTCCTTCCCTCCCTTTCTCCCCACCCAGAATCTCTCCCTCCCTCTCCCCGGCTTCTCCCTGACACAGTACAGTCGTGGTCGTCTACTCTCAAACATTGCTCCAGTGTTTTGTGAGAGGACGACTCCAGTCTCAGCCAACTTATGCGCCATGTTTGAGGAGAACTTTACCGCCTTTTCTTCACATGGTAATAACAAGAGTTTTTTTTCTTCGTGTTTTTATTTCTCTGAGTTTTGTTTTTTTAATGAATAGTCGTGAGTTGTGTTTTTTTTTTGGGGGGGAAGGAATGTTCTTGTTGGTGTTTGAGTCGTGTGTGTATACGCTCCTGTACACACACACACACACACACACACACACACATTTTACTATTACTACTACTACTACTACTATTACTATGGCCCCTTACGTAACACCAGAATGTCAGCGAGAGAAATACTACATAATTTCTCCCTAAAAAGAAAAAGGCGACCATATGGATTTATTCTCGACAAAATAGTATGGT
Source organism: Homarus gammarus (assembly GCA_958450375.1). NCBI lineage: Eukaryota > Metazoa > Arthropoda > Malacostraca > Decapoda > Nephropidae > Homarus > Homarus gammarus. The sequence continues at coordinate 1,567,151 of CAUDMG010002671.1, read as the reverse complement.
GGAGCATTAGCGACTGATGTATTGTCTGACACCCTTAGACCTCAAGCTCCCACACACACAGTACAAGACCTCTCTAACACGCTGGCATTTAATATTTGGCCTTACGAATACTGATATTTAGACCCATATTACTTTACTGTGGGGGAAAATCTAATAATATCTCGGGGTTAAATTATTGATCTTCCATGTTCTGTTAATAAGGGTTTGTTTGTAGTGTGTTGGAGGTTTAAATGATGGTATTTGATTTTTAACCTTACGTGACCTGATATTAAGGGTGTGTTTACAATATGTTCAAAACTTAAAGTGGTGGTATTGGATATTTAACCTTACGTAACCTAGTATTAAGGGTGTGTTAACAATATGTTGAAGTCTTAAAGGCGTGGTATTGGATTCGCACTGTTATGAACTATTTCAAAGAGCTTAGTTTATAATCCAAGCCAATACTATCGTCACATTCAATTTTAACTCTTATGTAACCCGGTATTAAATGTTCCACTACGGTAAGTAAGAAATTGATGGTGTAAACACACTATTCTCACCTTAGTGGACGCCGTTCATAATGCTCAGTTTACAATACGCGTGAGTATAGACTAGCGTTCAGTTGGCAGCTTTATACATTACTTTCAACAGCGTCAACAGTCAGTATGCTAATGACTTACACACACAAACAACCAACTTACACCCTTAAGTACCCCCTACTACCCTAATGACCCCGCACCACCCCATTACACCATTAACAACCACTAATGGCATGATTTGTGGCTCTCTGACCTTGTACAATGGAACCTTGATTATCCAGTGAGTAGTGGAAACAAATACACATCCCATCTTGAGCCTTTTACCACCTGTGTATTAAGGTCAGGTTACCGTAATGGAGGTGGGGGGAGCCTGGCAACACCTGCTGGCACTCGTAAAACCATCCTTGTGGCACTCTGGTCGAAAGGTCATAATGCCATGGTGTTAGAGGTCATTTGTGTCCTAAGTCAGGTTGAACGAGGTATGAGCGGCGACGACACAAGGCATTATATGTTAAATATTTATAAGACTCCCCTGAGAGACTGATAAAGGGGCGTAGCTTATCATTGATCCTTATAAAGGTTTATAGATTGTGTCTCGATAGATTGTAAGGGTCGATAGATTCTAAAGGTCGATAGATTTTGAAGGTCGATAGATGACACGCCAAACGAGACTGGCAGACATTATAAATTACAATAGATCTCATACCAGAATAAATTACAGAACAAAATTACAATACGAAATATTTATTGTAATTTACGATAGACGACCAACTTAAGGAGAATAAATAGAAACTTTAAACACACAATAAAAAGATCTACGATTTTATTGATTATCGTAAACTGCTGTAGATTACACACCTGAGGAAGATGTATTGTAGGCTACGATAACATAACACAACATTAGACGGTTGTGGCAAAGGCTGATAGATATTTGATATTTATACGGCATTACACGGGTTCACTGACACCTGTAGGTATGTGCAGTTGTAGTAGTAATAGTTGTTTTAGTAGTAGTAGTAGTAGTAGTAGTCGTAGTAGTAGTCGTCATAAGTATAGTGGTAAATAATAGAAGTAGTAGTCATTGTTGTCGTTTTAGTAGTAAGTAATCAGTTATAAGTAGTAGTAATAGTCATTTGTGATTAAGTATAAGTTAAAGATAGTATATAAGTAATTACAAGTAAGTATCGCGTATAGTACTTATAAGTAAGCAGCGTGTGGTGTAAGTAATAAAGTCATATTAGTAGTAAATTTAGTGTATTATTATAAGTGTAACCTAACCTGACTGACACTCAGTACAGCCATCCACTGTCTCGGGTCAGTATTAAGTTAGGTCAAGGGTCATAGGTCAGGGGTCATTGGTTCGGGTCATGTGGTAATGTTCCTCTTGTATATAACATAACACGGGAAAAAATATATATATATATCCGTTGTGTTAATGTTGTTTGTATAAGAGTGGAGTCAAAACTGTTTATATATACCAGTATGTATTTATGTTTAACACACATACAACACTTTATCAATGTTTATAATAATGTAGAACAAACAAACTCGCAAAAAAATTCACAAACACAACAAACAGATTTAATATAAAACATGAAGAGACTGAAGTACCAATCAGATTATATCACGGATTGTAAACTTTCGAAGCCGATTTATTTACATCAAATATTTGGTCTTGTAAAAAAAATCATCTGTAGTGAACGACGTGTAAATGAACTGTAAACAAGGAAAGGTAAAATGTAAACAGGTGAGAAAATTGGGAATAAAGGAGGCAATTGGGGAGACAATAAAGAATACTTTGGAAATAGCAATAAAGAAGGCGAATAGGGGGTAATGGGAAATACATTTAAAATACAATAAAGAAGGGGAGTAGAGGGGTAATAGGTAATAGGGGATAATTAGGTAGGGTAAGGAAAATGGGTAAAAAACAGGGAAATCAGAGAAATAAAGGAAAATTGAAATAAATAGGATATTACTAGAGTAGATGGGTAAGCTAAATAAATAGGCGACTAGTTAATGTAATAGGGAGTGTAGAGTTTTCTTTATTTATTTAAGTGTATAGTTAGTATATATTCCCAAGTCATTTCAGTGTATATATATAAATAAATTCATGAATATATTTCGTCAGTAATTTTCATGATTTTTATTAAATGTTTTTTTTTTTTTATTCTCATCATTATTAAATATCTTCAATTTAATTTTAGGGTTAAAAAAGGTTAATGTGGAAACAGAATTTTACCTGCGTCTGTAAATTAGCGATGCGAAGGTGTGTAAAAGATCTGGATTCATCATCATTAACTAATAACTGGAGTCTGTTAATGACCTGTTAGTTCTGTTTTCTGATGTTCCGTATGCCTCTACTGTTAGTTATAGTCTGTTAATGACCTGTTGGTGGATCAGTCACACACGTATATATACCACACATTACCACATGTATACCACACATTACCACACATTACCACATGTATACCACACATTACCACACATTACCACATATATCCCACACATTACCACATAGACACCACACATTACCACACATGAAAAATAAAAACAATTATGGGGGCAATAGTATGTAATGAAGGTGCGTTGTAACAAAGATGTTTTTTTTAATCAAGATTACGTTTATTACCTGAGAAATCGATATGAACAGCTCATACAAGTAAACGATGCCTCAAGTTACTCGTTGGTGTGTGTGTGTGTGTGTGTGTGTGTGTGTGTGTGTGTGTGTGTGTGTGTGTGTGTTGCATAAAAAGACGAGAAAAAAAATTAAAAACGAAAATAAAAAAAAATCCCACTCTCTTAACCAGACTGTAGAGGTGAAAATAGAGTTATCCCACAATTACCTTAAGTGCGACGACCCAGGGTGACTTATTCGTAATTTTTACCCCTAATTGACGCTCCATTATTTAGGTGGCGGCGCTGCGTTAAGGGGGTAATGGAAACTAATGGGGTCGAAATTTGGTAGTGTTCCAATAGAGACTTAGAGGTTAATGGAGAGTCCCTTGCTATACCAGGGTCATCATCGGCGGATTTTTACCACGCTTGGAAAGAGGAATTTTTTATGATTTTTTCTTTAGGTGGTTGTGGATTTTTGTGATTTATTGTGTGTTTTTCAAGAGGTAAATTCTTGCCGATTTGAGGTTTAGTTTAATTTTTTTTTTTTTTTGTCGTGAGTGAAACAATTGAACCGATTTCTCAAGATTCTGTTGTAATCGGTGTGTGTGTGTGTGTGTGTGTGTGTGTGTGTGTGTGTGTGTGTGTGTGTGTGTGTGTGTGTGTGTGTGTGTGTTCTGCTGGGGAGATAAATTTTGACCCCACATTTTTATTATTTTTGGCGTTTTGTTCTTGTTTTTGTTCTTGTTTTTGTTATGTTGTTTTTTCATTGGGTTGTATTAAATGTTTTGTTTGTTCGGCATGTTTATGTGTTTGTATGTTTGTCGTAGTGTTTGCGTTACAGTACATGTATGTATGTTTTTGTATTTGTGAGACGTGTGTGTATGTATGTATGTATGTATGTATGTTTTTGTGTGTGGAACGTGTGTGTATGTATGTATGTATGTTTTTTGTATTTGTGGGACGTGTGTGTGTGTGTGTGTGTGTGTGTGTGTGGGGATATTATTGTTACACGTTCACTACAGGTCGTGTATATACAGTATAATCCGGGTGTGTGTCTGTCTATGTCTGTCTATTTACCGTCTCTGGTGCTCTGTCTTTCTGTGTGCCCCAAACGTCATCTTTTGTTTTGTCTATTATTTACAAGTTCCTACTTTTTTTTTTGCCTCACACTTTTTTTTAATCAACGTTATTGTCGATTTTAGATATTTTTTTTGTTATAATGTTTTTGCTTTTGTTTTTCAGGCTATTTTTGTCTTTGTTTTTATTGCCTTTTATTTTATGAAAGATGTGTTGATGTGTTTGTTTTTGTTTCTATTATTAACTGGTGTTTTGATTTATGTTTTTGTTATGATGTTTATTTAGTTCAGTCTATTGTTGTTTGTAAGTGTTTTTGTATCTCACTTGTTTTCTTGTTGTTTTGTTTCGTTTTTATTTTGGTGTTTTTGTTTTGTTTTTGTCTGTCTTTGTTATGACTTTTATGCCCACTCTGTTATTATATTCCCTCTTTATTAACTCCCTTTTTTATTTCTCTCTTTTACCCCCATCTTTTGTTTCTCTTGTTACCTCTTTTTAACCCCTCTTTTTACATACGTCTTTTATACATATCTCTTTTAACCCCTCTTTTAACCCCTCTTTTTATATACCTTCTCTCTTTTTTTCCTCACCCCCTCTTTTATATTACACCCCCTCCTATCTTTTTTTTTGATAACCCTTTCCTATTATTTAAGTGATCTTTTTTTTTTTATACATATTTTTCTTTTCTCAATTGCTATCGTGTACTGGGTCGGCAACACAGGCGGGTTTTAAATCTCGTAACTGAACCAAACTTTTTTTTTTTTTTTTTTTTTTTTTTTTTTTGAGGGGGAGTCGTTTCCCAGCATTGTACCAAACATAGTTATACACACGACCACTTTTTTTTTTCCTTCTGGTGTGGTCGTTTGTGTATATTTCCTTTACTAGTTGGTACTGGTAGGGGCAGGTGGGTTCTAGGCCTGTATTTTGAAAGGGGGGGGGGGGCTGAATATTTTGGGATTTATTTTTTTTTTATTTTTGGGGTGTATACAGTAGGTATTTTCAGGGAGGTACTGTATTTAATTTAAGGTGGTTAGGTATTTTTTTTTTTTTTGGGTGGGGGGCAGAGCTCATTACCACCATTTCACTAACACCACACACCACCACGCACCACCACACACCACCACACACAAAACAGGAAATATTTACTAATCGAACCAATAAATAAGAACTAAATACGAATCAAAGTCCTGCTGTTGTTGTTGTGTTATTGTAGTCAGGTGTTCAACAGGTGAAGCTTTTCAACATTATACACAAGTTACGTTCTTGTGCTAGATAACATTATTGTGAGAGATATTTTGTTTATACTAGTTTGGAAAATTTTATAGTGACAAAAAGGAAATGTATTAGCATTGGGAACTATTTTTTTTATATGAAGGAAAAATATAATAGCATTGAGAACTATTTTTTATATGTTTTGTAATTTGTGATGAATGGAAAACCTCATAAAAAGAAATGAATCGGTATGAAATAAAATTATGACCGGAAGTAGAAGGTGAATCTATAAATAGACACACACAAAAACTACGAGATTTGTCACGTATGAGTGGTAGACGTCTGAACCGAACAAAAGGTATAATTAAGGCGAAATGGAATTAAATATCTCTGGAGAGGCTTCAAGATCTGTGTACGAAGGAGGAGAATATTTTTATTCTTGTAAGTCTTGGTAATTTTTTTTATTTGGTGTAATTTGTTCACGTCTTATGCAACAGGTCGTTCAAGTGATGACATTTGCATAAGAAATAATTGATAAGTATCTTGTGTTTTGCCAGTGGGTCGTATTGGTAGTCGTTCGGTAGTCGTTTAGTCGTACATCACAGTTGCTAATAACGGAGGGACACGCGAGAGAGTCGTTGCTACACCTACCTTTCTAATTAACTATGGACACAGAGACACAGGTGTACCACTCCACAGGTAATGGCTCTTGGCAATGATACACATCTATACCTATAATTCATCTATTTAATAAAAGTATTACACCAAATCATATTCTAAAATTAGTCTAGTTTGTTGTTAAGGGATCAGTATGAGGTTAACATCTCGAGTGTCTGGAGCACGTCGCCTCTACGTGCTCCAGAGAATGAACCACTGCGGCTCCGTATATAGAACACCTGGCTTAAAAGACGTAGTTATGAGACACTTATCAAGTACATATATATATAAAAAAAACAGTTTACAGGAGAGACTTTTGACGTACACACAGACAAGAAACCGTGTACACGAGAGACGTAATATAAAACACACACACACACACACACACACACACACACGGTGGACGGACGCAGTTACCACCAGAGACACATAACGTACATACAGATAAGAACCAGTTTACTATATGAGCGACCTTAACACTACCCCCTGGTTCACGTTTGGTACAGGTGAACGACCATTAGTGTATTGAGGCTACTAAGCTACGCCTCTATGAGTAATTTACAGCATCGCTCTGTTAAAGACGATGCAATCTTACCCCCCCCCCCCCTCCACTGTGGTTGTATATACGGCGGATTGAAATTGTTGCAGTGATTGCATTAGATTTATTGTAATTATTCTCGGTAGCTGCAGGTGTTATGATAGTATATGGTGTATTGGAGGTGTGGTGGTGGTGGTGTGGTGTGGGGAGGGGAAGGGAGAGGGGATTATAATGGGGGAGGGAAGGAGGTTGGTTTATGGTAATGGTTGTTGCTGCTAGTTGTACTGTTATTGTTTATTACTGGTTGTTGTAACTATCTGATTATGAAATGAGGTTGTTATTGGGATTAGCTTTTGTTTCTTTTTCTTCTTCTTCCTTTACATCTTCCTCCTCCGCCTCTTATTATTATTATTATTATTATTATTATTTCATTTACGTAATTACAAGTATGTGTGTGACCATGAGTGGGGTGACAAACAGTTCCTTGGTCTCGTGTACAAGTCCCTCAGAGGCTATTTACGTCTTATTGTCATTATTGTAGTTGTTTGTCTCTCCTCTGTACAATGGGTGAGTGAAGCGAGACAATACAGGAGTCATCATTCAATCGGACACAAAACACCGCCATCTGAACAAACACCCGATACAGACCTCACAGTGAATACATAGAAAAATTTGCATGAACTAGACAATACAGGTGAGCTTTGTTATGTTGTGACAAGATGTTATGTCAAGGAATATTTTTTTTTTTTTTTTTTGGCCATATTGTTTGGTATTTGGTTGACATAAATTTAATTCCTCTTAAAGTGAGTTAAAGATCACATAGTCGGTATAATGTTCTTGTACATAATGCTCTTGACTTCTGGTGATAATGATAACCTTTATAAATACCTGTTATCTCGTGTAAGTGACAGTCTGTCTATTTATCTGTTTCAACAGTATGGTGGGGAGTACTAGTGACCTGTGACCTTGTGTTTAACCCATGGTGTATGTTGTCACGACCTGTTGAATACGTGTGTGTGTGTGTCGCTTTGTAACGTTATGTGTACGTGTTTATAAATGCACATGGCCGAGTGTTCCGTTATGTAGCGGTGCGGGTGTGAACGCTAGAGTGTGTGTGTTCATATCCAACATTCAGCTGAGACCAAGAGCTGAATAATAAGTCAACAGGAGAGAGAGAGAGAGAGAGACAGTGTGTGTGATAGGGAGGGAGAGAGAAAGAGAGAGAGTTAGGGGGAAAGAGAGTGTTAAAGGGAAAGATAGAGAAAGGTAGAGGAAAAGGGAGAGAAAGGGTGAGAGATAGAGAGAAATGGAAAGAGGGGAAGAGAGAGAGAGAGAGAGAGAGGGAGAGAGAGAGAGAGAGAGAGAGAGAGAGAGTGTGTGTGTGTGTATGTGTGTAAGAAAAAGAAAGAAAGAGAGAGAGGGCGGGGGGGGGGTGGGGAGGGGGACCGGTATTGTTGTCTCCCTCACTCAATGGCTGACCGAGCACTCTAAACCAGCCAATCAGCGATCGCTTTAAGATTACAGGTCACCAATCATCGATCATTGGACGCATACAGCTAGCCAATCATTACACAATTTGCGATCGTGAACTCTATAATCACCGGCCGCTTTGCGATTGTAGCCCACCAATCACCCATCATTATACGATTGTAGCCCACCAGGCATAGACAAGCTTGTAGCCCTATTCCACCAATCACATATTAGTTTGTATATTCATTCCACCAATCATATAAAGGTTTGCAAATGAAGCCCACCAATCACAGATGAATTTGCGTATTTAGTCAGCCAAATGACCAATCGCCGTTCATTTGTGATTTTAAACCCTCCAATCAGATGAATCTAGAGACTGGCAACCCACCAATCATCAATAACCGGATTCACAACACTTAAGCGTATTTTAGGGGGAATAGTTAAAGGGGTCATATGATGCGTCTCTCTCTCTCTCAAGCAATACTTACACACACACACACACACACACACACACACACACACACCAACAATTATTAACATTAAAAGTCACACATTCTGAGCACAATTAAAAATATATTTATTATTTACAATTTTGTGTTCGCGTGTTCTCCGTACATCAATACAGTACACTCTTGCCTGTGTGTGTGTGTGTGTGTGTGTGTGTGTGTGTGTGTGTGTGTGTGTACAAGTATGGCCAAACTTACACGCGTGAACGTGTTGGTAAAATACACACACACTCACAACCACAGACACAAAAGGTGTGTGTGTGTGTGTGTATGTGTGTGTGTGTCTTCGCGCACGAGCGTGGGCGTGTGTGTATGTGCGTGAGTCAGGCCACTACCATTAACACAACTTTAACATTCGCTCAATGGAGAGCAGACTGGGGTCGGGAGTGCCGGGAGGAGGGGAGTGCCGGGAGGAAGGGAGTGCCGGGAGGAGGGGAGTGCCGGGAGGAGGGGAGTGCCGGGAGGAGGGGAGTGCCGGGAGGAGGGGAGTGCCGGGAGGAGGGGAGTGCCAGGAGGAGGGGAGTGCCGGGAGGAAGGGAGTGCCGGGAGGAGGGGAGTGCCAGGAGGAGGGGAGTGCCGGGAGGAAGGGAGTGCCGGGAGGAGGGGAGTGCCGGGAGGAGGGGAGTGCCGGGAGGAGGGGAGTGCCGGGAGGAGGGGAGTGCCAGGAGGAGGGGAGTGCCAGGAGGAAGGACAGTGCCAGGAGGAAGGACAGTGCCAGGAGGAAGGACAGTGCCAGGAGGAGGGGAGTGCCAGGAGGAGGGGAGTGCCAGGAGGAGGGTAGTGCCAGGAGGAGGGTAGTGCCAGGAGGAGGGGAGTGCCAGGAGGAGGGGAGTGCCAAGAGGAGGGGTTTTAGGGGGGTGCCAGGAGGGGGAGAGGGCCTTCGATCCCCCTCGCCTACCACACAAACCTCCATTATCCAGCTCTCTTTATCCAGTATATCCAGACATACTTCAGTTAGGAGTATGTCCAGGTTTATCTACTGTACAAGCACACACACACACACACACACACACACACACACACACACACACATGTATTGAGCCTCATTCAGATCTGCTTA